>JAOPSE010000015.1:42601696-43063493 GCA_029449295.1 Zea luxurians
TCGAAACTTAGCCCATACTTTTTCAATGCGGTTTCACAAAAAGTAATAGCTTTAGAAGACTTGGACTATCTAAAGGCATACATCATCGAGACTATGTGCAAGCTTGAAATGTGTTTTCCTCCATCATTTTTTGATATGCAAGTACACCTAATCATACATCTCGTGGATCAGATAAAAATATTAGGGCCACTATATTTACATCATATGTTTCAGTTGGAGCGATACCTGGGAGTATTAAAAGATTATGTGCGAAATCGCGCTCACCCAGAGGGTTCAATCATGGAGGGATACACTACAGAAGAAGTGATTGAGAGCTGTATAGATTACATCAGTGACGGAACAATGATAGGTGTGCCTGTACCTAAACATGAGGGTAAACTATGTGGGAGAGGGAGAATGGGCAAGAAAACTTTTCGCGTTGAGGATTACAAGCTAGTACATTGTGCTCATGGTAGTGTACTACAACATCTCACGATAGCCGAGCCTTACATAGAGGAACACCTGGATGAGCTTCGTAAAGAAAATCAGAACCGCACAGAGGACTGGATCATGAGGGAGCACAAACATCGTTTCAGCGAATGGTTAATGGACAAAAACATCCCATTCGGAGACTCTTTGGAAGAGAAAACAATGAAGAATTTGGCTTCTGGGCCATCGTGTTTTGTGACATCATGGCAAGCATATGACATCAATGGGTACACATTCTACACTAAATCAAAAGACATGAAAAGTGTTGCACAAAATAACGGTGTTCGTATTGATGCTTTTGACCTACATGGACAGAAGACCACATATTTTGGATTCATAGAGGAAATATGGGAACTTGATTATGGCCCAAGCATGAAAATACCCTTATTTAAGTGCCAATGGGTACAACATCCCGTGGGGGTGATAGTGGATAACTACAGACTCACACTGGTAGACTTAAAGAAAGTAGGATATAAAGATGACCTGTGGGTTCTCGCCGAATGTGTTGCACAAGTGTTCTATGTACTCGATCCAGCAGATGAGAAGATGCATGTAGTTATTTCTGGAAAGCAAAAAATTGTTGGAGTTGAGAATGTGGGAGACCAAGATGAGGAATACAATAAGTATGAAGAGATGTTCGTCTTTAACGGTCCAGAGAGAATCAAGCGTGTGGAAAAGAAAATTGATAAGAACTTAAAGCCATACATGCGGAAAAATGGTAGTTCATGAAAAATTGTATGAATCAAATTGTATTTGTTATCATGTATGATCGACTATGAATTGTGGTTGCCAATTAATTTAAAATCTCTCTAGTTATCTATGTGTGCTATTATATTTCATTTAAATTGTATTTGCATATTATTGTTAAAAATTAAATATTAATTCATTTAAATTGTATTTGCATATTTCTGTTAAAAATTAAATATTAATTCATTTAAATTGTATTTGCATATTTCTGTTAAAAATTAAAATTATTTTCATATTTAAATTATATTTTCATATTTTTACAATCACAGGCGGTTTTTTCTTAGGGTCCGTTTGTGAAAAGGATAGAGCACCACATGCGGTCCTAAACAAAAACCGCTTATGATACTATTACATCACAGGCGTACTGAACCGCCTGGGACATCACAGGCTGTTTTCTAACCGAACCGCCTGTGATGTAAAAAGCCTACCTCTTGTATGGAGCCAAATTGTACTAGTGGTAGAAGCATGGCGACGGCCCGCCGCCTGTGCTGTGATGCGCTGTCCTCTCCTCTTCAGCTCACATCGCTTATATGTTTTCCTTTACGGGGCGTTTGGATCCCTTAATTTTAAAGGAATTGGAATTCACTCAATAAAGTAACTTATTTAGTTTGGAATTTGGCACTCTACCACTTTCCAAAGTTCAGATATAAGTCTATCTCAAATTCATAGGGTGGAGGATAGGAAATGATTTTATACATGATTAGAATTTATTTCTAATCTGTAACTTACATGACACTCTTCGTTCTACTTCTCTATAGTAAAAATGTAGCACATAAATATCTAGGACATCTTGATAATAATAGTATACAAATATATTTTGTATAAAAGTGAATTAGCTTAATTGATATATGCCTAAATTACTATTATTAGAATAGAATTCAATTCCAGTGATCCAAACGGGGTGTTATATGTTTTGTAAAAATATAAGAAAAGGAGATGATTTCTCTTACCGGGTGTTTGGATCCCTTCATTTTAGAGGAATTGGAATTCACTCAATAAAATAACTTATTTAGTTTGAAATTTAACATTCTACCACTTTCCAAAGTTCAGATATAAGTCTATCTCAAATTCATAGAGCACAGGGTGGGAAATGATTTTATGCATTAGTAGAATTTGTTTCTACTCTGTAATTTACATGACACTCTTCGTCTCACTCCTATATAGTAAAAATGTAGCACATAAATATTTCGGACATCTTACTAATAATAGTATACAAATATATTTTGTATAAAACTAAATTAGCTTAATTGATATATGCCTAAATTATTATTATTAGAATGGAATTCAATTCCAATGATCCAAACGGGGCGTTATATGTGGTCGACTAATTAAGTAATTAATATATGAAATACCTCGTGAAACCTCCATTGTGATTAGCATTAGGTCTCTTCTCAGAATCCAGGTGCAACTGTTGTGTTACTGCTGCATGCTGTGCGAACGAGACCGGCCCTCGGCCCACGTGAACAACGTTTTTGTACAGATTAACTGTATCGCAACTTCTTTTCATGTTGCAATGGATAGAAAAAAAATGCTGTTGCACGTGCAGTTCCGTAGTGTCGAGTCTGTTCATTTTTGAACTAAAACGCGATAAATAATAAACGACTATAGCTACGACGACAACACATACAGATGTTGTTGCATCTGGTCTTCAACTTTGTTGCCTCTTTTTATTTCTTTCACAGGGATTATTATTAATTGTTACTTACACATGTATAGTATTTTCCAAGAAGAAAGAGGAAAATAGGAATTTGTTGCGAGCTAGTACATCTTGTTAGTGTACATGGTGAGGCCCATGTAACAGGCCCATGTAAGACTATATTGCTACCCTCTAGGGTTAGCCCATCTATCTAATCAACAGTTTCCAACATGGTATCTCGAGCTAGGGTTTCCTGCAGCCGCCACCTTCCTGCTGGCGCCGCCGCCCCCTGCTCAGGCGCCGCCGCCCCCCTGCCCGCGGCACTGCTGCGCTCCCGCGGCGCCTGCTGAGCGCCGCGCCTCCTCCCTGCGCGCGCGCACCTCCAGCGGGCGCCTCCTCCTTGCGCGCGCGCACCTCCCGTGGACGCGCCGCTGCTCCCTTCTGGCGCCGCCGCCACCTGCTCCGGCGCCGCCGCACCTCTGCCCGCGGCCCTGCTGTGCGCGCGCGCCTCCTCCCTGCTCGCGTCGCGCCCTCTGTTCCCTCCAGCGGCAGCGCGCGCGCCTCCTTCTTGGACGCGCCGCTGCTCCCTGCTCGCGCCGAGCCCTCTTTTCCCCCACTGTGCGCTAGTCGCCGCGTGCTGCAGGCCCGCCTACTCCCATGGCTGGCGAGCAGCGACCACTCCCCCCCTCCGCCTTCCCTCCCCTCCGGGCCGCCTCCCCTGGCAGGCACGCCGCCGCAGGTGGCTCTGGTACAGGGGCTTGGGGGTTGCCGGCGTGGGGGACGGGACCCCGCGACGCCAGTGGGATCCTCCTCACCGCTGCGGGCCCTGCCACGGCCCTTGCTGCCGTGGCGGATGTGGTTCCCGCGGGGGTTGCCAGTCCGGCGGACCCTCCTTCGCCAATTCCCCCGTCGCCTGTCGTCGATCCACCTCCGGTCGTTGATCCGCCGCCTCTGCCGGTCGCCCACCAGGGATACACCGCCGCCGCCCTCACTGCTGCCCGTGTGGAACACGCGGCGCGTCAGGCCCGTCTGCGGGAAGCGGCCCTCGTGTGGGAGCGCGAGCGCGAGGCCGCTGACGCTATCGCTGCTCAGATTGCCGCGGCGGAACAGCTCCTCGCCTCGCCTGCGGCCCACGACGGCGGGACCACCTCCTCTGACACTGTGGGCGGCGTGTATGGCGTCCCGACCGCACCGACCGTCGGAACCGGGCCCCGCACCATCCCCACGGTGCTTTGGCATGACCCGGCTGACCCGCTTGTGGCTCAGCTCCACCTTCAGGCTGGGAGTGTCCAAAACATTCGCCTCATGGTTCCTGTTGTCCTGGAGCCAGAGTCGCCGTCCTACGCACGCTGGCGGGACTTACTCCTCCTCACCCTTCGCCGCTACGCTCTGGATGACCACATCCTCTGCGACCCCACCGGCGTGGCGTCGACTGCCGCATGGGTGCGCCTCGACAGCATCGTGCTCACCTGGATTGTGGGGACGATCTCCGGTGACCTCCACAGCCTCCTTCGGAACCTCCCTCACGCTCGGGCTGTTTGGCTTGCCATTGAGGGCCAGTTCCTGGGCAACGCCGAGGCCCGGGCTCTTCGTCTTGACGCAGCCTTCCGCACCTTCGTACAGGGGGACCTCAACGTCAGTGAGTATTGCCGCAAGATGAGGGCCATGGCGGACTCTCTTGGCGATCTGGGCTGCCCCGTGGAGGACCGCAACCTAGTCCTCAACGTCCTCCGCGGCCTCAGCGATCGCTACACCCACCTCCGGTCGTTGATCCTGCGCCAGCGCCCCTTCCCTACTTTCCTCCAGGTCCGCGACGACCTCGCCCTGGAGGAGATCACTCTGGGTGCTCAGGCTGCCTCGATCTCCGGCCCAGGGTCCTCGTCCTCCTCGACAGCACTGGCGGCGACCCGTCCTTCTACTCCGCCGCAGGCTGCCCTTGGCCATCGTCCTCCCGGGCCGAGCATGGGCGGCGGGGGTCGGGGTGGTGGAGGTGGGGGGGCACCTGGTCGTCGCCGCCGTGGTGGCCGCGGTGGTGGCGGTGGTGGTGGTTCCGGCGGTGGTGCCCGTGGCAACGCATCCGCCCCGGGACCCCAGCAGGGTGCGCCTGGCTGCCTTCCAGACTCCCACTCTGACTCCGCCGATGGGTCCCGAGTGGATCGCGGACACCGGTGCTACCTACCACACCACCCCTGACCCTGGTATACTCACCTCTGTTCGCCCTCCTTCTTCCTCTCTTCCTTCGTCCATCATGGTGGCGAATGGCACGTGTCTTCCTGTCACATCTGTGGGTGCCGCTGGCCCTCCCGGCTCTTTTCGCATTCCCGATGTTCTTGTTGCTCCTTCTTTGGTCCACAATCTTCTTTCTATTCGTCGGTTTACTGCTGATAATTCTTGTTCTGTCGAGTTTGACTCTTCTGGTCTTACTGTGAAGGACTCGGCAACTCGGCGCCCCCTCCTCCGATGTGACAGCACCGGCCCCCTCTACACCCTTCGACTTCCGCACGCCACATCCACTTCGTCTTCGTCACCTGACAAAGCTGCTGTTTTTGTTGCCACAACGTCTCCTACCACCTGGCATCGTCGCCTTGGTCACCCCGGGCGCGATGTCTTGATGCAGCTTACTCGTAGTGCCACTATCCCATGTACTAGATCACATGATGAGCATCTTTGTCATGCGTGCCAGTTAGGCCGCCATGTTCGTCTTCCTTTTTCTTCTTCTTCCTCGCATGCTACTCATGCCTTTGAACTTGTACACTGCGATTTGTGGACGTCACCTATTACCAGTATGTCAGGCTACAAATACTATCTTGTGGTGCTTGATGATTTTTCTCATTATGTGTGGACTTTTCCTTTGCGTACCAAATCTGAGACTTTCCCCGCACTCTGCCACTTCTTCGCCTGGGTGTCCACTCAGTTCGGCCTCACCGTTAAAGCCGTTCAGTGTGACAATGGTCGGGAGTTCGATAACTCCACCTCCCGCGACTTCTTTCTCTCCCACGGGATGCAGTTGCGGATGTCTTGCCCGTATACCTCTTCCCAGAACGGCAAGGTTGAGCGCATGATCCGCACGACCAACGACACCATCCGCACTCTTCTTCTCCAGGCGCACCTACCGGCCCGCTTTTGGGCCGAGGCCCTCCACACCTCTACCTACCTCCTCAACCGTCTCCCTTCCACTGCGTGCCCGGCCCCCACTCCTCACCAGGCACTCTTCGGTTCCCCTCCGCGCTATGATCACCTCCATGTCTTTGGGTGTGCCTGCTACCCGAACACCGCTGCCACTGCTCCTCACAAGCTAGCACCTCGTTCCACCCTCTGTGTGTTTCTCGGGTACTCCCCGGACCACAAGGTCTACCGCTGCTTTGACCTCTCTTCTCGTCGGATCCTCATCTCTCGCCATGTGGTGTTTGATGAGTCCACCTTTCCCTACTCCTCCACCAACCCTCCACCCTCCTTCGACCCTGCCCTTGACCTCTTCACTCTCTTTTCGACTGACGCGGTGGTCGTGCCTCCTACGCTTCCTCTCTCTGCAGGTACTCGCTCACCGCCTGTCGGTCCTCATCCTGGCCCGGTGCCGTGCTCGGGTCCAGTGATGTCGCCTACGATGGTGTCGCCTCTCCGCGGCGCCCCGTCTCCGATCGCCCCCGGGACGAGCGGGGGTGGTGGGACTGCTCCGTCTATGGGGCCGCCGATGGCAACCCCTCCGGCTCGCTTCGCCCAGCCGGTGCGGGTCTACCAGCGCCGACTGCCGCCGCCGGGGTTCGCACATCCACCACCGCCGTCGTCGCCACCGCCCCCACCGGTGCCTTCTCCTCCGTCGGCCACGCCGGTGGCCCAGTCCCCGCCAGGGACACCTACACCTCCGCCGCAGCCACCCGCTGCACCTGTCGAGACGCCGGTGTACCACCCGCCGCTCCTTCACCGCGACCCGCGGCACGTCCACCCGATGGTGACGCGGCACGCGGCTGGTACCCTGCCGCCCCGGGTCCTGGCTGCCACGACCGGAGACTCGCAAGCTTCTCCGGTACCCACCTCCGTCCGCACCGCCCTGCTGGACCCCCACTAGCGTCGGGCGATGGAGGAGGAGTACGCGGCGCTCGTCGCCAACCAGACGTGGGATCTGGTGCCCCGTCTGCCCGGCACCAACGTCGTCACCGGCAAGTGGATCTGGACGCACAAGCGGCGGGCCAATGGTACCCTGGAGCGGTACAAGGCTCGCTGGGTCCTTCAGGGCTTCACTCAGCGCCCCGGAGTAGACTACGATGAGACCTTCAGCCCGGTTGTGAAGCCGGCCACCGTCCGTACGGTGCTCTCACTGGCCCTTGCTCGCTCCTGGCCAGTTCACCAGCTCGACGTCAAGAACGCTTTCCTGCACGGCACCCTCACCGAGACCGTCTACTGCTGTCAGTCGGTGGGGTTCGTGGACTCCTCACACCCTGACATGGTCTGCCGGCTCAACAGGTCCCTCTACGGCCTCAAGCAGGCCCCCCGGGCCTGGCACTCCAGACTGGCTACGTTCTTGGTGACCCTGGGTTTCGTGGAGGCCAAGTCAGACACGTCCCTGTTCGTCCACCATCATGGAGCAAAGACTGCCTACTTGCTTCTCTACGTGGACGACATTATACTCACTGCCTCCAGTCAGTCACTTCTTCGCCGCCTTGTCGACGCGCTTCAGCGGGAGTTTCCGGTCAAGGATCTGGGCGTACTTCACCATTTCCTGGGGGTCACTGCTGAGGCTCGTCCCTCCGGACTCCTACTTCACTAGCGGCAGTACACTCTTGACATTCTGGAGCGGGCCAAGATGATTGACTGTAAGCCCTGCTCTACCCCAGTCGACACACAGGCGAAGCTCTCTGAGGCCCAGGGTGACCCCGTCGAGGACCCCACCGGGTACAGGAGTCTTGTTGGTGCCCTTCAGTACCTCACCTTCACCAGGCCGGACATCTCCTACGCTGTGCAGCAGGTCTGTCTCCATATGCACGACCCCCGGGAACCCCACCTCGTGGCTCTCAAGCGCCTCCTCCGCTATCTCCGGGGCACCGTCGACTACGGACTGCTTCTTCACCGGTCTACCTCCTCCGACCTGGTCGTCTACATCGACGCTGACTGGGCAGGGTGCCCAGACACTCGACGCTCTACCTCCGGCTTCGCCGTTTTCTTAGGCGGCAACCTGGTGTCCTGGTCGTCGAAGCGCCAGCCGGTCGTCTCCCGCTCGAGCGCCGAGGCGGAGTACCGTGCCGTGGCCAACGGCGTGGCGGAGGCTGCTTGGCTCCGACAGCTCCTCGTCGAGCTTCACTGCCCACTCTCCAGGAGCACGTTGGTCTACTGCGACAACGTCAGCGCGGTCTACCTCTCCACCAACCCAGTGCAACACCAGCGGACCAAGCATGTAGAGATCGATCTACACTTCGTCCGCGATTATGTCGCCGCCGGTGCTGTTCGGGTCCTCCACGTCCCGACCACCTCCCAATTTGCTGATATCTTCACCAAGGGTCTTCCGTCCTCGACCTTCGCTGAGTTTCGCTCCAGCCTCAACATCAGTAGTGGGTAGTTGCGGCTGTGGGGGATCCTATGGTGTAATGTACATCTGTGTAATGCACAATGCACGCCTTTCTATTTCGCCTTCCTTTTTGAGTCCAGTCTGTGAACTCCGCTGCGACGGATGTTCAGACTGCGGGGGAGTGTTAGTGTACATGGTGAGGCCCATGTAACAGGCCCATGTAAGACTATATTGCTACCCTCTAGGGTTAGCCCATCTATCTAATCAACAGTTTCCAACACATCTATACAAATTATGCATGCTGCCAACAAGCTCCCATTTAAAGTCTCTATATGATGGCGACGTACGACCACAGTTGGTCCCCGATACGTATAAAACACAGCCAATAATACGGAGAAATGTAATGTCCTTTTCTCAGGCTGCTCCATAATATATCATGTCACTGTTGGAATTGAAACCGCTGTGTGTATTCCGCTTGCCTAGCTGCAGCAGTGCACCACGTTTATTATTATATGATGTCGACGACGGTGGTCAAGTTTGGACCTTTGTAAGATCTTATTGAAGATGTGTGTACATGCACACCCAATGCGCTATATATCAATATATGCATGTATGGCTACTTCAAAAAAACAAATGCAATACGTACTTAAAAAATACTAGTTATAAGCCCGTGCGTTGCAACAGAGGACATTTATGCACACATAGGTCATTGTTTTGTGATGCTATCAAGAATCAACTCAACAATCATAACAAATATTGAAGTCTAACATTCTGAACAACCAAAATTTGGCTCAATGTCACTATTAATCGAAATAGGTAAATTCTAAGTTGATAATACAAGAACGAAATAAAGAAGATATTCTTATTGAAAACATTTATTGTTTAGAGAAGATATTCCTATTAAAGGAGCAACAACCTTCATTATCTAGTATTATATAACATCCAGAGCACACATAGTATACAAATACAGACATAGCGAAACATACTCTATCCATACCAATTATATAGCAAGACACCACAATACATCTCTCATGCACATCACAAAATGGCAATGGTCGTCTGGCTCAGACGCGAAGACAAGCGCCAGCGCCCACGCATCACGGCCTACACCACAATCTCCAGCGTCCATCGGTACAACTCGTGCTCCGGCACGAGCAGGTCGACAGACACGAGGCTGATGTCGGCGTCGTAAATAAACTCCACTTCCGCCGAGTCCAGCAAGCACCTTGTCGGCTATCACGAGTAGTAGGTGTCGAACTGGTCGCACCCACGAACCCTAAGCACCATGGCCCTGTTGTCAGCACCGCCGGTCACAACGCACTCCTCGACAGCAAACATAGTTAGATGATCATGCAACAGGAAAAGATCAAACCTCAAAAAAAAATGTGGTATCCCTCATCTTTTCTTTATCAACATTATCTACAATCCCATACACCTATAAGCATCATAATCAATATTGTCCCTTTCTAGTGTAATCAAAATCAGCAAACCAGCTACCAATAAACAAGTGGTGGACTACATTTCACAATGGCTTTGTTAGGATGCATGCAAAAATCCTAAAAAATTAAGGGAAAACACTGATATTTGACACAAAGATAATATATATTCAACATGAACCTGACAATCTGATGAACATAAATTTCACATTTCCAAAGATAATGCAAAAAATAGGTAAAATATTTATCTTTGCAAGACAGCAGGCTTTATACTGATCCATATGGTCCTGACAGCTTTCCATATATCACAATCAAGTACTTATAACATTGATGAAATCGGTTGGATCTCAGTGCCATAGAACTATGATGTTTCAAAAATGTCATAATTTTAGAGTTGATTATACACTACACTCATTTTAGGCTCTATGATTATATCTGAGACTGTATCACTAAAAAAATAACAAGAAAGTAAATGGAATACCTCCACTCTTATAATACCAAAGTCCAGAGAGCTGTGCATCATTGCAAAGAGAAGAGCGTATAAGATACAATGCACACACAACAACACTGAATAAAATGAAAAAAAACAAACTAACTTCTGAGGATACTATAAGTTAAATTTGTGAAAATACATTCTACGTAAATTGCACAGAAGTATATGCATCACTTGCAAATTACTCAGAATCTTCTCAAACCAAATGGAGTGTGATTCTGCAAATCGATCATTTATGCACTCTAGGAAAGTCACATCGAGAAAGCAAGTACCCAACCAACAATTGTATGTCTAATAAATTGTCAACGAGAGAGGCAAGCATATTAGTAAAAGCTCTGAGCTCCAATTCTTCTACAATAAAGCATAAAATGTGAAGGCAACAAGGAAAATAGCTATAATAGATCAACAATACAATTTTCAGAACTAACTTGCACTAAAAACAAAAAAAGGACAATATATGCAAATAAATGAAGTTAAGCAATATAAACAACATCCTTCTGAACCACCTATTCAGTTAACTGTGGTTGGGTCATTGTCTTTGGTGCCATCAAATTTCAACCCAAACTGAAGAACTTGATTTTGCTTAATACACAAGCCTAATTCCATCTGACTGCAATTCATGACCATGGAATCTAACTACTTCTTCCATCACACCATCCTATGTGATTTCTCTACATACAATTATCAGACACTTAACAAAGAGTGGGCATATGTCCATGGATGAAAGAAGAGACATGTTTCATTAGAGCTAGATGGACAGACTATATAAGATAAAATTGTAATTCTTGGAGACCTGGACTGATTCGTGTTTTTCTCTACCTTAATTTTTGGAGGGTTGCCTCTATCAGCAATAAAATCCATTGAAGTCCTCCTAGGTGCATATCCATGAAATTTGATGAGAATAAATTCCATAAATGTAATAATATAAAAAGGAAAAACCGCACATAGAAATTTATTGACCTGCTAAATCACTCTATATAACTTATCTTCATGATTGCACTGAATAAAGAACCACTGCAGTAACAAGCAAATCACATTCAACATTCCAAGGGCTTTGCAATTTCTTTTTACCTCAAATACAATAGCTCCAAGTGCAACCCATTTTGCAATTCTCCAATTCTCTTTCAGAAAGTTGTACATCATGTCAAAGATTCCAGTTTTGTCAACTCAAATAACCTGCAATGTGAAACCAAATTCAATAATAAAAAAATCATGTACAATGGACTCATAGAGGCATGAGGCATGTTTAGAAGCATTAACAATTAAAAGTCTGTGATGGAAGCAGAGCAACATATCAAAACCAGATGCTTGACAGTTTACCGCTGCCGAGGTTCAGCAAGCAATATAATATAACCGGATGTACTGTCTCTCAATGTTAATTCGTTTACCAAGGGATGAAGATCTTACTCTTCTGGCAGTTCTCGACGCTCGTCGGTGGTGAAGTCCAAGTCGAAGACGACGTAGTGGCACTCGCTGTCGGGCTTGGAGCTAGCGAAGTCGTCGTAGGTGTTGCCCGGTTGCTTGATCAAGCACGTCCCCTCCTTCGTGCACAGCCAGCATGCATGCGACATGCTCCCTGTGACAGAGTAGTTCAAGCACCCTTGCACCAACAGCATAACCAGCATCCTCCAGCCTGTGTGTGAAATAAAACCAACAGATGTAGCGCAGAGAGATTTATAAATCAATTTACTAAAAGAATTTATCTGATTTGGGTACAAGTTAGTAGCATCCGGTGACTACTAAGAGCTACACGCCTACACCCGCATATCCCCATATCAATTAGAGCAAAATAAACAAAGGGACATGGTAGAAAATAGTCAACCAACCTCAATACAGATTCATCAAACAAGATCAGAAAAATAGATACACAATAGAGTTACCTCCGTTCCAGCTCAGTAATGTTGTCAACTTGAGTCTGGTTGTACTGAACCAACTCAGAGAACAAGAATGCAAATGCACTCAAACTGACCTACAATAGGCAAAATACTAAATAAGCCTGTATGGTAAGAAAAAGGCAATGAGAGAAATCAAACTTCCTAGAAAACTTAGAGATCATCAAGCATATCAGGAAAGCTCATCAGTCTTTGACCTCTCATTTGCAAAAATTGACAAGAACTTTAAAAGGGGAGTAACATCAACATTCAACAAAGGACCCAATTCAGATATCAGTTTCTTGTGGAAAGCAAAACAATCTTAGATGGCTGGGATTGGGAATGAATAATAAATTTGACAGCAGGGATCAGGAGCTAGGGTGTGAATGCAACATGGCAGTCAAAACTCCAATAAATCATTGTTTCCAGAGTACTATGGTAAAGACGACCCTTTACCCTAGCTATATAGATGCAAAAAACTTATTTTATATATCAGAAAAATGAAGAAAAAAATGTTGCTAGCGTTCTTCCACCTAAAAGGTCATGCATTAACATGGTTTATGTGCCTATATGAGAGAACTGCTTCATGGTCCTTTTTTCTGAAACTACTAAATGGTTCAAACTTTTGCCAAGAAAGAACTCTCTGGGATAAACTCATGGGCTGGGATGACAGAAGGAATAAACAGATCCATTTTTAATCTAGATCTATCAGGAAAAAAATTTTATGGATGGCCCAACAATTAATGCTATTCACACCAGAATTAACAGATCGCTAGCATCTCACATAAGTCAGGCTCTGCGGATCAGTAACCTTGCCACTGCTTATATAAAGCTGATCAACAGTGTTCCACACGTCCCATGAAAGTGCAACTACATCTCACGCCACTGCTCCCACAGGCATAAAAATTGTTCAAGTCCAAGTCGAAGACGATGTAGTGGCACTCGCTGTCGGGCTTCGAGCTGGCAAAGTAATCGTAGGTGTCGCCCGGTTGCTTGATCAAGCACGTCCCCTCCTTCGTGCACAGCCAGCATGCGCGCGACATCGACCACCCTCACGCGCAGTTGCTTCAACTAACAACTCTAGGGGTGCTGTTAGCATTAATAAACTTTTTTAGAGCAACAACAACAAAAACCTGCATAATGTAACCATCACTTTCCAGCCAAAGCAAACACACCATTGGAAGGCAATTTAATCTATGAATAATGATATCCAACATGTTAACTAAAACTCGCAGTGATCTATAACATCTGCTACCTAAGCTATCATGTATCGGCAGCAAAATTGATCTATGATATCAAGCATACAGGTCAGGATTGACACAAATGAATAATGTATTCTCTAATAGGAGACTGAATCAAGCATATAGGGGAAGACAGACTCCTAGATCCTCTCGACAACATTAGAAAGCTGCGGCTTCGTGATTGTGGGAAGAGACGAGATCTGCCAGCGGGGGAACGACAGCGGCATACCTTGAGGTAGGTGGTGCCATTGGGCTCGACGACCCAGCCGGCCTAGTTGCATAGCGCCTCAAGCAGCTCGTCATTGTCTAGTGCTTGTAGCCACCGTGCGCGTGGAGGCCTGCAAAGATCTTGGTGGCGACGCTCCTGGCACTTGTTGTTCTCGCGCTCCCTCCACGTGGGCATCCGATCCCCCACAGGGGGAGGGGCGAGCAGCAAGGGCCCTGTTGCGACTTGCCCACGGAGGATGGCACATAGGGTGCGGCAGCGGAGGAGGGGGGTCCGACCAGATCGAGGACGGAACCCTAATTTTGTGGCTGCTTCACATGGATGGGTATCACGAGTTGGTGGTGAGGGGGAGGGGGCGCGGGATCACCGTCCGGCTACGCGAGGGGGCTAGGGCTGCGAGGGAGGGGGAGGGGACGCGCGGGCGAGGGCACGGAGGGGCTGAGCGGGGGAAGGCGGGGGTGACGCAGCGGCGGACGCGAGCGGGGGCAGGGCATGACAACGAAGGAAGGGGATACGCGGGACGGGGGCGAGGATCGCGAGAGCGGGGGCGCGGGGAAGGCGGGGGCACATTTGGTGTGGACGCTGACACTACTCTCTTAATAGAGTAGTATAGATTTGGGGGGGCACATACAATTTATATATATAGAGCATCGATCTCCAAACAATTTTCTTTACTTTTTTTTCTAATGGCATCAAATGTTACACCTGCAATCCATAGTGACAAAATATCGTAAAAACCGTAGCCGGATTAAAACCGCAACAAGCTACAGCCGGATTAAAGTCGCAGTAAGCCACATCAAACAAAGCTGTCGTGGTGATCAAGGTATCAGAGACTGCGTGCCCGCAATAGCCACAAATAATGGGAGTTAGAATCCCATTGAACTGTAGGGATTATTCTCGTGGTCTCATGTAACACCCTAGGTATTTATTTCCCATTCAACAACGAGCATGGAATTAATCTTGAAATAATGAGTATTTTAGATGTCGATTCTATGCTGTTCGGATCGATCTAGTTGATGGGTGTAGTTTAAAAAAGGGGTTAATTTTATAAACTCGACAACGTTCTATATCCAAGAAAAATAGGACATAAAATTATTACTTGAATTGATTACTAGCCGAATGTTCAGATGTAAGACCCAAAATTAGTAGAGGAAAAAAATATAAATAAAGTATCATAATGCTTTGGAAATTAGGGAATAAGAAAATGATGAGAAAAGAATTTTTCTTTTAAAGGAAACCATTTATACATCCCATGAAATAAATAACAAGGAGAATAAACTTAAATTAGTAATATTAAAATAGTATGGTTTATATTCACCTTTGGGTTTCAATTGATACATTTGAAAAATCTGAAAACTAAAGTAGAAGTATAAATTTGAATTTGGAATAAGGAATAGGAATGTGAATGGAAATTTAAATAAAACCCTTAAGAATAAATAGGAAAAAATAAAATTACTGAAAATAATAGAGATTATATTTTCATTAGGGATTGGTTTGATATTTGGGGATTTGAAAAAGGGCAAATCAGAAAAAGTTGAGACAGGTTTGAATTTGGGATAGGAATTTGAAAATTTAAAAGACATTGAAAATGGAAAAGAATAAAACCTGCACCTGGGCCGGCCAAACCCTATCCGGCCCACCTCCACATCTATTCCACGCGGCCCATCTCCCTTCACCTGCCGCGCGCCTTGGCTCATTCTCGCCGCCAGCGGGGGCCCACACCCCAGCCTCCCTTCGCGCGCGCTGGCTCGTTGCTGCCACCTTCGCGTGGGCCCGTGATGGCAGGAGCTCCACCCACCTTCCGAAACGACCGCGGCGGATGGACCGCGCGGACTCCGTAGAGCTCGGCAATGATGGTTGCTCGGCTTCTCCCTGCGACCGTGGTCACGTTCCAGGTATAAAGCTCACTGGGCTCGCCTCTCCTTCCGTATCCGCCTACCTTCGCGACCCAATTACCTCCTCTGTCAGTTCATCGTCGACGCCGAGAGAGAGGAGAGAAACCTTTGTCACCGCCACCACGGTAGTTGGTCGTTATTCCATAATCAGGCTCTCGGGTGGTGCCGGGGCGTTGCTCCACTCATTCCGCAGGTGTGTGACCACTCGGGGGGCACAAACTCCGGTCGCGCCGCTCTCAATTCCTCGTCGGAGCTCGCGCCTGGTCCCTGTTCCGCCCTCCGCCGTGGCCTGCCTCTGCCAGTGGTCTACACGCCCGGTAAATCACCTCACCGTGTTCGCCTCGGTTTAATTGTTGTGCTGTGTTAGTTAATCGATCAGGGGGTCCTGGTCGGGCCGGATTTCACCGCGCCGTCCATGGCGCCGCCGCGGGGGAGTCTGCTTGCCGTGGTTGCTTCGGTCGGGAGGAAGGAGAGGGTGGTGACCGTTCGATCCCAGCCGACGGTCCCGATTAGAACTTGTGTGTTTCTCTTCGGGGATTACACATGAACCGTTGATCATGAATCGTGCGAGTGAGGGTGGATCAGGACAGTTTTAAATCTGCACCGTTGATCGCCGATCAAACGGCTATAGTATCGTACCGCTTCACTTTGGATAGGATCTAATCTGGGCCCTCGGTTTTGGATCAAGCGGCCAGTAGTATTCCATGCCCCTTCGGCTTGGTCTTTTTGCATATGAGCCCCTATAGAATACAGAAACCAACCCGCCATCCCTCGCGTCTGTGCATTGTGTCTTAGGAATAATTGCGTGTTAGCCCCTGCACTTCTCAGATTTTAGGGCGCAGTCCAGTAAATAGAAAATACAGGAAAAAGAGATAGAAATCTATTTTCAATATAAAATAATGACTAGAGTTTGTTTAATTCATATAAAATTCATATTGAGTCCAAATTAGTCCATTCCAGTTCCTATAATTTTGTAATAATGTTGTTTATTACATAGCACCTCTGTTTTAACATAAAAATGGTATTAAAATTCATTTCTTAACTAATCTCGTATCAAATACATAAAACCTTAGGAAATTCGTATCTCCTCCGTTTTAACTCCGATTTGATCCGTTCAAGTTGCGTTAGTCTCGTAGAAACATGTAGATCATTATTACTTAGTTTGTACTTATGTTTGATGTGATGTTAATTTTGCCTATACTACTGTTTGTTTGTATTGCTACGACTAGCAGTGAGGTCACGAGTCACCTGAAGATCATCCTGGTACCTGGAATCTCAAGTCCCAGGCAAGTTGTGCCCTTGATCACTTCTTTTTACCCACTCATGTTCTGATTAATCATAATGATCTGCATAGGTTAATTTGATGGGACCTAATAGGTTACCCTAGTTTGTCTATCTTTATGCCTTGTTTACCACTAAACTTTCTGGGTAGTACTTGCTAGTGCTATATGTGGATTTGGGCATTGAGATACATATTATTCATACTTTTGTTATCAGTTGTTATTTACTGTTCATGATAAGATCATTATGTTAATTGGAACATGGAGCGACCACCCGGAAAAACAGTGCTACCACAAGGGTTTAATGGGACGCCCTTGGCTGATTAATTAGGAAAGCTAGTGGAAGACTACCTTACCCGAAAGGGGCAAGGGCAGTAGGGGAGTGGTCAGTGTAGGGAGGCCCTCGGGAGGATTTTGCTGCGATGGCGGTCCTGCAAGGGATTCCTGCATTGGAACTTCCTATAAACTGTAGCGGGTTTTCTGAAGCTAGTGGAACTTTGTAAAGGCCTCGTAGTGTTACCCTGCCTCACCTCCTCGGTAGAGGTGTATGGGATTGGCCGTCTCTTGGCAGATGGGTAACACGACTTGTGGGTAAAGATGCGCAACCTCTGCAGAGTGTAAAACTGGTATACTAGCCGTGCTCACGGTCATGAGCAGCTCGGACCCTCACATGATTAAATTATGGAACTAAATTCAATTTGTCATATGCATTGCATCGCAGGTGAAGTTGTTACTTTTGTTCTACTACTTAATTGGGTTTGGTATTTACTTATACTTAGTAACTGCTAATAAAATTTTGACTAACTTTAAAAGCAATGCTCAGCTCTAACCATCCTCTTTGTTAAGCCTTACACTTCACGTGAGCTCCCACCTTTGGCGAGTTCATGCACATTATTCCCCACAACTTGTTGAGCGATGAACGTATGTGAGCTCATTCTTGCTGTCTCACACCCCCCCCACAGGTCAAGAACAGGTACCACCGGATGAGGCGCATGGAGAATGACGTGATGTGTTCGTGAGAGGTCTAGGCCGTCGTCTCCCAGTCAACTTTGGGTTGCTGGACCGTTGTCTCCTTATAATGTAATTGTTTATTTTGTATAGAATTCCTATTATATATAAAGTTGTGACAATCGATCCTGTGCCATGATTCATCATATGTGTGAGACTTGGTCCCAGCACACCTGGTGATTATGTTCGCGCCCGGGTCTTGGTGCCCCTAAAACCCGGGTGTGACAGAAGTGGTATCAGAGGAATGTTGACTGTAGGACGAAACCTAGATAGAACTGGACAACCATTGTCTACTTACCTTTGCTACTCTGATTATTTCTAAACTTTTCCTATTCTTTTCTCATCTGTTTCCGCCTTACTCTGATTATTCTTACCTTTTCTTTCTAAAGACAAATGTGGATTTCACACTTTGAAATCCTGGGCCTAAAGTGACCTTTAGGACTAGGAGACCTAATCTTAGGAACAAAAACAAAACCATTTTTATAAATATAGGTGTGTTTTAATGCTTGTTCTTATGATACTTGTTTGATTTGGATCTTTGATTGAGTGTGATGAGTTGTGGAGTAATGTCCACAATTACATCTGCATAAACGTATAGGCATAAATAGAATTCATAAGATAACTAAACAACTTAGATTGTCCTCCATTAAAATGGATCTATCTCATAGAGATCCCTCTAATCTTAAAAGACTCTTCCATATCTTAATAGATTCTCTCATATCTTACTAGATCCACCTCATCTTAAAAGATTCTTCTTACCTTAATAAATTCATCTTATCTTGAAGAGATTCTATCTTATCATAACATATCTAACTAATCTCAAAAGATTCTAACATATCTTAATAATACATATTCTACCCTGTTGGACCTGTCTAACCTAAACTAGTCTAATCTAGTCATATCCAATCTAATCTAGATCTTATCTTACCTGATGTGACCTGATCTAGTGTGATCTAATGTTATCTAACCTAATGTGGTCCACTTAAACAGATTAATAATACTAGTAGAAGAAATTAGACCCTACCAGCCATGTATTGACTTAGCTTAGCACATTGGATCAACTCAACCATGAGTTAATCCAACCCATAGAGCCATGATGAATGGTATAACCTTTCTATTCCCACCTAACAACAAACAAACTTTTAACCTACATCTTGTATTCTATCTCACCCATATATATCTCTCATCTTGACAGATTCTATCTTACCCTTGGATATTCACCTTATACGACTGGTTACCCCAATCTGGACATAAAACAAAGATTAAGCCCTACTAAAGAATCTTCAGATTATAACCAGCTACTAGCTTATTCATTCCGCTTATTGAATAATTTCCTTTGCAAAACTATTACCATATGCCTCTAACTTTCATGGTCAATACCAGGAAAGGAAAGATTATCACGTAACAGCAAACAGAAATGAATCCTCCAAATCCTCCACCTGTTGAAATCGATCAAGTGGTTGCTGCCCAAAGACTGGTAATACAACAATTAACAGACCTGGTGACTGAGATGCAAAATCAGATAAGACAAGAACGTGAGGAAATACGTCAGGTCCGCCAAGAAATAAGGCAAGCGCGGTTGGAGAGACAACAACAACAACAACCTCCACCACCACCACCAGCTCCACCAAGCTACATAAATATATATATAAATTATTATTATTTGTAAGATCTAGATGTTACTTTAGTTAGTAGATGATATGATATTATTTTAGAAGGAATAATAAGGTCTATTGACCCTATGTTTTGTTAAAGAATTATGCCTCATGCCGAGATTTCTTTGTTTGTGCATATGTTCCGAGAACAATATGAGTATACATCCCTTTTCTTACAAATCTCGTGGACGAGATTTCTGTTAAGGGGGGTAGGATTTGTAAGACCCAAAATTAGTAGAGGAAAAAAATATAAATAAAGTATCATAATGCTTTGGAAATTAGGGAATAAGAAAATGATGAGAAAAGAATTTTTCTTTTAAAGGAAACCATTTATACATCCCATGAAATAAATAACAAGGAGAATAAACTTAAATTAGTAATATTAAAATAGTATGGTTTATATTCACCTTTGGGTTTCAATTGATACATTTGAAAAATCTGAAAACTAAAGTAGAAGTATAAATTTGAATTTGGAATAAGGAATAGGAATGTGAATGGAAATTTAAATAAAACCCTTAAGAATAAATAGGAAAAAATAAAATTACTGAAAATAATAGAGATTATATTTTCATTAGGGATTGGTTTGATATTTGGGGATTTGAAAAAGGGCAAATCAGAAAAAGTTGAGACAGGTTTGAATTTGGGATAGGAATTTGAAAATTTAAAAGACATTGAAAATGGAAAAGAATAAAACCTGCACCTGGGCCGGCCAAACCCTATCCGGCCCACCTCCACATCTATTCCACGCGGCCCATCTCCCTTCACCTGCCGCGCGCCTTGGCTCATTCTCGCCGCCAGCGGGGGCCCACACCCCAGCCTC
Source organism: Zea luxurians (assembly GCA_029449295.1). Classification (NCBI taxonomy): domain Eukaryota; kingdom Viridiplantae; phylum Streptophyta; class Magnoliopsida; order Poales; family Poaceae; genus Zea; species Zea luxurians. Next base: position 42,621,973 of record JAOPSE010000015.1, read on the forward strand.
CCTTCGCGCGCGCTGGCTCGTTGCTGCCACCTTCGCGTGGGCCCGTGATGGCAGGAGCTCCACCCACCTTCCGAAACGACCGCGGCGGATGGACCGCGTGGACTCCGTAGAGCTCGGCAATGATGGTTGCTCGGCTTCTCCCTGCGACCGTGGTCACGTTCCAGGTATAAAGCTCACCGGGCTCGCCTCTCCTTCCGTATCCGCCTACCTTCGCGACCCAATTACCTCCTCTGTCAGTTCATCGTCGACGCCGAGAGAGAGGAGAGAAACCTTTGTCACCGCCACCACGGTAGTTGGTCGTTATTCCATAATCAGGCTCTCGGGTGGTGCCGGGGCGTTGCTCCACTCATTCCGCAGGTGTGTGACCACTCGGGGGGCACAAACTCCGGTCGCACCGCTCTCAATTCCTCGTCGGAGCTCGCACCTGGTCCCTGTTCCGCCCTCCGCCGTGGCCTGCCTCTGCCAGTGGTCTACACGCCCGGTAAATCACCTCACCGTGTTCGCCTCGGTTTAATTGTTGTGCTGTGTTAGTTAATCGATCAGGGGGTCCTGGTCGGGCCGGATTTCACCGCGCCGTCCATGGCGCCGCCGCGGGGGAGTCCGCTTGCCATGGTTGCTTCGGTCGGGAGGAAGGAGAGGGTGGTGACCGTTCGATCCCAGCCGACGGTCCCGATTAGAACTTGTGTGTATCTCTTCGGGGATTACACCTGAACCGTTGATCATGAATCGTGCGAGTCAGGGTGGATCAGGACAGTTTTAAATCTACACCGTTGATCGCCGATCAAACGGCTATAGTATCGTACCGCTTCACTTTGGATAGGATCTAATCTGGGCCCTCGGTTTTGGATCAAGCGGCCAGTAGTATTCCATACCCCTTTGGCCTGGTCTTTTTGCATATGAGCCCCTATAGAATACAGAAACCAACCCGCCATCCCTCGCGTCTGTGCATTGTGTCTTAGGAATAATTGCGTGTTAGCCCCTGCGCTTCTCAGATTTTGGGGCGCAGTCCAGTAAATAGAAAATACAGGAAAAAGAGATAGAAATCTATTTTCAATATAAAATAATGACTAGAGTTTGTTTAATTCATATAAAATTCATATTGAGTCCAAATTAGTCCATTCCAGTTCCTATAATTTTGTAATAATGTTGTTTATTACATAGCACCTCTGTTTTAACATAAAAATGGTATTAAAATTCATTTCTTAACTAATCTCGTATCAAATACATAAAACCTTAGGAAATTCGTATCTCCTCCGTTTTAACTCCGATTTGATCCGTTCAAGTTGCGTTAGTCTCGTAGAAACGCGTAGACCATTATTACTTAGTTTGTACTTATGTTTGATGTGATGTTAATTTTGCCTATACTACTGTTTGTTTGTATTGCTACGACTAGCAGTGAGGTCACGAGTCACCTGAAGATCATCCTGGTACCTGGAATCTCAAGTCCCAGGCAAGTTGTGCCCTTGATCACTTCTTTTTACCCACTCATGTTCTGATTAATCATAATGATCTGCATAGGTTAATTTGATGGGACCTAATAGGTTACCCTAGTTTGTCTATCTTTATGCCTTGTTTACCACTAAACTTTCTGGGTAGTACTTGCTAGTGCTATATGTGGATTTGGGCATTGAGATACATATTATTCATACTTTTGTTATCAGTTGTTATTTACTGTTCATGATAAGATCATTATGTTAATTGGAACATGGAGCGACCACCCGGGAAAACAGTGCTACCACAAGGGTTTAATGGGACGCCCTTGGCTGATTAATTAGGAAAGCTAGTGGAAGACTACCTTACCCGAAAGGGGCAAGGGCAGTAGGGGAGTGGTCAGTGTAGGGAGGCCCTCGGGAGGATTTTGCTGCGATGGCGGTCCTGCAAGGGATTCCTGCATTGGAACTTCCTATAAACTGTAGCGGGTTTTCTGAAGCTAGTGGAACTTTGTAAAGGCCTCGTAGTGTTACCCTGCCTCACCTCCTCGGTAGAGGTGTATGGGATTGGCCGTCTCTTGGCAGATGGGTAACACGACTTGTGGGTAAAGATGCGCAACCTCTGCAGAGTGTAAAACTGGTATACTAGCCGTGCTCACGGTCATGAGCAGCTCGGACCCTCACATGATTAAATTATGGAACTAAATTCAATTTGTCATATGCATTGCATCGCAGGTGAAGTTGTTACTTTTGTTCTACTACTTAATTGGGTTTGGTATTTACTTATACTTAGTAACTGCTAATAAAATTTTGACTAACTTTAAAAGCAATGCTCAGCTCTAACCATCCTCTTTGGTAAGCCTTACACTTCACGTGAGCTCCCACCTTTGGCGAGTTCATGCACATTATTCCCCACAACTTGTTGAGCGATGAACGTATGTGAGCTCATTCTTGCTGTCTCACACCCCCCCACAGGTCAAGAACAGGTACCACCGGATGAGGCGCATGGAGGATGCCGTGATGTGTTCGTGAGAGGTCTAGGCCGTCGTCTCCCAGTCAACTTTGGGTTGCTGGACCGTTGTCTCCTTATAATGTAATTGTTTATTTTGTATAGAATTCCTATTATATATAAAGTTGTGACAATCGATCCTGTGCCATGATTCATCATATGTGTGAGACTTGGTCCCAGCACGCCTGGTGATTATGTTCGCGCCCGGGTCTTGGTGCCCCTAAAACCCGGGTGTGACATCAGATAGCGGCGAAATTCGTTTAGGTTCAACTAAATCGAATGTCTATTGAAATATCGAATCCAATATCGTTCGGGTTGGCCATCTACGTCTTGCCTAAACTCTAATTCTTGAAATCGGATCTGGTTCCTAATAAACTATGTTTCAAATTCTTTCACGCTTGCGTTGCACGTATCTTTCTATGGCCTGGCATCGTGTCGCGTGGCAGGTGCTAACCGGTGTCTGGATAGCGCACAACCTTTTGCCCACGTGAACGTTGCGTGACGTCGATTCCGAAAGGATCACAATTTCGATGTTGTATCGATTTCGCGTATTTATTTCATGAAATGTCAAGGCTTGTGGCTGTTTAAAAATTTATGGGTTAAGAGAATATGAATTTAGAATCTCAATCCACTCTTGTGATTTTGGCCCAAGCAAATATTATTAGAACTCGCCGACAACAATATTGATGCAAAAATTTAATCGGACCGAGACAATTAGAACCGAAATGAGTATTCGTAATTAATCTGTTTCATTGTCTATAGCCTGCAACATTTAGGCGTTCGATTTTTATAAATTGGATTGCACACGTTACAAAGAGAATCAGATGCAAGGGTAATAATCGGATTAATTCTCCAGTATGTTATACATGATAGAGGAATTCAAGTGTTCGAATTTGTATAACTGTGGAAATTTGTATGATCCTAAGAATATCCACCATTTTAAGCGCAGTCCAAAAACATCAAAATTGATATTGTTCTGATTGGTCTGTTTGTATCTCGTTCGGATTTAAATCCTAGAACTAAATTATCTATGTGTTCTTTTGTGAAAAGTTGGAGGAGGAAAAATCTTCTTTTACTTCTCCCACCGCCATACTCCCTCAGCCATATCCAAATCGTCATTTAGCAAATTGTAATCTTTTTGAATCAATTTCTTTTGTAATCAACTCTGATGATATATGTTGTAATCTTGTTATAACTTGTAGCCATTTTGTAATAAAGAATTTCCGCTGCAAATGTTGGTGTGTGATTTGTGTTTATTTAATCCTGCGATCTTGGCGGTAAGTCGTTTATTCGGGGTCCTTAAGGCATTCGGACATATCCTGTTAAGTTGTTTGGTGCACATGCATAGCCGTCTGAAGTCTTTGAGACAAGGACAGGTACATATGGACCTGTTAACTTGGGAGGTTCTCCGACATCTCATATCCAGGCAGGCTAGCTGCGCAATGCTACGAACAGTATTGTCTGAAATGATGACGATTAATTGTCACCTAATTATTAATAAGGCCCCTGAATGGATCCTGACCACAGATGGTCACGAAGTTGTTGGACCTTTGACGAAGATGACGACCAAACGCCGAGCATGCGTAAGCGATGAAGATAGCAGCAATGGCGACGGCCCCTGTGCTGTCCTGTCCTGTCCTCTTCAGCTCACATCGCAGCATGCTATTCACAAGCTGCTAGGAGCATATATAGAAATAGATACCAAAAGCCGAGACGGCGACCGTACGCGGAGTGACTACTTGACCATCACGAACAGTGTCACTCTAGCTCTTATTATTGTCACATATAAATATAATAGCTCTTTTTTTTTCTAACTGTACACGGTTTTGGTGACCAACTGCATGCTGTCACCGTCGGATGCACACATGACATGACCAGCAGGCGGCCATGGACAGATAAAGACGTGCCACTTGGCACATATGCGCTGCACTGGTGCACCAAGTCTGCGTGCGTACTGTGTGCAGTGTGCGCGCATGTTGCACTGCTGCACGCAACGACGCATGCGATTGGTTCTGGCGAGATGCTCCTGCCGGGCGTCCTCGCGCGTGCAGGCCAGCGTAGGCCATGCAGCGCCAAGTTAAGCCATGCAAAACGAGACATTTTTTAGGTTGTATTTTACTATATTTTTTAATTAAAAAATTTAATCACTGAACTGATTTTATATTTATATCCGTTAGATAGTTGTAAACAAAACTAGACCGCATAATGCTGCATAAAGATTTATTTATGTATCCTTCTCTAATACATGTTTCCTAAGCAAAGTCTAAATCTAGTTTGCACAAGACTATATAAGCAACCAAACAAAAAGGATCTATATAGACTCACTCTGTTTCTACCAATATTAGGTAGGCTCGTGCATGCGAGTCGTCTCGACTTATAGGGCAACCAAACACACGGTTCACTACCGGAATCGCAGGCTTTGCCGAGTGTTGTATTCTTTGCCGAGTGTCTTTTGTCGGGCACTCGGCAAACAAGGCTTTGCCGAGTGCCGCACTCGGTAAAGCTAGGCACTCGGCAAAGCGACCTTTACCGAGTGCTGAACACTCGGCACAGGGCGACACTCGGCAAAGACAACTTTGCCGAGTGTCAAACTCTCGGCAAAGGGGGCTCTCGGCAAACGGCCGTCAGCGGCCGTCCCAAAGCTGACGGCCGTCAGTCTTTGCCGAGAGTCAACGGCTGGCACTCGGCAAAGAGGTTCTGTGCCGAGCGCCACATAGTAGGCACTCGGCAAAGCATACTTTGCCGAGTGTCATCTCTAGACACTCGGCAAAGTATATTTTTATTTTTTTTATTTTTGTCTCTCAAAATTTTTGTGGTATGTTCCTACACTATGTAGACCTACATGTATCATTTGTGGACAATTTTAACAGAGTTTTCAATCGTTAGTAGATTTAGTTTGTTTATTTGAATTTCTTCGGAAAATTTAGATTTGAACTGCAGATCACTCGAAACTTGGAAAATCGTGCATGCAAAAATGATATCCATGCTACTTAGCACAAATTACGACCGATTTCAGGAGCGGACCGAAAACTTCGAGCACCATGCTCACTCAACATGACTGTAAACTTGCCATCCAGGTGTTTAAAAATTGTATAAAACAGAAACAAAGTCAGAAAATCATGAAACCTGTCCACGTGTCATGATATCATATGTAGAGGCTGTGATAAAAATTTGAAAAAGTTTCGAAAAAGCTGTAACGCACTATGTGTACAAACCTAAGAGATCCACATTGAAACTCTATGATTTCATGTGTGGTTCTCTTAGGTTTCTACACATAATGTCTCACAACTTTCTCCAAACATTCTAAATTTTTTATCACAGACTCTACATATGATATCATGACATGTGGACAAGTTTCATGATTTTCTAAGTTTGTTTGTGTTTTATAAATTTTTTAAACAGTTGTATGGCAAGTTCACGGCCATGTTGAGTGAGCATAGTGCTCGAAGTTTCCGGTCCGCTCCTGAAATCGGTCGTAACTTGTGCTATGTAGCATGGATATCATTTTTGCATGCACGGTTTTCCAAGTTTCAAGTGACCTGCAGTTCAAATCTGAATTTTCCGAAGAAATTCAAATAAACAAACTAAATGTACTAGCTATAGAAAACACTGTTATAATTGACCCAAAATGGTATATGTAGGTCTATATAGTGTAGGAACATACCACAAAAATTTTTGGTTGGCAAAATAAAAAAATAAAAATATACTTTGCCGAGTGTCCAAAGGAGACACTCGGCAAAGACTCTCTTTGCCGAGTGCCAGCCTAGCAGCACTCGGCAAAAACAATAAGTTAAGGTTTTGCCGAGTGCCTGTCAGTCGGCACTCGGCAAAATGTATTTTAAAATTTTTAATAAATGCTTTGCCGAGTGCCTCAGACCTGGTTGCCGAGTGCCAGATCGCGGGCACTCGGCAAAATGTACTTTAAAATTTTTAAAAAATTCTTTGCCGAGTGCCCGCGATCTGGCACTCGGCAAAGCCGTTGAATAATACAACCGTCGTCTTCCTCTCTTCTTCTCTGCGCTCACTTCGTTTCTTCTTTTCTACGCCCACTGCAGTGCCCACGCCGCCACCCACGCCGCCACCACGCCGTCGGGCCCGCGCCCACGCCGCCACCACGCCGCCGGGCGCCGCGCCCCGCCCCCACGCCGCCGGGCCGCGCCCCGCCGCCCCCACGCCGCCAAGCGCCGCCGCCCCCACTGCCACCAAGCGCCGCCCCCCTGCCACCAAGCGCCGCCGCCCCTGCAGTGCCATCTCCGCCACTCCCCGCTCCGGCCATCGACATCCTCCCTGCGCAGACCGAGGTTAGAATAATGTGTATTAGATAATCCTAATACACACCCTTAAATTAGGATTTAATTCTTGTTAAGTTTGAATCATGCAAGTAGAAATAGATCTTTGAATCATGCAAGTAGAAATAGATCGACATTCTCTAGGGTGCGCTAGATCTTGTGAGCCATATTGAGACTAGGGACAAGCCTCGGGAGCAAGCCTCGGCACATCCCATACGAGGCACTCGGCAAGGAATAAGACCGAGGCGCGCCATCGTTGCCAAGCCTCGGCACATCCCATACGAGGCAGCTCCAATTCTTCACCACAAGCAAAGATCCATAACGTTGAACTTCGGGAGCAAGCAGACGCCTAAAACGACAAAGGCCCCGACACCATCGAGCCAAGTGGAGTGACGAAGAGCCTCCACAACACCGACGAACACACAAACTTGAGGTCTTCTGGGCCGCGCCTTCAAGAAGGAGAAACGACGTCGAAAAGTCGTCATTGTCCGCCTGGTATAGACCAAGCAAAGTTTCCTCCGAAGACCTTGCAGAGCAGCGTAGATCGCTAGCACCAAGGAGAAAGCTGAAGGGTCAGCCATGCCGAAGTCACCCACCAAGCCGCCGTGCGTTGTCACCTTCTGCCGTCCAACAACGCACCAATCCAGAAGCCCCAAACCTTAGAGCCCCAACGCCGGTCGAGCACTAGCGAAAGACCCCAAGAAGGCCGAGGCGAGGGTTCCCGCATGGGGGTGAGAGGTCTAAAGACGACACCCTCAATAGGGTAGGGCTGGCGCCCGCGGGCGTCACTACTGTCCGCCCGAAAGCGAGCATGGCTTTCGCCGGAGGACCTCCCACCACACGTGCCAATGCACGGAGCCAGCCAGCCCTCCCCACACCATAGGCCGAAACGAGAGGCGGGGAGATGAATCTAGCTGGAGAGGCTCATGGTTCGGCCCTAGCCCCACGACCCACCACCTGCAGAAGGCGCCGTTGACAGTCGTAGATCCGCCGACGACCAACGCCCCTGACCCAGGCAAACCACGCCGCCGCCGTAGCGAGCCAGCCCCGCTGGCCAGCCACAGCCACGCGAGCGCGGGCATCGCCGCCACGAGTCAGTCGTGCGAGCCACCACGCCACCCGCCCATGCTAGCAGGGAGGAGCAGTAGACAACGACCAGCCTCCTAGATTAGGCTAGCCAGCTCGCTGATCCGGCCTTCCCAACGGCGGTCCAGGTCGTCGTCCACCTCCAGGTCCGATCCTGCCCCTTCTGCAGCCACCCGGGCAGCGTCCAGTGCGACATCTTTCTCAAGGAACACCGGCCGTTCGCCGTGGCTGCGGTTGGCACGACCGGCACGACAACGACTGTGGCTGGCGTGGTGACGACGACGGCCGTGGCTGGGCGCCATCGACTCTGGCTATTCTAGGTTGTGGCGGCCTGGAGAGGTTGGAGCGTGTGAGTGACAGTTGCGAAGATGATGCTCTCATTTCAGTGGCAACGAGTGTGGCGCACAGGCAAGGTGTTACTGGTTCCGTGTGCCCATCTGCTGGGTAGTGGTGGTGGTGCGCGTGCGCCGCCCACGGCGCGTAGGGGACGACGGCGGAGGGGAGAGGGAGGCGGTGGTGGTACTGGTGGTGCACGACGGGCGGGTCGGGTCGGCACCGCCAGTCGATGAAAAGCCTGCCGCGCGCCGCCTCGCTGATGGTGAAGCATGGACCCACTTTGATGCCATTCACCATGAGAAAGCCAAAGAGGCTCGACATGTTCGTGTTGCGCTGGCCACAGATGGGTTCAATCCCTATGGAATGACCGCTGCCCCATACACATGTTGGCCCGTGTTCGTTATCCCCATCAATCTCCCCCCCGGCGTATGCTTTCAAAGACAGAACATATTCGTGTCGTTGATAATTCTTGGACACCCGGGGAATAAAATGGGCGTGTACATGGAGCCTTTGATTGATGAATTGGTCCGTGCTTGGGAGGAAGGGGTATGGACGTACGACCGAGCTACGAAGACAAACTTCAAAATGCATGTTTGGTACCAGTACTCCATGCATGACTTTCGGCGTATGGGCTATTTTGCGCCTGGTGTGTTCACGGTAAGTTCCCATGCCCAGTTTGCAAGGAAGCTCTTAGGTTCATTTGGTTGAAGAAGGGTGGCAAATATTCGTCATTCGATAAACATCGACAATTTCTCCCTCCTGACCATGCATTCCGACAAGACATCAAGAACTTTACGAAAGGTGTCGTGGTGACAGACCGCCCACCTGCAATGATGACTGGTGCCGAAGTTCGCGAACAGATAGATGGTCTCGTGGCCAACCCAGAAGGTGGTTTTGTGGGATATGGTGAGCAACATATGTGGACACATAAGTCGGGCTTGACTCGGCTCCCCTATTATGATGACCTGCTCCTTCCACACAACATTGACGTGATGCACACTGAAAAGAATGTCGCCGAGGCACTTTGGGCGACAATTATGGAGATTCCTGATAAGTCAAAGGATAACGTAAAGGCAAGAGTGGATCTGGCAGAGTTATGTGATAGACCAAACCAAGAGATGAAGCCGCCTAGTGGTGGTAAGACATGGAGAAGGCCTAAGGCCGATTTCGTCCTGAGCAGGGCCCAGAGGAAGGAAGTACTACAGTGGATCAAGATGTTAATGTTCCCTGATGGGTATGCAGCTAACCTCAGTAGGGGGGTGAACTTATCTACTCTGCGAGTCCTAGGGATGAAGAGTCATGACTTCCACATATGGATTGAACGAATTCTTCCGGCGATGGTTCGAGGCTATGTCCCTGAGCATGTCTGGCTAGCGCTTGCAGAGTTGAGCTATTTCTTCCGCCAGCTTTGTGCAAAAGAGTTAGCTCGGACCATGATTGCAGACTTGGAAAGGATGGCACCCGTGTTACTGTGTAAGCTGGAGAAGATCTTTCCACCCGGCTTCTTCAATCCGATGCAGCATTTGATTATTCATCTCCCATATGAGGCACGAATGGGGGGGCCCGTGCAGGGACGTTGGTGCTATCCAATCGAGAGATGTCTAAAGAGTATCCGAAAGAAATGTAGAAATAAATGCAAAATCGAGGCTTCCATTGCAGAGGCATACATACTGGAGGAGGTGTCAAACTTCACAACAACTTACTATGGTGACAAACTGCCGAGCGTGCATAATCCACCCCCTCGTTACAATGATGGCGGCAATGAATCGAACCTCAGCATTTTTCGAGGGCAACTCGGAAGCGCGAGTGGTTCGACCACCAAGACCCTGAGACATGAAGAGTGGCGCCATATCATGCTATATGTATTGACCAACCTTGAAGAGGTGACGCCATACATGGAGCAATTATATGTTCAAATTAATAATAGAAACTAATACTTCATCTTAATCACTTCGACAGGTCTTGGATGGTTTTGGAGACTGCAGGGGGTCACGGCCGCAACCCCAATGGCATCCTCGGCCTTCTATGCCGGGAACACTTCCCTGGACTTGTCGAGTACGCCGGAGTGATGAGCCCAGCATACACCTTCGACCACTACGCCGTCGCCCCCGATGCAGTAGATCGGGACGGCAGACAATTCAACAACAAGGCGGAGCGGGTCAAGCAAGAGCTGTGGGTAAGTCTTCCTCGCACTATATTGTTTAATAAGTCGCATTTGTTGCATATTCTTTAAATAATGTATGGATACATCGTCTTTGTATGTAGGATTTCTTCAGGTGCGATGCTGGATACGAGGCCAGGGCGGATGTGGTGTCTACGACGTGCTGTAAGAAGCTCGTCGTGGACATGCACTACGAGGCGCGCATCCAGGCCATCGTCACTTACCACGGCTCCGTCCTTGGGGAGAAGGTGAACAAGAAGGACGCCCGAACCATGTCATTGACTGCGGACCAGTACTTGCAGGTAAATACAAAACTTTATTATTGGTACTAAATATGCTTATTCTTATCTTCTGATATGCGGTGTACTTATATTTTTTTAGATGATTCCTCATTGGTGCGCCGCGCATCCTGAGTGCTGGGAGAAGATGGTGCAGAGGTGGTGCTCGGCTGAGTGGGACGAGGCGCACAACGCTAGCCGGGAACGGCGTTTGCTGATGCAAGGTCCCTCCCACCATCAAGGCAGCCGCAGCCTGGGCAAATACGCGGAAGCATGGGTACGCGCTCTTTTTTATTTAGGTATATAACTTTCGATTAGACATGATTTCTAACCATATCGTTGGTTTTCTCGCAGTCGGCGGCACATGGTGGCGCGCCTTGCTCCACGTTCTCGGCATATGCCATGGCCCACAAGGGGAAGGCGACGTCCGACGTCACCTACAACCCGGATGACGGGCCCGAGGCGTACACCAACCCCGCCATCCACAGCCGACTCAGTGAGTACACCGCAATGGCCAAGGAGGTCCATGGGCCAGATTACGATCCGAGGACCGAGGACATCGATGGAGATGTCCTCATGAGGGTCGGAGGAGGCAAGAGGCATGGGCGGTACTGGATTGCCGACGGGGCAATCGACTCGTCCTCCACTCCCACTCTCTCTCAGGTGCGAGCAAGGAGCACGAGCGCGAGCCCAGCCATACGACCTCGGCAGGACACCTCACAGCATCGTATCCAGCAACTCCAGGTTATTCCTTATCTATTCATCGTTCATTAATTTTTATATATCTTCTCTTTGCATTATCGTAACATTAGGGCGAAATATTACAGACTCAGCTAGATGATGAGAGGAGGCAACGTGAGGAGCTGGAGAAGAGGATGGCGGAGATGTTCGCGTACATGCAGAGCCTTGGCGCCGCACAGGGTCATGCTCCACCACCTCCGTTGTTCCCTGCAACTGACCCTGCTGAGTTCACTACTCCTGTGAGTATCAAAATTTTAGTACTGCATGATATATATTCATATGTTCTCACACATACAATCTATTCTCTATGTAGGGTCAATCGGCGGCGTCGAACAACCCTCATGCTTCGTCCAGCCTTTCGCCGAACCAGTCTAGATGCCCACCTCGTTGATGATCCAGACTTGGTCTTGTGAGTGTTGGTGATGTTTGGCTAGACTTGGTCTTGTGAGATACTTGGTGATGTTAGTGATGATCCAGACTTATATCTGTTTTGTGATGAACCTGACTTATATTTGTGAGACTTATATTAGTGACACTTTGTGATATATATGGTGTTGATGATAAATGTGTTCATTCTGTGATGCGATTGATATATAATGTGATGTGAATGATATATATCTTTTGTTTGTTTGGATGGAACAGCAAAAACAAATAAAAAAGGGACATCCTGGTCACTTTGCCGAGTGTAACACTCGACAAAGGTCGCTTTGCCGAGTGCTATGACCATGGCACTCGGCAAAGAAGGAAACCTGGGAACCGGTAAAGCCATCTTTGCCGAGTGCTGACCATGGCACTCGGCAAAGAAGGAAACCTGGGAACCGGTAAAGTCATCTTTGCCGAGTGCTGAAAATGGCACTCGGCAAAGAAGGAAACCTGGGAACCGGCGAAGATGTCTTTGCCGAGTGTCATTGCCAAGGCACTCGGCAAAGGGACTGGCAAAGGGGCCCACTGGAGGGTTCTTTGCCGAGTGCCAGTCCACCAGACACTCGGCAAATAAACCTCCTTTGCCGAGTGTCGCCGTGGGCACTCGGCGAAGGATCCGTCACCGTCACTTGGCGCCGTGACGGTGACTTTTCTTTGCCGAGTGCCAAATGGCACTCGGCAAAGTCTTTGCCGAGTGCCCGACAAAAAGTACTCGGCAAAGATGCTGTTGCCGATGTACAGTTCGCCGAGCGTTCTTTGCCGAGTGTTACACTCGGCAAAGCATTTGCCGAGTGTAAAATAGCCTTTGCCGTGTGTCTCAGACACACGGCAAAGAAGCTGATTCCGGTAGTGGTTATATATGTTCCCGCTGTGCTGCTGGTCCGTCATGCGAGTTACACACGGGTCATGTTACACACGTACGCCAACTTAATTGGCAAGCACATCATCAGCTGACCACGCGTCATGTTGCATGCACGGGTCCCACGGGTCACACGGTATATAAAGGCATTATTATCACTTGTTTTGCTAAGAAGATGGTGAACGCATGTCTCTGTTTTCAGGTCCTCTTCAAGCAAACTGACAGGTCGCGCCAGCACAATTTCCGAATCCACTGCCTTCACCGCGCCTGGAAATCAGAGCAAGGCATGTTCTATCTATCTATCTATCTATCTATCTATCTATCTATCTATCTAAACTTCATCTTCTTCAAAACGGCCGTGCTGCTGCGGATGTTTTCTCCTTGGCCAACAAGCTCCTGAGAATCAGGACGCTGAATACTTGTTTAGCTGAACGGACGCGGCGCGGTTATCTGCATGCAGCAGCCTCCGGTGGAAACTGCTACCACCAGTAACGAATAACTATTGTCTAAACGAGGCCGTTGCTGTGGCGCTGCGTGTTTCAGTTCAGGTCGGCCGTAGTTCGTGGCAAAGCCTGCCGGCCACATCGGCGGCAGCGGCGGCGGCGTAGCATGTTCAGTACCTGCACCCTCAGATGGCGTGGCCGCTGCCCGCTGGCGCCGTACTCGTTCCCGCACTTTCGCTTACGGCGGCAGGGTTAGTCTGGCACCCGCCATGGCGCTTCAGCAGCACTACCGGAACCGACGGCTTTACCGAGTGCCTGAAACACTCGGAAAAGCCTGAAAATATTTGGTAAAGTCTTTGTCGAGTGTCGTAATCGACAAAGATGGCTCGCTCGGCGAACAGTACATCGGCAAAGACTTCCGAAAACTTTTTATCGGTCACTCGGCACAGACTTTACCGAGTGCCAGACGGTACTCGGTAAAGAAAAACCGCCGTCACGGCGCCGGGGTGACAGAGACGGCATCTTTGCCGAGTGTTCTAGGTGACACTCGGCAAAGAAGTTACCTTTTTGCCGAATATCTACCAGCCAGCACTCGGCAAAAAATCCGTCAGCGGGTCCCTTTGTCAGGTTCTTTGCCGAGTGCTCTGTATGGCACTCGGCAAAGCGTGCCTCTTTGCCGAGTGACAGGGCCACCACACTCGGCAAAGAAGCTATACCGGTGCCCAGGTCTTGGTTCTTTGCCGAGTGCTATGGCCTTGACACTCGGCAAAGTCTCTCTTTGCCGAGTGTAACACTCGGCAAAGTGACCAGTACACACCTTTTTAATTTGTTTTTCCTATTCCATCCAAACAAACAAAAGATACAACACAGATATCATCACATATATCACATATATACATCACAGATATCATCACAGACATAAATATCCAACACAAACATTAATATACAAGTTATTAACACAAACATAAGTATCAACACAAGTTCAGAAGTATCAAAACATAAGTCTCAAGCTCTGACATAAGTATTCAACATAAGTTCTGAAGTCTGGACACTAAAAACATAACTCTCATCGAGGTGGGCGGTTGGACTGGTGCTGCGATGGGCTGGCCAGTTCATGAGGGTTGTTGGATGCCGCCCCAGATTGGCCTTGCACAGAGAAGAGATTGCATGTGTCATACCAGATGCATTACCAACATCTAACTATAATTTTGATACTCACAGGAGTATGGAACAGAGTAGGATCAATTGTAGGGAACAATGGAGGTGGCGGAGCAAAACTCTGTGTGGCACCAAGGCTCTGCATGTATTGGAACATCTTCGTCATCCTCTACTGATCTGCCAGGCGAGCCGCCCGCTTCGCCTCCCGCTCCGCCATCATCCTCGCCTCCATCTCATGACGTTCCCTCCTCTCTTCTTCTAGCTGGGTCTGTAATATTACAAGCTAATGTTATAGTAACTCAAAGAGAAGGTATATAACTCAAGTAATGACATGTTACAGAAGCACTAACCTTAAGTTGTTGTATGCGATGCTGTGAGCTGTCATGCTGAGGTCTTATGGCTGGACTCGAGCCCGTGCTCCTTGCTCGCACCTGAGACAGAGTGGGAGTGGACGACGAGTCGATTGCCCTGTCGGCAATCCAGTACCGCCCATGTCTCTTGCCTCCTCCGACCCTCATGAGCACATCGGGGTCGATCTCCTCATTCCTCGGATCGTATTCTAGGCCATGGACCTCCTGCTCTATGGCGGCGTAGTCATGAAGGCGACTGTAGACGGCAGGGTTGCTGTACGCCTCGGCCCGTCATCTGGGTTGTAGGTGACGTTGGATGTCGCCTTGCCCTTATGGGCCATAGCATAGGCCGAGAAGATGGAGCAAGGCTGGCCACCATGTGACGCCGACTTCAAGAAAACCAACAAGATAGTTAGAAATAATATCTAATCCAGTGTTATATACCTAAATAAAAAAGAGGGCGTACCCATGCTTCTGCATATTTGCCGAGGCCGCGGCTGCCTTGGTGGTGCGAGGGACCTTGCATCATCAGACGCCGTTCCCGGCTAGCGTTGTGCGCCTCGTCCCACTCAGGCGAGCACCACCTATCCACCATCTGCTCCCAACACAGAGGATGTGCGACGCACCAATATGGAATCATCTACAAAGTAAACACGTAAACTGCATGTCAGAAGATAAAATTAAATTCATGCATGGAGTACTGGTACTAAACATGCATGACTTTACCTGTAGGTACTGGTCCCTGGTCAACGACATGGTTCGGGCTTGCTGCTTGGTCACCTTCTCCCCAAGGACGGAGCTGTGGTAGTTGACGATGGCCTGGATTTAGGCCTCATAGTGCATGTTCACGACGAGCTTCTTACAGCTCATGGTGGCCACCACATCCGCCCTAGACTCATATCCAGCCTCGCATCTGTAGAAATCCTGCATACAAAAATGATGTATCCATACATTATTTCAAGAATGTGCAACGAATGCGACATATTTTACATTATACTAAGACTTACCCACAACTCTTGCTTCACTCGCTCCACCTTGTTATTGAATTCTCGGCCGTCCCGGTCTACTGCATCGGGGGCGACGACGTAGTGGTCGAAGGTGTAAGCTGGGCCCATCACTCCGGCGTACTCAACCAGTCCAGGGAAGTGTTCCCTGCATAGCAGGGCGAGGATGCCATTGGGGTTGCGACGATGACCCGCAGCATTCTCCACAACCGTCCAAGACCTGTCCAAGTGATAAATAAAAAGTATTAGTTTATATTATAATTTTGAACACATAATATGAACAAGAATGAAGAACATAAAGTTACATGCCTCTCCCCATCTGGCTGAATCAGCGGCCGCCTGTCCCGAAGTATGGGACGCTGATGGAGACTCGCGGGACCTCACAGGTAGACGCTCCTCGAACCTGAGGTGCCAGAACCTGAGACGTCCTGCTGAGCTTCGTCGTCGTCCTGCTGCACCACCTGCTGCTGGACAAGGTCATCCTGCTGCGCCGCCTGCTGTGCTTCGTCCTGCTCTACCTCGTCCGCCGTCCTGCTCCTCCTCCCCCTCCTCCTCAGCCAACCGCCCACCATCTTTGTCCAACAACCTGCAATTAAGAGTAAACAAATAAGCACATATAAAAAGATGTATTTAAAAACATGTGCGAAATAAAAAGTCATATAGCATTACATCGATTAAAAATAATCTTCATATGTGTCGGGGTTAGCCGGATCATAACTCTCATCATCACTATCAACCATTTCATAGTCAATACCATCTGAAGGCGCAAGTTTGTCATTAATGTCATTGCCTTCAAGGATTACTAAGTCATTCTAATTTTGCATCTCATCATCCTCCTCATCAACAACCATTTCAATATCTACGTCCATTCTGATAGCTTCGGTTAAGTCTATCTCGAATCGCCCTTCTAGCCCATCTTCTTGGAAGAACTCTCCATCATATGTGTCTAGGTCTAAGTTATAATCTTCGTCATTAGGAACAGGTAATCTCCCGTGTGACGATACCTTATACACAACATCCCAACCCTTAAGATGTTCTTTCGTTTGGCACACATATGGGAGATAATACACTTGTGTGGCCTGTTGGGCCACGATATAGACATTGTCTCCTGGTAAGGTGGAATCTTGTCGAATTTCAATTATCCCAAGATTAGAATGTGTTCGTCTCGTCACTTGAGGGTCAAACCAATGACATTTGAATATCACTGGAGTAATAGGTTTGAAACCATAAAAATTGAGTTCATATTGTCGGGGACCATAATTAGGGGTACCCTCAAGACGCCTAATTCTCAGCTGGTAACCCCCATCAGCATAAAGCTGCAAAGGCCTGATGGGTTTGATTAAGTCAGGGATCAGTCCATACGAGTGACTCGATCACGCCACGCCCGAGCCTAGCCTCGGGCGAGGGCAGCCGACCCTAAGATGACTCCGTCTCGCCTGAGGTCTCCTCTTTTACGGCAGACGCATCACCGGCTCGCCCGAGGCCCCGCCTTCGATAAGAAGTAACCCTGACTAAATCACCGCGCCAACCGACCGAGTCACCGGGGCGTTTAACGCAAAAGGTAAGACCGACGGGCGACCAAACTCCGCTCCGCCCGACCCAGGGCTCGGACTCGGGCTAAGGCCCTGGAAGACGGCGAACTCCGCTCCGCCCGACCCAGGGCTCGGACTCGGGCAAAGGCCCCGGAAGACGGCGAACTCCGCTCCGCCCGACCCTAGGCTCGGACTCGGGCTAAGGCCCCGGAAGACGGCGAACTCCGCTCCGCCCGACCCAGGGCTCGGACTCGGGCTAAGGCCCCGGAAGACGACGAACTCCGCCTCGCCCGACCCAGGGCTCGGACTCCGCCTCGGCCTCTGCCGAACGATCTCCGCCTCACCCGACCCAGGGCTCGGACTCTGCCTCTGTCTTGCAGGACGGACTCGACCTCGGCTTCGGAGGAGCCTCCACGATGCCCGACCTAGGACACGAGACCGCCACGTCAACAGGAAGCGTCATCATCACCCTGCCCTGAGCCGACTTGGGTTGCAGAGAACAAGACCGGCGTCCCATCTGGCCAGCTACGCCAGATAGGCAAATGATGGCGCCCCGCTAGACCATGACGACGGCGGCTCTCAGCTCCCTTACGAAAGCAGGAGGACGTCAGCAAGGGTCCAGCCACTCCGACAGCTGTCCCTCCGTCCGGCTCCGTTACTCCTCCAACAGCCACGACGCCACGCCAACAGGGTGCCAAGATCTCTCCGGCTGCCACCTTGGCATGTACTTAGGGCGCTAGCTCTCCCTCGCTAGACACGTAGCACCTTGCTACACCCCCATCTTGTACACCTGGATCCTCTCCTTACGACTATAAAAGGAAGGACCAGGGCCTTCTTAGAGAAGGTTGGCCTCGCGGGGACGAAGGGCAGGGGCAGGCGCTCTCTCGGGGCCGCTCGCTCCCCTCACCTCGCGCGGACGCTTGTAACCCCCTACTGCAAGCGCACCCGACCTGGGCGCAGGACGAACACGAAGGCCGCGGGAATTCTCCGACTCCCTCACGACCCGGCTCCGGCCACCGACCTCTCTCTGTTCCCCCCTTCGCGCTCGCCCACGCGCTCGACCCATCTGGGCTGGGGCACGCGGCACACTCACTCGTCGGCTCGGGGACCCCCCGGTCTCGGAACGCCGACAGTTGGCGCGCCAGGTAGGGGCCTGCTGCGTGTTGACGAGCAGTTTCCCGTCAAGCTCCAGATGGGCAGTCTCCAACGACCTCTTCAACCCGGGACGGTGCTCCGTTTCGGGAGTCTCGAGTTCATGTCCTTCGACGGCAACTACGACATGATACTCCTTCCACCGCCGCGCGACAGCGACAATGGTGGCGGACAACCCGCCCGCCGGCGGCGGAATCGACGACGCCTTTCCCGCGTGGGGGAAGGACGACTTTCGAGCTCGCCCCATCCTCTCCCTCGCCATCGGAGGAGGAGGAGGAGGGGCAACCAGGGCCGAGCGGGAGGCCGCGCTCCGACGGCTGTCGAGCAAATCGACATCCCCGGCGCCTCAACGGAGGACACGCCAAGCGTCGCCCTCGCGTTCGAGGCGAAGGCGAGCGCCAACCCCCCGCAACACGTCGACCCCGAGCAGATGGACGACGCCAGCACGCTCACGGAGGGCCTGCAGGACGTCGCCCTCGTACCCAAGACGACGGCGCGGTCAGCCCCCGACGTGACTTCGTCGCTCCTCGTCGACAAAAGGTACCGACTGCTCCCCATCTTTCGTCATTTCGACTCGACCTCAGCCCGCCTGGCGACCTCGCTTTGGCGGGCGCTCACATTGAGGCGAGTGCAACCTCTCTGGGGTTTCGTGTGCGGTCGCCTTGGGACCGATTGACGGGTGTCTCGACCTACGGACCCTCTGGGTCCGAGGAAGATGACGACCCCAGCATCTGCTGGGATTTCTCCGGATCTGGCAACCCCAGTGCCATGCGGGACTTCATGACCGCATGTGACTACTGCCTCTCCGACTGTTCCGACGGCAGCCGCAGCCTTGGCGACAAGGACTGCGGCCCGAGCCGCGAATGTTTCCACATCGAGCTAGGGGATCCCTCCGGAGGCGGCTGTCTCGGCATGCCGGAGGATGGTGATCCCCCTAGGCCAGCGCCTCGCGCTGACATCCCGCGGGAGCTAGCTGTGGTCCCCGTTCCGGCGGGGGGTCACGACCCACAGCTCGAGCAAGTCCGCGGGGCGCAGGCCGGGCTCGATGAGGGAGCAGGAGCGCTCGAGGCAATCCGCCAGAACATCGGGCACGTATGGGCGAGCCAGCCTCTAGCCGGAGGAATACGTCACCTGCCCCAAGGTCTCCAGCACCGCATCGCCAACGATGCCAGGGACAGACCGCCACCCGCGTCCGGCGGAACCGGTCAGGACCTGGCCGCCGCAGCGATGCTCCTCCGCGCGATGCCGGAGTCATCAACCACCGAGGGTCGGCGAATCCAGGGAGAACTCAAGCATCTCCTGGAAGGCGCTGCGGCCCGGCGGGCCGAGAGCTCTGCCTCCCGCAGGCAGGGATACCCCTCGGAACCTCGTGCCGCGACTTCCCGACTCACGCGGGAAGCCTCGGTCTTCACCGGGCGCACGCGCAACACTGCGCCTGCGGCCCCGGGCCACCTCGGCGACGAGCACCCTCATCGCGACCGTCGGGCACGCCTCGACGAAAGGGTGCGCCGAGGCTATCACCCCAGGCGTGGGGGACGCTACGACAGCGGGGAGGATCAGAGTCCCTCGCCCGAACCACCCGGTCCGCAGGTCTTTAGCCGAGCCATTCGGCGGGCGCCGTTTCCGCCCCGATTCTGACCCCCGACTACTATCACAAAGTACTCGGGGGAAACGAGACCGGAGTTGTGGCTTGCGGACTACCGCCTGGCCTGTCAACTGGGTGGGACGGACGATGACAACCTCATCATCCGAAACCTCCCCCTGTTTCTCTCCGACACCGCTCGTGCCTGGTTGGAGCACCTGCCTCCGGGGCAGATTTCCAACTGGGAAGATCTGGTCCAGGCTTTCGCCGGCAACTTCCAGGGCACGTACGTGCGCCCCGGGAATTCCTGGGACCTCCGAAGCTGTCGGCAACTGCCGGGAGAGTCTCTCCGAGACTACATCCGGCGGTTCTCGAAGCAGCGCACCGAGCTGCCCAACATCACCGACTCCGATGTCATCGGCGCGTTCCTCGCCGACACCACTTGCCGTGACCTGGTGAGCAAGTTGGGTCGCAAGACCCCCACCAGGGCGAGCGAGCTGATGGACATCGCCACCAAGTTCGCCTCCGGCCAGGAGGCGGTCGAGGCCATCTTCCGAAAGGACAAGCAGCCCCAGGGCCGCCCGTCGGAAGATGCTCCCGAGGCGTCTGCTCCGCGCGGCGCCAAGAAGAAAGGCAGGAGGAAGTCGCAAGCGAAACGCGACGTTCCCGATGCAGACCTTGTCGCCGCCGCCGAGCACAAGAACCCTCGGAAGCCCCCCGGAGGTGCCAACCTCTTCGACAAGGCACTCAAGGAGACGTGCCCCTACCATCAGGGGCCCGTCAAGCACACCCTCGAGGAGTGCGTCATGCTTCGGCGCCACTTCCACAGGGCCGGGCCACCCGCAGAGGGTGGCAAGGCCCGCGACGACGACAAAAGGGAGGATCGCCAAGCAGGAGAGTTCCCAGAGGTCCGCGACTGCTTCATGATCTACGGAGGGCATGCGGCGAATGCCTCGGCTCGGCATCGTAAGCAAGAGCGTCGGGAGGTCTGCTCGGTGAAGGTGGCGGCGCCAGTCTACCTAGACTGGTCCGACAAGCCCATCACCTTCGACCGGGACGACCACCCCGACCACGTGCCGAGCCCGGGGAAGTACCCGCTCGTCGTCGACCCCGTCATCGGCAACGTCAGGCTCACCAAGGTCCTGATGGATGGAGGCAGCTGCCTCAACATCATCTACGCCGAGACCCTCAGGCTCCTGCGCGTCGACCTGTCATCCGTCCGAGCAGGCGCTGCGCCCTTCCACGGGATCATTCCCGGGAAGCGTGTCCAGCCCCTCGGACAGCTCGACCTCCCTGTCTGCTTCGGAACACCCTCCAACTTCCGAAGGGAGACTTTGACGTTCGAGGTGGTCGGGTTCCGAGGGACCTACCACGCAGTGTTGGGAAGGCCATGCTACGCGAAGTTCATGGCCATCCCCAACTACACCTACCTGAAGCTCAAGATGCCGGGCCCCAACGGGGTCATCACCGTCGGCCCCACGTACAAGCACGCGTTCGAATGCGATGTGGAGTGCGTGGAGTACGCCGAGGCCCTCGCCGAGTCCGAGGCCCTCATTGCCGACCTAGAAAGCCTCTCCCGAGAGGTGCCGGACGTGAAGCGGCATGCCGGCAACTTCGAGCCAGCGGAGACGATTAAGGCCGTCCCTCTCGACCCCAGTGGCGACACCTCCAAGCAGATTCGGATCGGATCCGGGCTCGACCCCAAATAGGAAGCAGTGCTCGTCGACTTTCTCCGCGCAAACGCCGACGTCTTTGCGTGGAGTCCCTCGGACATGCTCGGCATACCGAGGGAAGTCGCCGAGCACTCGCTGGATATTCGGGCCGGAGCCCGACCGGTCAGGCAGCCTCTGCGCCGATTCGACGAGGAAAGGCGCAGGGTGATAGGCGAGGAGATCCACAAGCTGATGGCAGCAGGGTTCATTAAAGAGGTATTCCATCCCGAATGGCTTGCCAACCCTGTACTTGTGAGGAAAAAAGGGGGGAAGTGGCGGATGTGTGTAGACTACACTGGTCTCAACAAAGCATGTCCGAAGGTCCCCTACCCTCTACCTCGCATCGATCAAATCGTGGACCCCACTGCAGGGTGCGAAACCCTGTCTTTCCTCGATGCCTACTCAGGGTATCATCAAATCAAGATGAAAGAGTCCGACCAGCTCGCGACTTCTTTCATCACGCCCTTCGGCATGTACTGTTATGTCACAATGCCGTTCGGTTTGAGGAACGCGGGTGCAACGTACCAGCGGTGCATGAACCATGTGTTCGGCGAACACATCGGTCGCACGGTCGAGGCCTACGTCGACGACATCGTAGTCAAGACGAGGAAAGCCTCCGACCTTCTCTCCGACCTCGAACTGACATTCCGGTGTCTCAAGGCGAAGGGCGTCAAGCTCAATCCCGAGAAGTGCGTCTTCGGGGTGCCCCGAGGCATGCTCCTGGGATTCATCGTCTCCGAGCGGGGCATCAAAGCCAACCCGGAGAAGATCGCAGCGATCACAGGCATGGGGCCCATCAAGGACTTAAAAGGCGTACAGAGGGTCATGGGATGCCTCGCGGCCTTGAGCCGTTTCATCTCGCGCCTCGGCGAAAGAGGCCTGCCCCTGTACCGTCTCTTAAGGAAGGCCGAGTGCTTCACTTGGACTCCCGAGGCCGAGGAAGCCCTCGGGAACCTGAAGGCGCTCCTCACCCAGGCGCCCATCTTGGTGCCCCCAGCTGATGGAGAAGCCCTCCTGGTC
This sequence comes from Zea luxurians, assembly GCA_029449295.1. Lineage (NCBI taxonomy): Eukaryota > Viridiplantae > Streptophyta > Magnoliopsida > Poales > Poaceae > Zea > Zea luxurians. The sequence goes on from JAOPSE010000015.1 coordinate 42,644,538, forward strand.
TACGTCGCCGCAACCACTCAGGTGGTCAGCGCCGCGATCGTGGTCGAAAGGCAGGAAGAGGGGCATGCTTTGCCCATTCAGAGGCCAGTTTACTTCGTCAGCGAAGTGCTGTCCGAGACCAAGATCCGCTACCCACAAGTCCAGAAGCTGCTATATGCAGTGATCCTGACGAGGCGAAAGCTGCGACATTACTTCGAGTCTCATCCGGTGACTGTGGTGTCATCCTTCCCCCTGGGGGAGATCATCCAGTGCCGAGAAGCCTCAGGACGGATCGCAAAGTGGGCGGTGGAAATCATGGGCGAGGCAATCTCGTTCGCCCCTCGGAAGGCCATCAAGTCCCAGGTACTGGCGGATTTCGTAGCCGAATGGGTCGATACCCAGTTGCCAACGGCCCCGATCCAACCAGAGCTCTGGACCATGTTTTTCGACGGGTCGTTGATGAAGACGGGAGCCGGCGCGGGCCTGCTCTTCGTCTCGCCCCTCGGGAAACACCTGCGCTACGTGCTCCGCCTCCATTTCCCGGCGTCCAACAACGTGGCTGAGTACGAGGCTCTGATCAACGGATTGCGAATCGCCATCGAGCTAGGGGTCCGACGCCTCGATGCACGCGGCGACTCGCAGCTCGTCATCGACCAGGTCATGAAGAACTCCCTCTGCCGCGACCCGAAGATGGAGGCCTACTGTGAGGAGGTCCGACGCCTGGAAGACAAGTTCTACGGGCTCGAGCTTAACCACATCGCCCGGCGTTACAACGAGACTGCGGATGAGCTGGCGAAGATAGCCTCGGGGCGAACAACGGTTCCCCCGGACGTCTTCTCCCGGGATCTGCACCAACCCTCCGTCAAGATAGGCGACGCGCCCGAGCCCGAGCCACCCTCGGCCTCGTCCGAGGTGACCTCGGCCCAGCCCGAACCATCCTCGGCTCAACCCGAGGAACCCTCGGAGCCCGAGGGCGAGGCGCTGCGCATCGAGGAGGAGCAGAACGGGGTCGTGCCAGATCAAGATTGGCAGACCCCATACCTGCAATATCTCCACCGAGGAGAACTGCCCCTCGACCGAGCCGAGGCTCGGCGGGTAGCGCGACGCGCCAAATCGTTCGTCTTGCTGGGCGATGAGAAGGAGCTCTACCACCGAAGCCCCTCGGGCATCCTCCAGCGATGTATCTCCATCGCCGAAGGTCAGGAACTCCTGCGGGAAATACACTCGGGGGCTTGCGGTCATCATGCAGCACCTCGAACCCTCGTCGGGAACGCTTTCCGCCAAGGCTTCTACTGGCCAACGGCGGTGGCTGACGCCACTAGAATTGTCCGCGCCTGCGAAGGGTGCCAATTCTATGCGAAGCAGACCCACCTGCCCGCTCAGGCTCTGCAGACGATACCCATCACCTGGCCCTTCGCTGTGTGGGGTCTAGACCTCGTCGGCCCTCTGCAGAAGGCGCCCGGGGGCTACACGCACCTGCTGGTCGCCATCGACAAATTCTCCAAGTGGATCGAGGTCCGACCCCTGAACAGCATCAGGTCCGAGCAGGCGGTGGCGTTCTTCACCAACATCATCCATCGCTTCGGGGTCCCGAACTCCATCATCACCGACAATGGCACCCAGTTCACCGGCAAAAAATTCTTGGATTTTTGCGAGGATCACAACATCCGGGTGGACTGGGCCGCCGTAGCTCATCCCATGTCGAATGGGCAAGTAGAGCGTGCCAATGGCATGATCCTACAAGGGCTCAAGCCTCGGATCTACAACAACCTCAACAAGTTCGGCAAGCGGTGGATGAAGGAACTCCCCTCGGTGGTCTGGAGCCTGAGGACGACGCCAAGCCGAGCCACGGGTTTCACGCCGTTCTTCCTGGTCTACGGGGCCGAGGCCGTCCTACCCGCGGACCTGGGATACGGCTCCCCGAGGACGAGGGCCTACAACGAAGAAAGCAACCAAGCTAGCCGAGAAGACTCGCTGGACCAGCTGGACGAGGCTCGGGATAGGGCCTTACTACACTCGGCGCGGTACCAGCAGTCCCTGCGACGCTACCATGCCCGAGGGGTCCGACCCCGAGACCTCCAGGTGGGCGATCTGGTGCTTCGGCTTCGGCAAGACGCCCGAGGGAGACACAAGCTCACGCCCCCCTGGGAGGGGCCGTTCATCATCGCCAAAGTTCTGAAGCCCGGAACGTACAAGCTGGCCAACTGTCAAGGCGAGGTCTACGGCAACGCTTGGAACATCCAACAGCTACGTCGCTTCTACCCTTAAGATGTTTCCAAGTTGTTCATATACCCCGCACCCACGCAAAGTTTAGTCAACAAGGAAGGGTCGGCCTCGCCTCGGCAAAGCCCGACCCTCCCTCGGGGGCTAAAAGGGGGGAAGCCCCCTCTGCGTCAAAATTTTCCTCGAACAAAAAATCTCTTTTACCAGAATATCTTTCGTGCTTTTTGACTACTTCGAAAAGTGGGTCCTAGAAACGACGGGGTACACGTAAGCAGTCAAGGCTGACCGAGCCGAGGGACTCCTACGCCTCCGGGATACGGATACCTCACTCATCACCTTCTGCGATAAGTAACTCGCGCTCGGATAAGGTGAATCCGCGGATCGAACGAGTCTTTACGTACGGAAGCTCTTCTGTTGAAGCGATTTTTCGAGCCTTCTCGACCGAGTCGGTGACAGGGCCTCATGGACGGGTGAAAGTACGCGTAAGCGGCAAGGCTGACCGAGCCGAGGGACTCCCACGCCTCCGGGATACGGATACCTCACTCATCACCTTCCGCGAGAAGCAACTCTCGCTCGCACTAACATCCCTGCTACCGACAAAAAGTCCAGATACTCGAAACAAGAGGAAAAGAGATGCAGCTTTATAACGAAGCAAGGGTGTGTGTTCTGGCCTCGACGGCCGCACAAGGCCCACGCTACAAGACGATTTGACCCTGCAGGCTCGGATCTTGACGTTGGAAGAGGGCGATTACACCCTCGGCGTCGACAGCACCTTCGGCAAGGCCCGACCTAGCCTCGGACGGCGACGCGGTCCGAGGGCCTCCGCTCCGAAGGACAACGTCATCACCACGCTCAAGCAATCTCTGCCAGGGACTTCTCCGAGAACCCGGCCCGAGCGGACGGCTCGGCCGGCCACCTCCGGGGCCTCGGCCGACCTCCTTCCGAGGGCGCCAGCTCGGTCCGAAGCCTCGGCTGATCAGCTCCAACGTCGATCCTGCCAACGGACAACCCGGCTAGGCTCCGGCCAACCAGGTTCTATTTCTCGAGCCAACTCCGCCTCTGCTCATGCTGATATCGCTACCCCTGGCCTCGGCTCGTCGAAGAGCGGCCGAGGGGTCTCTTTAACTAAGCTAGAGGAGCCTCGGACAACAGGTCCGACCGAGCCGAGGGATTCCTACGCCTCCGGGATACGGATACCTCACTCGTCACCTTGACACGGGGCGACTCACGCTTGGTGAAGCGGTTCAGACAATCAGCAGACGAGTCTTAGTGCTCGGAAATGAGGAAAAAACACGGCTCCGCGCCGTGGTTACATACATGTTCAGGCCCCGAAAGCCGAAATGAACCAAAAAACCCGGCACTCGAAGTGCCATTACAAACGGAACTCCGGTTCCCCCCCGCAGGTATGAACAACCCCACTCGATGGGGGTGGGCCTGCGGGGCAACGGAAGACCGACGAACGGCTAGTCGTCGCCCGCCCCGGCAGCGGCGACGATGAAGACGTCTGTCCTGAGGGGCCCAACAGCAGCAGTGATGGCCTCAGGACGGGTGCTGCTGCTGGGAGGCCCCCGCCCTTGCCCAAACTCGAGAGGCAAGGACGGGCAGAAGGCCGTAGAGTCGGAGGTCGGTCCGTGGCCAGCCTCGGCTGTCGCGCCGGCGGAAGAACCTCTTCCAGCTGCCGTGGCGGGAGGCGGCGCCGGGGGCGGCTCCGAGATTGCTCGGCTCAGAGAGCCGGGCACGCTGCAGCTGTTGGCGCCACGGACGACTCCCGCCCTTCCCCCCAATCACTGAGGGAAGGAGCGGGTCACCACCCGCGCAGGGGCGAACCCCGACCCGGCACACGCCCCTCCTCAGCCCTGGTGATGAAAATCCTTGAGGCTGAGGAAGGGGCGGATGCCGCAGCCCGGCTCGCTTTCCCCCACCATCAAGCCGGAGGTCGCCCTCTTGGGTGACCGCCGGTGGAGGGGTGCGGCTGGGCTGCATGATGAAAATCCTTGAAGCCGAACGATGGCTGAAAGGTACCAACTCCCACGGAGTTGCGTTCCTCCGGCGATGGAGCGAAAAGACGGCGGTTCCCCCCATCCGGGGCCTCGGAAGATGGAGAGACACAATGCATAGGGGAGGAAGGAGACTTGGTCACCTTACGAAGGGGGTCGCCCTCCTTTTAAAGGCAACTCCCCCTGCTTGCACCCTCAACCGTCACGGGCTGAGTCTTCTCCAACACGCCTCCAAAGCCCTCCCCTGCGGCGCGGGGGCTGGGGCCCGCCTGTCATGCAGACCGGCTCTAAGCAGAAGAAGCCGAACCGCCGCGCACGACGCACGCAACCACCCAGCGGTTACAAGTAACCCTCCACTTTTGCCCGGACCAGCGGGCGAAAGGGGCAGGCGGCCATGCAGGCGGCATGCAACCGCGCCAAGTGGACGCGCCTCTCCGACTCCTGACAAGCCAGCGCGACGGCTCAAGCCCACGCGTCGTGCAACGGGCGCGCCGGGTGCTGCATGCGAGCCGCTGTGCCACTCGCTCCACCACCGCACCTCCTCGATTGCGGAACCGATACCGCGATTCGAGGCAACCCAGCCCGCGACCCAACAGCGCCAGCCTGGCGCAGCGGTCAAACGCGGTCAAAAATGGGCCGGCAGTAATGACGGTGGCAGGCGCGCGAGGGCAGCGGTCACGCCATCTGCCAGGCTCATGTCCCATCCGAAGGCAGCAAGAGAACCACCTCTCGCGGCGTGAAGACGACGCGCCCGTGACCCGTACCTCGAACGGCTCGCGCACGCGCAACGGCAACCTCGCCAACTACTCACCCCGGCGCATTAACTCCGCGGCTCGACGGACAGCGCTACGGGCGGGAGAGGCTGGCGACGTTTCGCCTTCGCCAAAACAACCACGCCAAAAAAGGTACGCCACGACGTTCAATTTCGCATCCTTTTTCCCTTTTCCTCTTTCTCTATCTCTTGCAACAGGGACCGAGAAGGGGGATAACCCCAAAGGGATCCTTCCCCGTGAAGGAACTAGGCTCCGAGCCTCCTTACTGATCAGGGGTTCGAAGGCTGGCCCCCCGAAGGGTTCAACAGCCGCCTCAGATCGCGTGGGCCCGACACCCACTACTGGTCAGGGGTTCGAAGGTCGGCCCCCGAAAGGTCCCACGACCGCCTCAGGCTACTCGGGCTCCGTGCCCCCTACTGATCAGGGGTTCGAAGGCTGGCCTGTCGAAGGGTTCACAATCGCCTCAGACGCCGAGCGAGGGATGACCAGGGGTACGTTCGATACATAACCAAGGCTCGGGCTGCGCTCCCGAGGTACCCTAGGACATTTCCGAGACCAGCGGGAACGACTCTGTAACGGAATCCCATCGGAGGGAGGCAACGAGCCCTCGGACCCCGTCGCTAGGGGACCGGGTCCGGCAGATCACCCGCAGGTACTTTTGGGCGTGCCTCCGGGCCCCTAGCCGACCCCCAACGAACGGGGCACGGACGTCCACTCGGATTACCCGATTGCAGCTCACCGGAGACACCATGTTCGGTGCCCATCGAGGGTAACATGGCGCACTCCCCCCTCCTCCTTGCGGAAAGGCGACGTAGGGGCGTATATAAAAAAGCCGAGTCTGTCCCTGATCGTCCTCTCGCTCCGTGCGGAGGCTCGGGGGCTGCTCTCGCAAACCCGGCTCCGGCCAAACCGTTGACAGCGTCAACATACCAGCCCGAGAACTTGGGCCCCGACAGTGCACCTGGGCTACGCCCTGCTCGCATGAGGGAACCGCCAGACCAGCCGAGACATTACGCAAGGCATTAAGACCTCGAAGGAGTGAAACCACTCCTCCGAGGCCTCGGGGGCTACACCCGGCGGGTGCGCTCGCGCGCACCCACCGGAACAAAGTACCTCCGAGAAAGGCTGGTCCCCTTGCAAAAAAGTGCGACGCAAGCCTCCAAGCGAGTGTTAACACTCTCTTCGAGGCACGGGGGCTACTGTCGGGGACCATAATTAGGGGTACCCTCAAGACGCCTAATTCTCAGCTGGTAACCCCCATCAGCATAAAGCTGCAAAGGCCTGATGGGTTTGATTAAGTCAGGGATCAGTCCATACGAGTGACTCGATCACGCCACGCCCGAGCCTAGCCTCGGGCGAGGGCAGCCGACCCTAAGATGACTCCGTCTCGCCTGAGGTCTCCTCTTTTACGGCAGACGCATCACCGGCTCGCCCGAGGCCCCGCCTTCGATAAGAAGTAACCCTGACTAAATCACCGCGCCAACCGACCGAGTCATCGGGGCGTTTAACGCAAAAGGTAAGACCGACGGGCGACCAAACTCCGCTCCGCCCGACCCAGGGCTCGGACTCGGGCTAAGGCCCCGGAAGACGGCGAACTCCGCTCCGCCCGACCCAGGGCTCGGACTCGGGCTAAGGCCCCAGAAGACGGCGAACTCCGCTCCGCCCGACCCAGGGCTCGGACTCGGGCTAAGGCCCCGGAAGACGGCGAACTCCGCTCCGCCCGACCCAGGGCTCGGACTCGGGCTAAGGCCCCGGAAGACGACGAACTCCGCCTCGCCCGACCCAGGGCTCGGACTCCGCCTCGGCCTCTGCCGAACGATCTCCGCCTCACCCGACCCAGGGCTCGGACTCTGCCTCTGTCTTGCAGGACGGACTCGACCTCGGCTTCGGAGGAGCCTCCACGACGCCCGACCTAGGACACGAGACCGCCACGTCAACAGGAAGCGTCATCATCACCCTGCCCTGAGCCGACTTGGGTTGCAGAGAACAAGACCGGCGTCCCATCTGGCCAGCTACGCCAGATAGGCAAATGATGGCGCCCCGCTAGACCATGACGACGGCGGCTCTCAGCTCCCTTACGAAAGCAGGAGGACGTCAGCAAGGGTCCAGCCACTCCGACAGCTGTCCCTCCGTCCGGCTCCGTTACTCCTCCAACAGCCACGACGCCACGCCAATAGGGTGCCAAGATCTCTCCGGCTGCCACCTTGACATGTACTTAGGGCGCTAGCTCTCCCTCGCTAGACACGTAGCACCTTGCTACACCCCCATCTTGTACACGTGGATCCTCTCCTTACGACTATAAAAGGAAGGACCAGGGCCTTCTTAGAGAAGGTTGGCCTCGCGGGGACGAAGGGCAGGGGCAGGCGCTCTCTCGGGGCCGCTCGCTCCCCTCACCTCGCGCGGACGCTTGTAACCCCCTACTGCAAGCGCACCCGACCTGGGCGCAGGACGAACACGAAGGCCACGGGAATTCTCCGACTCCCTCACGACCCGGCTCCGGCCACCGACCTCTCTCTGTTCCCCCCTTCGCGCTCGCCCACGCGCTCGACCCATCTGGGCTGGGGCACGCGGCACACTCACTCGTCGGCTCGGGGACCCCCCGGTCTCGGAACGCCGACACATATATTTCTTCAATTCATCTAAAATAATCGACATCGTCAAGGCCGGGCGTAAAGACTTCAGAACACGTTGTTTTCCAATTGGGCCGACTTTGGTCGTAGTTTGTTGTGCGAAAACGGTATCCATTGACATCATACCCAGAATATTTCTTGACCCTATAAGCAAAGCCATTAGCTACTTGTCTCAACTCGACACTCATAGACGGATCTCTTTGGCCCTACAAGTATTCGCAAGTTAAAAGACACTAAATTGAGTTCATAGACGGATCTCTTTGACAAACTAAGCACGTACCTTACGTTTGAACCAGGAAATGAAATCGGGTAATCCATTTCTCGCACCCTTTCTAAGAAGAGTATCATATTCCTATGGAGTTGGGTCCCTTGATCGATGCCAGAATTCATGAAAAAATTGTTCCATGTATGGCGTCACCTCTTCAAGGTTGGTCAATACATATAGCATGATATGTCGCCACTCTTCATGTGTCAGGGTCTTGGTGGTCGAGCCACTTGCGCTTCCGAGTTGGCCTCGAAATATGCTAAGATTCGATTCATTGTTGCCATCATTGTAACGAGGGGGTGGATTACGCACGCTCGGCAGTTTGTCACCATAGTAAGTTATTGTGAAGTTTGACACCTCCTCTAGAATGTATGCCTCTGCAATGGAAGCCTCGATTTTGCATTTATTTCTACATTTCTTTCGAATAGTCTTTAGACATCTCTCGATTGGATAGCACCAACGTCCCTACACGGCCCCCCATTCGTGCCTCATAGGGGAGATGAAGAATCAAATGCTGCATTGGATTGAAGAAGCCGAGTGGAAATATCTTCTCAGGCTTACACAGTAACACGGGTGCCAATCTTTCCAAGTCTGCAACCACGGTCCGAGATAACTCTTTTGCACAAAGCTGACGGAGGAAATAGCTCAACTCTAAAAGCCCTAGCTAGACATGCTCAGGGACATAGCCTCAAACCATCGCAGGAAGAATCCGTTCAATCCATATGTGGAAGTAATGACTCTTCATCCCTAAGACTCGCAGAGTAGATAAGTTCACCCCCCTACTCAGGTTAGTTGCATACCCATCAGGGAACATCAACATCTTGATCCACTGAAGTACATCCTTCCTCTGGCCCCTGCTTAGGACGAAATCGGCCTTAGGCCTTCTCCATGTCTTTCCACCACTTGGCGGCTTCATCTCTTGGTTTGGTCTATCACATAACGCTGCCAGATCCACTCTTGCCTTTACATTATCCTTTGACCTATCAGGAATGTCCATAATTGTTGCCCAAAGTGCCTCGACAACATTTTTTTCAGTGTGCATCACGTCAATGTTGTGTGGAAGGAGCCTGTCGGTACCCTGAAACAGGGGTACCCCTTGCTACAGTATGAAGACGCTATGCCCGTGCAGCGATCTCTAGTTGCGCAGCGAACAACTCTCTGCCTCGCCACATGGATGGCTCTGAGATCGCCACGTGGCCAGGGAGAGAGACTTACTCCAAGATGCACACAATGGGTCCGAACCCACTGTGGGGGAAGCACTGGACCCCTATACATGAAGAACGGACCTTTGGGACGGGTCCCGGACCCCTCTGCGTAGGGTCCGGACTACCCACAGCCGAGTCCCGGGACTCTGGGGCAGAGAATACCCAGGCCCTGCTCGGGCAAGGGTCCAGGGGTGACATGTGTCCAGGCCCAGCCTGGTGCGGACCTGTCCGCATAACGCTTCTGCTCCCCACCCAGGCGGTGACTCGATGCTGCCAAATGGCCCACCGTGCGTGACATGAGCCTGCGGGCTGAGCCTGACGTAAGGCCTCTGGGCCACGCTGCCTCTGCATTTATTGCGGAGAAGACGCGCTGCCTGACTACCCCGCTGACAAGCGATGTGCCCCTTCAGCATTTAATGTGTCCTATCCACTCAGCTGGTAGGCGGCGCCCAGGCCATCCTGCTGGCGGCGTGCCAGTCTATTCCCGTTGGCTAACAGTACGCCTGTGTTGCCACATGCGCTGCAGTCATCATGACTCGCACGTTACCAAGGACGCTGCCACAAGATATCAATACTGTGTGCACTACGGATATTATGGCGCACGGAGATCACCCTAGCGTTGCAAGCAGTAGTTCCTTCCTTCCATTTGTCCCTAGGCCCACGTGTCGGGACTCAGAATTCTTGTACGTTCCCCCCTTGAACTATAAAAGGGAGGGCGCACTACGTCTCATTCGGACCCAAGTCATCCAAGACACAACTCAAGCTCATGAGCAATACAACACATAGTGGAGTAGGGTATTACGCTCCAGCGGCCTGAATCACTCTAAACTCTTGCGTGTTCTTGTGTTCATTCCCAAATCTCACAACAAGCAAAACGCTTAGGCCCCTCCTCATCTTAGGATTTAGGGCAGGTGCACTCCACCACCCGGCCGGAGATTTCCTCTCCGACATTTGGCGCGCCAGGTAGGGGCTGTGGCATTAGGTTTTTGCTTGTTTTCTCGCTCGGGTCATGGTCCATATCGTCGAGCACCACGACGTGATCTCGGGGGGCTTCCTCATGGAGGAGGATGTCGCATCTTCTGCGCCGTTGAGCTCTAGCCGCCCGGCCCCTGGGGCAGCAGCTGTGCGCCTCGCACGGCAGCACACGCCTACACAGGCATCCCAAACTCTATCGGGGGTTGCTCCCGCCGGGGCGCTTTCTGTAGCCAGGGAGTTGTTGTGCCACCCACCAAGCCCCACGGCCTCGCTAGGGGCTATGAAGCAGTGGCGCGATGACGTGGATCGCCTCCTTGGCATGGCGCACTCTAGCTCGGCTAAGACCAGGCCTCGATCATCCCGGCGCCAGCACGGGGCATCGGCCTCGGTGCGTTCACCCTCGGTGAGGGCTGCACTGACCGAAGATCTACGAGCGGAGCTCAACCGCAGACGAGCGGTAGAAGACGCTCAAGCCTCTCTGGAGAGGCCTAAAGACCCGCGGGACGAGCTCAACCGCAGGTGAGCGGGCAAGGATGCCCGTATCTCACTAGAGAGGGCACGAGAGCGCCGACAAAACCTCGAGGGTCGCAACCTCGAGCAAGACTTTGCTGCGGTCGCATCGCAGGCCCAGGGGGTGCCCGATCCCAGACAGGTGTCTCGTTGGCTGATGTGGGCTGCGCCGCTCTAGCGGACCATCTCCGTGCGGCGACATGGCCATCCAAGTTCCGACCACACCTGTCAGAGAAGTACGACGGCACGACTAACCCGTCGGAATTCCTGCAGGTCTACGTCACCGCCATTACGGCAGCAGGTGGAGACACCACCGTGATGGCAACCTACTTCCATGTAGCTCGGTCTAGGCTAGCCCGGACTTGCTCATGAAACTAGCCCCAGGATCCATCTACTCCTGGGAAGAGCTCTGCGCGTGGTTCGTGGCGAACTTCGCCAGCGCTTACCAGCAGCATGGTGTGGAGGCACACCTCCATGCAGTGAGGCAGGAACCCGGGGAGACCCTTCGGACGTTCATTTCCCGCTTCACCAAGGTACACGGGACAATCCCTCGTATCTCAGATGCTTCCATCATCACTGCTTTCCGCCAGGGTGTATGTGATGAAAAGATGCTGGAGAAGTTGGCCACACATGATGTGGATAACGTCACCATGCTCTTCGCTCTGGCTGACAAATGCGCCAGAGCCGCCGTGGGCCGTGCTTGGCACTCGGCGCCACAGACTGGGGTTACCCAGACGGGCGGCTCGGGTGCCGTCGCCCAGGGCGGCGGCAAGAAGAAAAAGAAGAACAAGAACCGCGGCCACGAGAAGCCGCAGGTTGCTGCTCCGGTAGCCGCTGCCGCGGTCGGGGGCCAGGGTGAGCACAACAAGCGCCCACGGCCCTAGGGAGGCACCAGTGGCACATGTCCAGTGCACCCCAACAGCCGCCACAGTGCCACCGACTACCTTAAGATTATCAAACTCGTGAAGCGCGTCAGTGAGCGACGCGAGCAGTCCTCCAAGGACGGCTCGCCACCCCATCGCTGGCCCGGCAAGGAGAGGGCCAACGAAGAAGCCGCGGCCATGGGGGAACAAGACCTCGGGTACCAGTCACCCGAGGGGGACCTCAAGGATGTCTTCACCGGAGACTCTGACTCTAGCAACGACAACGACCATCGCAAGAAGTTGTACGTAATGTACGGTGGGAGCTGAGAACTCACCTCCCACAGGAACGTCAAGTCCCTGCGACGGGAGGTTCTTTCGGTGGTCCTAGGGGTCCCCAAGGCTGCTCTGCACCAATGGTGGAGGAGCACCACCATCTCCTTCGGGGCATCCGACTGCCCCGACAACATGGCGGGGGCCGGCGTACTACCGCTCACCACCGCCCCTGTCGTTGCCAACATGCAGCTGTACCATGTGCTGATCGACGGAGGGGCCAGCCTCAATGTCATCAGCCATGCGGCATTCAGGCAGCTGCAGATCCCGGGATCCCGGCTGGGGCCCTCTTGCCCATTCTCCGAGGTGGGCCCGCAGCCCATGTATCCCCTCGGGAGCATCACGCTCCTGGTTACATTTGGAACGGAGGAAAACTTCCGCACGGAGAACGTCCAGTTCGACGTCACGGAGGTCAGCCTCGCCTTTAATGCCATCATTGGCAGGCCGGCCCTATACCGGTTCATGGCCATTGCCCATTACGGGTATTTGGTCCTCAAGATGCCGTCCCCCGCAGGGGTCCTCACCGTGCGGGGCGACCGCACCGCCGCGCTAGCGACCGTCGAAAAGCTACATGCTCTAGCGGCCGAGATCGCTCGGCCGGGCGGCGGAGGGAGAAGTCCCTCAGCCTCTGGCGCCAAAGCGTCCTCCAAGGCGCCAAAGGTACAGCCGTCTGGAGCAGACGGCGGACCTGCGAAGACCATCCAGGTCGGCGCGAACCCCTCCCAGACCACCCGCATCGTGGGAAATCTGGGAGAAAAATAGGAACTCGCGCTCGTCGCCTTCCTCTAGGCAAATGCCAACATGTTCGCTTGGGAGCCGTCGCAGATGCCTGGGATCCCTAGGGAGGTGATTGAGCACCTTCTGAAGATCTACTCGGACGCCAAGCCGGTGAGCCAGAAGCCTCGGAGACAGTCCATGGAGTAGCAGGACTTCATCCGTGAGGAGGTCCGAAAGCTGTTGCACGCCGGCTTCATCGAAGAGGTTCATCACCCCGTGTGGCTGGCCAACCCAGTCATCGTGCCAAAGGCAAACGAGAAGCTTCGAATGTGCATCGACTACACCAGCCTAAATAAGGCATGTCCCAAAGACCCGTATCCACTACCGCGTATAGATCAGATCGTGGACTCTACCTCGGGGTGTGACCTTTTGTCCTTCTTGGATGCCTACTCCGGTTTCCATCAAATTCGGATGTCTAGGGAGGATAGGAAGCATACCGCTTTTGTAACGGTGGATGGACTGTACTGTTATGTTGTAATACCCTACGGTCTGAAAAACGCCTTGCCAACATTTGTTCGGGCAATGAGTAAGACCTTCGGGGACATGATTTGGGACAAGGTGGAGATCTATGTCGATGACATCATGGTCAAGACTAGGAAGGGGTCGACTCTAGTAGAAAACCTGACCCTAGTTTTTGGCAAGCTGCGAGCAACCTGCACCAAGCTAAACCTGGAGAAGTGTGTCTTCGGTGTCTTCGCAGGAAAGCTGCTGGTGTTCCTGGTTTCATACCGGGGCATTGAAGCTAATCCGGAGTAGATCAAGGCTATTGAGGTAATGAGGCCTCCCGCCCGTATCAAAGACGTCCAGAAGCTTGCGGGATCATTGGCTGCCTTTAGCCGCTTCATTTCGAGGCTGGCCGAGAGGGCACTGCCCTTCTTCAAGCTCCTGCAGAAATCCGGCCCATTTACTTGGACCGAAGAGGCGGAACAAGCCTTCCAAGAGTTGAAGCAGCACCTAGCATCCCTGTCGATCCTGGTTGCTCTGGAGCCAGGGGAGCCGCTGCATCTATACATTGCGGCGGCTGCAGAGGCGGTGAGCATGGTGCTAGTCGCCGAAAGGGCGACACAAGAAGGCCAAGGACCTGAAAGCTTAGAACCGGCTACAGGGGCCCGGACCGTCCAGAAGCCGGTCTACTATGTCAGCGAGGTCTTCCATGAAGCGAAGGCCAGGTACCTTGAGACACACAAACTCCTCTATGCTGTGCTGGTTGCGTCCAGGAAGTTGCGCCACTATTTCCAGGCACACATAGTTGTGGTGGTGACCTCCTTCCGGTTAAGGGCCATCCTCCACAACTCTAACGCCATTGGCAACATCGCCAAGTGGGAAGCGGAGCTCGCTGAGTTCCAGCTGGACTTCCAGCCCAGCCACGCCATCAAAAGTTAGGTCCTAGCTGACTTCATCGTGGAGTGGACTCCACCCCCGAGCACCCCTGGGGGCCCGGACCCTGATCCGGGCCCCACACCTGCGGAGTGCAGGGGTCCAGTCTTCACCGAGCCCCACTGAACACTCTTCTTCGATGGATCCACCCGCCAGCAGAGTGCTGGCACGAGAGTGGTCCTCATCGGCCCAGGCGGAGATCAGGTGAAGTATGTGGTGCGCCTCGAGTTCAAGGCCACCAACAACATGGCGGAGTATGAGGCGCTGATCTTCAGCTTATCTATGGCCCTATCCCTAGGGTCCGCCGGCTGCTCACGAAGGGGGACTCTCAGCTAATCATCAAGCAGGTCCGTGGGGAGTGTAGCTGCAACGAGCCCAGACTCACAGCTTACCTCCTCCATGTAAGGAAATTGGAGAAGGACTTCACGGCCCTGGAACTGCAACATGTTCCCCGGGCCGACAATTCAGCGGTAGATGACCTCTCCCAGAGGGCATCAACTCAGGCACCCGTGCCTGAGGGCGTCTTTGATAGACGGCTGCTGAGACCCACCGCCCAGCCTGTCGAACTGGGCGAAGGGGGCGAGACTGGCACCTCGAAGCCGGCGGTCCCAGTGGCGTCTCAGAACCCACCGAAGGTTGTGTGTGCTCTGGGGGACTCCGCTGACCCCTTAGCGCCACAGCTGACAGCTTAGAGTGGTCCCGATGCATGGATCTCCGAGATTCGAGACTACCTGAAGGAAAATATTCTTCCTGAAGACCATGTCTCCATAGAGCGCATAGTGCGGTTGGCTAAATGATACACGGTGGTGGAAGGGGATCCCTACCGCCGTGGCGCCAACGGCATTCTCATGCGGTGCATCACCCAGGAGGAGGGCCGTGAGTTGCTCACGGAGATCTATGGAGGGGAGTGTGGAAGTCATTCTTCATCCTACACACTGGTCGGTAAGGCTTTCCGGCATGGCTTTTACTGGCCAACCGCTCTCCAGGATGCGGCCAAGCTGGTAAAGTCCTGCGAAGCGTGCTAGTTCCACGCAAAGCAGATACACACACCGGCTCAGGCTCTACAAATGATTCCGCCCTCCTGGCCATTCGCCGTATGGGGGGTGGATATCCTGGGTCCGTTTCCCAGGGCTGTCGGCGGGTACCGGTACCTCTTTATCACCATCGACAAGTTCACCAAGTGGCCAGAGGCTACCCCTGTGGTTAGCATCATCCAGGGTGCTGCTGTCACCTTCCTCAAGTCGATCGTCTGTAGATTTGGGGTCCCAAGTCGTATCATTATGGACAATGGGACCCAGTTTACAAGTCGGATCTTCCAGGAGTATTGCGAGGGCATCGGCACCTAGCTCTGCTTTGCATTCGTGGCTCATCCTAGGAGCAACGGCCAGGTGGAGAGGGCAAATGCAGAGATCCTCAGGGGACTCAAGACGCGCACCTATGACTGCTTGAAGAAGCATGGTGCAAATTGGGTCAGTGAGCTGCCGTCCGTGCTGTGGGGGAACCGGACCACGCCCAGCCGAGCTATCGGGGAGACCCCATTCTTCTTGGTCTACAGGGCCGAAGCCTGCCTTCCCTCGGAAATCATTACGGGCTCCCCACGGGTCCAGTCATTTGATGAATCTACGCAGGAACAACTATGGCGTGAGGATGTGTACTTCATCGACGAGCACAGGTGGCGAGCAGCAATCCGAAATGCACGGTACAACCAGGTGCTCAGGCGCTACCACCAACGGTTCGTGCATAGTAGGAAGCTCGAGGTCGGGGACCTGGTCCTAAGGTGAGTACTGAACCGAGAAGGGCTCCACAAACTCTCCCCCATCTGGGAAGGACCCTTCAAGGCGACGGAAATATGCCGCCCCGGGTGCTTCCGCCTCGCCACAGCTGACGGAGTACCTCTTCCCAATCCTTGGAATATAGAGCACCTCCATAAGTTTTTCCCATAAAAGCAGAGTTGGGGGATTCGGTTTCCTTCCTTGTAACTAGGTAGCGCATATATGTACGCCAGCCCGGTGAGGTCCGCCCTCAAAAAACCCGGTCTGTTGGCCTACACTCATGTATATCCAGTTATAAGGAAGGGGTTCGCCCCACAGATTTGTTTTTCTGATGGTTTTATTCTACTTAAGTTTACAACCGTTATTATTATTATTTAACCCACCCATGCGTTTTCCCTCCCTGGCTGGTATGGCGACATCTGCTTTGAGTAGCTAGGCCCGGCAGCATGGGGGCCAGTTCTAGAGAATGGGTACTCACCTCCTGGGGTGGTACGGAGCTGTGTAGCTGCTTAGCTTGGTTCTGCACCCTAAGCCTGCACGATCCACCACTCTGCGGTGGGTATCTTAGTATTTGGAACTATAGTCTTGTGGTCTAGGAACCTGAGGTCCGGTTCCAGGCACTAGGGTGGTCCAGAGCCGTGAAGCCGCTTAGCCTGGTCCTGTACCGTAAGCCTACATGCTCCACCACTCTGCAGTGGGTGTCCCAGTATCTGGAACTGTGGTTCAGGGGGTCTAGGCACACGGCTTTGCTTCCCAGGCCAAGCCCTGTCGGCCCTGTTGCATGAATCAAAGGATCAAACATACTAGTTAGTGGGTCCTATGGGTGCGTGACTAAAACTTCCTAGCCAAGACTATGTGCAGGTCTGGGTTCCAGTCGAGATCACCTCTTGCGGGCCATGTCACCAATTCCTTCTTAAGAATACTAGCATCCAGCCTCGACATGTCGAGCCCACATCCCAGGGGCCAAGTACCAGGGAAGAAGTTGGTAACAACGCACACAGCAAAGGAAAAGTAGCATGCAGATAAGTTGTAATATTGCCTGATAAGTGGTACTTAAAGAGTATCTTACAAAATCAAGATATATTACAACCCGCTCTCCAATGGGACCCTTGCTTTCTCTATGCAGGCCTGGCTACTCATCGTCAGCGGGATTCCGCTGGAAGCATTCGACCACCACATCCACAGCATTCTGTACGCCCTCCTGAGCGGCGTTTTCTGTATTGACCACCAGACCTACGATCACCGGCTCCAAGGAGATGACTGGGTCGTGGCTCCGGAAGCACGTCAGGACGTACTCTATTACTGACCGACAGAGTCTGCTGCCATCGGCCTCCAGGAGGGCGTCGAGGATCTGGTCCAGGCGTCGGAGGCGGTCGGTGGCCGAATCCAGTACCGGGAGCGCGTTGGAGATGGACGCCGGCTGCTTCGACACAGGGATGGAGCTCACCCCCAACGGCACCAGTGTCATGCTTGCCTCGCTGGCCCAAGCGGCGATGCGCTGGACCCCGGCGTGTTGCTCGGCCCGGAGGTCTTCGAGCGTCTTCTTCATCGCCTCCACCGCCTGGGGGCCTGGGGCTGCCTGCGTCGCCTGGGCTGCCTGCGCCGCCTAAAACCGGCGGACCCGCTCCTCTAGCGCCTGCTTTTTCTCCTCCAATTGCTTCTCTTTCTCCTCTGCCTCGAGCTCATACATGGCCAGCAACTTGTTCCGCCTTTCCCACATCTCCTCCCTGAAGGCGAGGTCCTTCTCTTGCCAGGCGAGATCAGTCGCCCGCTTCTCCAGGGAGGCATCCTTCGCCTTGAGGTTCTCCTCGGTGAGAGCAGTGCTGCTGGCCTTGTCGTCGAGCTCCTGCTGCAGCTTTTGTAGTTTCGCCATAGTCGTGGTCTGCTCGTCCCGCTGCTTCTCCAGCATCACATTATAGGCTTTCAGCTTTTCATGGAACGCCGTGATGACCTCCTAACTCTGGTCCAAGTGCTTCTCCTTCTTGGCCAGCCCTTTCTCCTTCCGGGTCACCTCCCGCTCCCGATCAAACACCTTCTGGAGGTCCTCCTTGAAGTCCTCGCGCTCCCGCTCAAGCTCAGTCCGCTCCGAGGCGAATTGGCGGGATGCGGCCTTAGTGCGCTCCTCCAGCTAGGTGCACCAATCACTGAGGCGCTGGTGCTCGGTCTTGAGCGCCTCCCACTCCCGCAGGATTGCCGTCTCGGTTTCCTAGAGAGCCTGATGAGCACGGGACAACACCCGAGGGAGGGGAGTCGGCGCTGCTTCTGGCTCGGTGCCGGACCGGAGTGGCTGCCCAAGAATAACCTCTGGCCCCTCGGAAGTTGGCGGTGGGATGGAGCTAGACGCGCCCCCCGCGTCTCCCGCCGGCGGTGTATTCGATGATATCGCCGCCATGGGGTCTGCAGTAGCCATCGGCGACGCTACCACCTCTGGACCCCTAGCTGGAACCTGGGAGCCCGATGGCGCTGCCTCGGCGGTGATAGGCGGATCTTGGGTGCCCGACGGCGCTGCCTCAGCACCCGCGCCACCCCGTATAGTGGGGGCGGGTGCAGCGAGAACCTCCTCGGCCACTGCCGGCGGTGTACTTGACGGCGATGCCATTGAGGTCGCGGTAGCCACTAGCGGATCATCGGTGACACTCCCAGCAGATGTCTGCTACTGGGAGCCAGACCCGCCGGCGGGCATGGTGTCCGGTGGTGGAGGAGCATCCTTGGAAACGGAGGGGGAGGAGGCCCTAGCGGGCAAAGGACGGGTCAAGACCTATCAACATAAAAGCAACATTCGCAAGAACCAGGATGGGGCTAAACTTACTTGGGGGCAGTGGCCCTGGAAGTGGGACGCCCGCTGCTGCTGCTGTTGCTGTTGCTGTTGCTGCCCCTGCGGTAGCGGCGGTGCGCCCGATGGTGGTGGTGGTGGCGGTGGCGGCAGATCCGAAGGTGGTGGTGGCGGAGGGCTCACACCCCTCTGCGCGCCCTAGGCCTGGGGGTCTGCCCCCTTGGTCCCACTAGCTATCTTCTGATGCTTCTGGGGGGAGTCCGAATCAAGGGGCGGATCCGAGACAAAAGACCCATCGGCGCATCGCAGTCGGTGTCGCCTCTCTCCCTCCGGCCTCCTAGTGGCACCCAGAGCGGAAGAGCTGCTCACAGGCCCCTTGCCCTTGTCCGAGGAGATGGGGGCCGTGGGGGGAGCTCTGGAGCCCACATCGGCGAGCTGGGAACCTCCGACCGGTACACTGGGAATATGGATCCCCTGGTGGGGGTCCCGGCCGTCGGTTTGGCGGATCGCCACACCGCTCTCATCGAGGGTCGGCAGCCAGGCCAGCATCGTCAACTGCAGCCCTGGATTATCGCAGAGCGGCGGAATGCCCTGGGGAGGAATCAAGGTTTCGGGGATAAAGGCCTCACCAGTGATCCCCTTCACCAAAATTTCCAGCTGCTCCCAGGATAGGTCAGTCCCCGGCCCACGCTAGATCCTGCCAATATCACTGGGACCGGTGAACCAGCAACACAGACGCGACCTCCCCTGCAGCAGCATAACCCGGCGCTTCAAGAAATCACCAACTATGTGCATCGAGGTTAGACCACCGGCCGCCAGTTCCTTGATCCTATCTAGTACGGGCTCGAACTCCGGCGTGAGGGGCAGTTTGGCCCTCCACTGCTTCCGGTCGAGTCTTGATCCATCGCTCGACAGAACAAGACAGTCGTTGGCCTCAGCGCTGGCGATCACCTAGTCATTGCGCAAGTTCTCCCACCTCGCGCCGCCAAGGGTGGCGATGTAGGCCACGGTCGGATCTGACCTCATCTGGAAGTAGTAGGCTCCAAGGTGGTCCTTGCCCTTCCTAGACCTCACCAACACGAAGAACTAGCAAAAGAGGGAAGTGCAGGCTGCCACCCCCACGAACATCTCGCAGAAGTGGACGAAGATGGCCACCTGGAGGATGGAGTGGGGTGTGAGGTGCTGGAGTTGGAGTCCGAACTCCTCCAGCATCAACAGGAAGAACGGCGAAATTGGCAGCGCCAACCCGCAGAAGAGATAGGAGACGAAGAGCACAAACTCCCCGGTGGCGAGATCACCAAGGGGAGTAGTGCCGGCCCGGATCCTCCCGACGAACGCTGGCGTGCTCCATCCGAGCAGGCGACGCACCATGTCAAGCGCCTCCTCAGTTTGGAAATGCTTGGGACAAACCAGCATGGCCATGGCGATCGCGGCAGCGGAGAACTAAAGAGCGCGAATGCAAAGGGGCGTAGAGGGCTCGGAGGCGAAAGGGCGCGACAATTGAAGAAAATGCGAAAGCGGAACCGCTGCACGCGGAGAGAACCTCTTTTTCAAAGAAGGACTCCCCCGCTCGTGCCTCGAGAAAATCCGCCCGACACGCACCTAGTGCCCAAACAACTCAGTCACTGACATGGGGGCCCGAGCCCACAAGTCATGTAGCTGGGGCGCTGGTTTCCATGTGTGGAGAAGGCAAAACTGCCGCGCAAGGAGCGAACCGTCACGCACGATCCCGCGCCGCCTCGGGGCCGCTGCGGGAGGATACTTTTAGCCTAGGTGGCGACAACAAGGCGCCCCGCGCGCACGGCACGACAAAACCGCCATGCGTGGGGGCCACACAACAGTCAGCCGCAAAGACGGGCACGGCAGTTGGTATGACCGATGGCAGACTAGCAGCATGTGCACGCCGAGTTAATACGGCACGCGCTAAGGAGGCGCCCCAGTCACCAGCCATACTGTGCTTACGCAAGATACAGGTTTTGGCAACCTGCAGGCTCACATCCTCTCCTGAGGTGGGCCCGGGGGCCACTGTCGGTACCCTGAAACAGGGGTACCCCTTGCTACAGTATGAAGATGCTATGCCCGTGCAGCGATCTCTAGTTGCGCAGTGAACAACTCTCTGCCTCGCCACATGGACGGCTCTGAGGTCGCCACGTGGCTAGGGAGAGAGACGTACTCCAAGATGCACACAATGGGTCCGAACCCACTGTGGGGGAAGCACCGGACCCCTGTACATGAAGAACGGACCTCCGGGACGGGCCCCGGACCCCTTTGCGTAGGGTCCGGACTACCCACAGCCGGGTCTCGGGACTCTAGGGCAGAGAATACCTAGTCCCTGCTCGGGCAGGGGTCCGGGGGCGACATGTGTCTAGGCCCAGCCTGGTGTGGACCTGTCCACATAACGCTTCTGCTCCCCGCCCAGGCGGTGACCTGATGCTGCCAAATGGCCCACCGTGCATGACGTGAGCCTGTGGGCTGAGCCTGACGTAAGGCCTCTAGGCCGCGCTGCTTCTGCATTTATTGCGTAGAAGACGCGCCGCCTGACTACCCCGCTGACAGGCGATGTGCCCCTTCAGCATTTAATGTGTCCTGTCCACTCAGCTGGCAGGCGGCGCCTAGGCCATCCTGCAGGCGGCGTGCCAGTCTATTCCTGTTGGCTAACAGTACACCTGTGTTGCCGCATGCGCTGCACTCATCATGACTCGCGCGTTACCGAGGACGCTGCCACAAGATATCAATACTGTGTGCACTACGGATATTATGGCGCACAGAGATCACCCTGGCGTTGCAAGCAGTAGTTCCTTCCTTCCATTTGTCCTTAGGCCCACATGTCGGGACTCAGAATTCTTGTACGTGCCCCCCTTGAACTATAAAAGGGAGGGCGCACTACGTCTTATTTGGACCCAAGTCATCCAAGACACAACTCAAGCTCACGAGCAATACAACACATAGTGGAGTAGGGTATTACGCTCCGGCGGCCCGAACCACTCTAAACTCTTGCGTGTTCTTGTGTTCATTCCCAAATCTCACAACAAGCAAAACGCTTAGACCCCTCCTCATCTTAGGATTTAGGGCGGGTGCACTCCGCCACCCGGCCGGAGATTTCCTCTCCGACAGAGCAGGTCGTCATAATAGGGGAGCTAAGTCAAGCCCGACTTATGTGTCCACATATGCTGCTCACCATATCCCACAAAACCACCTTCTGTATTGGCCACGAGCCCATCTATCTGTTGACGAATTTCGGCACCAGTCATCGTTGCACGTGGGCGGTCTGTCAGTACGACACCTTTCGTAAAGTTCTTGATGTCTAGGCAGAATGGATGGTCAGGAGGGAGAAATTGTCGATGTTTATCGAAGGACGAATATTTGCCACCCTTTTTCAACCAAATGAACCTAAGAGCTTCCTTGCAAACTGGGCATGGGAACTTACTGTGAAGACACCAGGCGCAGAATAGCCCATACGCCGGTAAGTCATGCATGGAGTACTGGTACCAAACATGCATTTTGAAGTTTGTCTTCGTAGCTCGGTCATATGTCCATACCCCTGCCTCCCAGGCATGTACCAATTCATCGATCAAAGGCTCCATGTACACGCCCATTTTATTCTCCGGGTGTCCGGGAATTATCAACGACACGAATATATTCTGCCTTTGAAAGCACACACTGGGGGGGGGGAGATTGATTGGGATAATGAAAGGGAAATGTGCCCTTGGGCCATTTCTAAAGTGTTTTGGTGATTAAGTTCCCAACACATATTCTCTAAGTGTTAATTTGTGCCAAAGATTGAAGAAGTGCAAATCATGTAACAAGGTACGTTTCTAGACTTAGTACATTGATTTGGGTACTAATGTATTGTGTCTAAGTGCTAGAAACTGGAGAAAAGCAGCCAACTCCTGCGGTCTGGGTGCACCGGACAGTGTCCGGTGCGTCAGACGAGTCCAAGGTGAACCGGCTGCTCTCCGGACTCGACAGCGGTGTACGGCTATAATTCACCGGACTGTCCGGTGGTGCACCGGACTATCCGATGAGTCATCCGCGGCGAAGTTGTCGCTCTCGGGAAAAGTTCAACGGCGTACGGCTAAAATTCACCGGACCGTCCGGTGGTGCACCGGACTGTCTAGTGAGCCAACGGTCGACTGCGCAACGGTCGGCAGCGAAATCGGCGGGCGACGTGTGGCCCGCTCCAACGGTCGGCAGGGGGCACCGGACTGTCCGGTGTGCACCGGACAGTGTCCGGTGCACCAACTACCATGAGTCTGCAACGGTCGACTGCGCCAAAATAGGAAGGAGATCCACACCGGACATGCTACAGTGGCTGTCCGGTGGCGCACCGGACTGTCCGGTGCGCCACCCGACAGAAGGCAATCTTAGCCTTCCTTGTTGGTCTCCAACGGCTCCTAGCTGCCTTGGGGGTATAAAAGGGACCCCTAGGAGCATGGAGGAGTCACCCAAGCTTACAAGAAAGATCCTAAGACTCCAAGACTCCATTCTCACGCATTCAATTCTTTGAGATAGTAAGGGCGAGAGGCTCCAAGTTATGGAGATTCCTCACAAACGGGAGAAAGTCTAAGAAAGAAGAACACCGTGGTATTCAAGTGGATCATTGGATCACTTGAAAGGGATTGTGTGCAACCCTCGTCCATTGGGACGTCACAACGTGGAAGTAGGCAAGTGTTACTTGGCCGAACCATGGGATAAACTCGCATGTCTCTTGTGATTGCTTTTCTGTGATTACTTGTGTGTTCGCAAGAGCTCGCTACTTAGCCGTACTAACACTTAACCAAGTTTTGTGGCTATTAGTATTTGATTTTTACAGGATCACCTATTCACCCCCCTCTAGGTGCTCTCAATTGGTATCTGTGGCAGAACCTCCCAAGTTATCGAGCCCACATGCACCTGTCCTTGTCTCGAAGACCTCAGACGGCTATGCATGTGCATCGGATAACTTAATAGGATCCGTCCGAGTGCCCCAAGGACACCGGATAAACCACTTACAACCAGAATCGCAAGATTAAGTAATACAAATCACACACCAACATTTTTGTAGCGGAAATCTTATTACCAAATTTTATAAGTTACATCAAGTTTACAATGTACATGATCGGAGTAATTACACTATGTTTTTGAATCTATAAACAATTATATGTTTGAAATATATGCTAGCTCATCTGACCATCCTCAGTAAGAAGATAAAGACGGGGTATACTTCTATAAGAAGGCCGAGCCCACCGACACTTAACACCATCAACAGCAGCACAAGACTATAACCTGAAAAACAATAGGGAATAAAACCCTGAGTATGGAATTACTCAGCAAGACTTACCCGACTAAAGAAAAAACTCTCAAGGGTATGCTGGATTTGGGAATCAAGGAGAGGCTTTAGCAAGAATCAACTTAGATACTTTTGCAGAAATAGCTTACTAAAGTGAATCCTTACTTTCAATGTTTTAATGCCAGATTAAATATTAATAGACTCTGTTTGCATCTAGTCTAATTTCACCATCTCATCCATACAACATCATTTTATTCATAATGTTCACATCCTGACTTAGGTTGTAGGCCGGAGATCAAGTCTCCACTCTCCGGGGATATAACGGCGATCTGAATCGATTTACTTAGCTGAGGATCTCTAACCAAACGATATATGTTTCTCGTAACTTTTGCATATGTCTACCATTCCCACGGATCCTCCACTGCATGAACAGGTCCACGCCACCTGAGAGCACACTACCCCTTTTAGGCGGTCCTTTGCCAGGAGGGTACGTGCCACTCTCGCCATCTCTCCACTCCCAGTGCGCGATTGTCTTTTCATGTATGGAATAGCCGGGTTCAAGCTTACCCTGTCCCATATCCAGGGCATGTGGCTAGTTAAGATAGTCCTTGATCAACAGGCCTACATACGTATCCAATCCTTAATTAACTTGGGTAGAACATCACCTGTTCCTAGCCCAAGTCTCGATTTAAGTACTTCCATCCTTAGGATTGTTTGTGTTCCTTAGGATGAAAAGAGCATTATAGGGAACTTTGCAGTAAGATCCCACCACTGCTCCCAATGAAAATATTCTTGCAGGCAGAAGCCATCCTTCCTCAGGATAACCCCTGAACTAGGCATTAACGCAAAGGACAACCTCTATCCACAAGATCTAAGCAGGGATAAGCATTTTTGTAAATCATAATTTTGATACTTCATCAGAAGTATCTATAAAGGTATGGATATCAAGGTAGGCAATGCATCAAAGGGTTTACAAGCAACTCCTATAAACCTAATGCACATTTCGCTAGACTTAAAGTGTGTAAAAATTATTTAAAAACACAAGGAAGGGATTGCATGCACCGGGGCTTGCCTGGAATAACACTAGGTTAGTGTTGTTAGACGATGTCCACTTGGCGATCAACTTTTGTTCTGATATTTGCTTCGTCCATCCATCTTCAGGTTGGTCCGACTGACGACGTCGTCTTGTGGAGATGTCCATTCTCTGCATTCTCCTGGGTCGACTTGGAGTCGTCTTCCACATCACGTGAATAATTATCGCACCTGAATGAAATGCATTATGCACATGAATGCATATAGACAGGGATATTACAAACCTAAATAGTGCTACGCGATAGCGAATTAAACACCTAGCGGCGATGCGTTGTACCGTTTCATACAGAAATACTAGTTATTAATATACGACTACGCGCAATAATTACGCTTCTCTAGATTAACCGAATCTAACGCAAACATCACGAAACAACAAAATATACACATTTAATACAATTAGCCTAAACACAACTTATCAGCTAATTAATTAAATTCTAAACTTACCCTCCGCATTATTAATTATACCATTTTGCTTGCAAAGAACTATTTTAATTTTATTTCGTGCCACACATATTTATTTAGTCTATCAAACATTGTGACCAACAGGAATAACAAATCGACTCGCCATACTAAAATCCTACTTGAATCCACGAAATCAACGACGCTTCCCGGTCCCCACATAGCACCAAATACATGACGAGCGACGTACTAGACTTCCCTATTCTACCCAATCAAATTTTATTCTGGCACTAATTCACTACTGCGATTTACGCGTACGTCACCGGCCCACGTTAACAGTGCAAGTATAACAAACTGACGAGAAATATTAAAACAAAAAGCGAGAGCGACGATAGCTCACCAATAATTTAATCCGTCTTGAAGGCCACGAGCACAGCTACGATTTCCAATTCCACCATTACGTCGAGCACGTGGTAAGCACCACGCGGACTTCACTGTCTTCTAAATCACAACAGCACCCAACACGACTATTCCAAAATCATGATAATAATCGCATCGCATTCATCGAATTAATTCAATAATACTAGACACATCCATTCATCAATCCAATAATTAAGCTAATAGAAATATGAATCGGCTCACCCATGACTAAATTCGACGCGATATCCATGAACACGGCAAGGATTCCGGTTCAGCCCTTGTGTCGAGCACGAAGACGAGAATCGCAAGTCGTCGACACGGTGCTGCGACGGAGGGTGATGGCGAGGCGGAGATCGAGCTGGGGCCAAGCAGGGGTTGGTGAGGATGAGAACCGGTGTCGGCCAGCAGCGAGATTGAAGACCAAAGTATGACGGAGATGCAGCTGCTTGAGGGATATGGTCCGATGTCCGTGGACGCGAGCTAGAGCAGAACGAGCGGTCTGTCGAGGGAGATGCAAGGGAGGCGAGGAGCTAGACGCCATGGCGAAGCTGAGCGTGGGCGCAGCCAGAGTCAGCGGGGTCCGACGGAGGTGGAAGCTGCTGGGAACGCCGGCCGACGACGGTGGCCGAGGTGAGGTCGACGTGACTGGTGCTAAGCAGAGTGATGTCGCTGGTGTAGTGCAGGAGCAAGAGGGCACCACGATCTGGGCGAGTTGCTGGGAGGAACCCGGGCCTGGGGAGCAGGCAGGGATGAGCGCTGCAGCAAAGAGAGACATCGGCGTGTGTCATGGAAGGAGATAGAGCCAAGCGCCAGGTGAAGACGGCACTGGTGGGCGAGCGTATGAGGGAGCAGGAATGCATGCACCAGGATAGAGATTGACGTCCACGTCCATAGCTGGGAAATGAAGTTCGGCACCCAAACAAACGTCAGGTAGAAGACTAGGAGATGGCATACAGAGAAGACCCCAAGAAACACACAAGCTTGAGCTAGTGACATGGTAGAGAAACCTCTACGTGAGGAGATAAACGATAGAGAGATAGAGAGCAACGAGAAGATATACCATAGATATGGTCGTGCTCTAGAAAATATGGCTACAGAATTTTCCAAGGAGCTGGTCGTGCTTACCCAATGGCTTGAGCGGTGCAGGGATAAAGACGAGAAGATTTTTTTTCTTTCTTGCATTTCCTTTTATTTTTTTTATTTTTGTACTCTGAATAAAAACATAAACATCAGTCGGAGATCTATGCTAGAATTTGAAAAGGTGTAAGAGGACCAAATTAAAATGATTTTGGTTACAGTATTTTAATCGGTGTTGGATTTAATTGAAATTAGACAAACTTCACCTGCTATCCAAATATTTGATTAGAGAACAATTCAATTAACAATCCTACGTTTTGTTTTTCTTGGATTCCAAGTGTGGTCCGAATTTATAAAACCAGCCTCTTTCCTAAATCACATTCAAGCACTCGACCTGATTAGCAATTATTCGATTTCGACTCTAGTTGCCTTGGTCCGATTTAATTTTGCATCACTTCTATCGTCGAGTTCCAAATAATTTGTTCAGGATAAAAATCGTCAGAGTGGGCCGAGCTTCCGAATTCGTATTCGCGCGAGCGATGAATTTTAAATAATCACCAGACGCATCGATTTTCGGAACAACTATGTTCCGAACATCATGAAAATTTAGGAAGAGTCCGGATAAATAAAAACGATGTCAAACTCACGACAGACGAAACAGATTAAGACAGAGAGACTTGTTATTTAGTTCCGTCTAATTTTTACGATCCTCACCAGTGATCGAACATTTGATCTGACGCCAACGATCACATGCTGAGAGGAACGATTCACTTAATCAGATGGCGCATCGTTCTGTTCGGACAACGCGAACTCCAAATTGTTCATAAAATCAGAAGTCTTCTGATTTTCGTATTCACTTACGCGCGTGATTCGAACAGTTCAAAATTCGCCAGCGACGAAGATTCGATGATCCAAAAGCTTCATGAACCCTTTTTAGCTATTTAGATTATCGAAATAAAAACGGCACCAAACTCGATAGATTTTAATTAGGCACATGACTCGCAAATTTTTGGAACAATTACTGTCGGGGACCATAATTAGGGGTACCCTCAAGACGCCTAATTCTCAGCTGGTAACCCCCATCAGCATAAAGCTGCAGAGGCCTGATGGGTTTGATTAAGTCAGGGATCAGTCCATACGAGTGACTCGATCACGCCACGCCCGAGCCTAGCCTCGGGCGAGGGCAGCCGACCCTAAGATGACTCCGTCTCGCCTGAGGCCTCCTCTTTCACGGCAGACGCATCTCCGGCTCGCCCGAGGCCCCGCCTTCGATAAGAAGTAACCCTGACTAAATCACCGCGCCAACCGACCAAGTCACTGGGGCGTTTAACGCAAAAGGTAAGACCGACGGGCGACCAGACTTCGCTAGAGGTGCCATAGGAGGCTCCGCCCGACCCAGGGCTCGGACTCGGGCTAAGGCCCCGGAAGACGGCGAACTCCGCTCCGCCCGACCCAGGGCTCGGACTCGGGCTAAGGCCCCGGAAGACGGCGAACTCCGCTCCGCCCGACCCAGGGCTCGGACTCGGGCTAAGGCCCCGGAAGACGGCGAACTCCGCTCCGCCCGACCCAGGGCTCGGACTCGGGCTAAGGCCCCGGAAGACGACGAACTCCGCCTCGCCCGACCCAGGGCTCGGACTCCGCCTCGGCCTCTGCCGAACGATCTCCGCCTCACCCGACCCAGGGCTCGGACTCTGCCTCTGTCTTGCAGGACGGACTCGACCTCGGCTTCGGAGGAGCCTCCACGACGCCCGACCTAGGACACGAGACCGCCACGTCAACAGGAAGCGTCATCATCACCCTGCCCTGAGCCGACTTGGGTTGCAGAGAACAAGACCGGCGTCCCATCTGGCCAGCTACGCCAGATAGGCAAATGATGGCGCCCCGCTAGACCATGACGACGGCGGCTCTCAGCTCCCTTACGAAAGCAGGAGGACGTCAGCAAGGGTCCAGCCACTCCGACAGCTGTCCCTCCGTCCGGCTCCGTTACTCCTCCAACAGCCACGACGCCACGCCAACAGGGTGCCAAGATCTCTCCGGCTGCCACCTTGGCATGTACTTAGGGCGCTAGCTCTCCCTCGCTAGACACGTAGCACCTTGCTACACCCCCATCTTGTACACCTGGATCCTCTCCTTACGACTATAAAAGGAAGGACCAGGGCCTTCTTAGAGAAGGTTGGCCTCGCGGGGACGAAGGGCAGGGGCAGGCGCTCTCTCGGGGCCGCTCGCTCCCCTCACCTCGCGCGGACGCTTGTAACCCCCTACTGCAAGCGCACCCGACCTGGGCGCGGGACGAACACGAAGGCCGCGGGAATTCTCCGACTCCCTCGTCGCGACCCGGCTCCGGCCACCGACCTCTCGCTCTACTCCCCCCTTCGCGCTCGCCCACGCGCTCGACCCATCTGGGCTGGGGCACGCGGCACTCTCACTCGTCGGCTCGGGGACCCCCCGGTCTCGGAATGCCGACAGTTGGCGCGCCAGGTAGGGGACTGCTGCGTGTTGACGAGCAGTTTCCCATCAAGCTCCAGATGGGCAGTCTCCAACGACCTCTTCAACCCGGGACGGTGCTCCGTTTCGGGAGTCTCGAGTTCATGTCCTTCGACGGCAACTACGACATGATACTCCTTCCACCGCCGCGCGACAGCGACAATGGTGGCGGACAACCCGCCCGCCGGCGGCGGAATCGACGACGCCTTTCCCGCGTGGGGGAAGGACGACTTTCGAGCTCGCCCCATCCTCTCCCTCGCCATCAGAGGAGGAGGAGGAGGGGCAACCAGGGCCGAGCGGGAGGCCGCGCTCCGACGGCTGTCGAGCAAATCGACATCCCCGGCGCCTCAACGGAGGACACGCCAAGCGTCGCCCTCGCGTTCGAGGCGAAGGCGAGCGCCAACCCCCCGCAACACGTCGACCCCGAGCAGATGGACGACGCCAGCACGCTCACGGAGGGCCTGCAGGACGTCGCCCTCGTACCCAAGACGACGGCGCGGTCAGCCCCCGACGTGACTTCGTCGCTCCTCGTCGACAAAAAGGTACCGACTGCTCCCCATCTTTCATCATTTCGACTCGACCTCAGCCCGCCTGGTGACCTCGCTTTGGCGGGCGCTCACATTGAGGCGAGTGCAACCTCTCTGGGGTTTCGTGTGCGGTCACCTTGGGACCGATTGACGGGTGTCTCGACCTACGGACCCTCTGGGTCCGAGGAAGATGACGACCCCAGCATCTGCTGGGATTTCTCCGGATCTGGCAACCCCAGTGCCATGCGGGACTTCATGACCGCATGTGACTACTGCCTCTCCGACTGTTCCGACGGCAGCCGCAGCCTTGGCGACAAGGACTGCGGCCCGAGCCGCGAATGTTTCCACATCGAGCTAGGGGATCCCTCCGGAGGCGGCTGTCTCGGCATGCCGGAGGATGGTGATCCCCCTAGGCCAGCGCCTCGCGCTGACATCCCGCGGGAGCTAGCTGTGGTCCCCGTTCCGGCGGAGGGTCACGACCCACAGCTCGAGCAAGTCCGCGGGGCGCAGGCCGGGCTCGATGAGGGAGCAGGAGCGCTCGAGGCAATCCGCCAGAACATCGGGCAGGTATGGGCGAGCCAGCCTCTAGCCGGAGGAATACGTCACCTGCCCCAAGGTCTCCAGCACCGCATCGCCAACGATGCCAGGGACAGACCGCCACCCGCGTCCGGCGGAACCGGTCAGGACCTGGCCGCCGCAGCGATGCTCCTCCGCGCGATGCCGGAGTCATCAACCACCGAGGGTCGGCGAATCCAGGGAGAACTCAAGCATCTCCTGGAAGGCGCTGCGGCCCGGCGGGCCGAGAGCTCTGCCTCCCGCAGGCAGGGATACCCCTCGGAACCCCGTGCCGCGACTTCCCGACTCACGCGGGAAGCCTCGGTCTTCACCGGGCGCACGCGCAACACCGCGCCTGCGGCCCCGGGCCACCTCGGCGACGAGCACCCTCATCGCGACCGTCGGGCACGCCTCGACGAAAGGGTGCGCCGAGGCTATCACCCCAGGCGTGGGGGACGCTACGACAGCGGGGAGGATCGGAGTCCCTCGCCCGAACCACCCGGTCCGCAGGTCTTTAGCCGAGCCATTCGGCGGGCGCCGTTTCCGCCCCGATTCCGACCCCCGACTACTATCACAAAGTACTCAGGGGAAACGAGACCGGAGTTGTGGCTTGCGGACTACCGCCTGGCCTGTCAACTGGGTGGGACGGACGATGACAACCTCATCATCCGAAACCTCCCCCTGTTTCTCTCCGACACCGCTCGTGCCTGGTTGGAGCACCTGCCTCCGGGGCAGATTTCCAACTGGGAAGATCTGGTCCAGGCTTTCGCCGGCAACTTCCAGGGCACGTACGTGCGCCCCGGGAATTCCTGGGACCTCCGAAGCTGTCGGCAACTGCCGGGAGAGTCTCTCCGAGACTACATCCAGCGGTTCTCGAAGCAGCGCACCGAGCTGCCCAACATCACCGACTCCGATGTCATCGGCGCGTTCCTCGCCGGCACCACTTGCCGTGACCTGGTGAGCAAGTTGGGTCGCAAGACCCCCACCAGGGCGAGCGAGCTGATGGACATCGCCACCAAGCTCGCCTCCGGCCAGGAGGCGGTCGAGGCCATCTTCCGAAAGGACAAGCAGCCCCAGGGCCACCCGTCGGAAGATGCTCCCGAGGCGTCTGCTCCGCGCGGCGCCAAGAAGAAAGGCAGGAGGAAGTCGCAAGCGAAACGCGACGTTCCCGATGCAGACCTTGTCGCCGCCGCCGAGCACAAGAACCCTCGGAAGCCCCCCGGAGGTGCCAACCTCTTCGACAAGGCACTCAAGGAGACGTGCCCCTACCATCAGGGGCCCGTCAAGCACACCCTCGAGGAGTGCGTCATGCTTCGGCGCCACTTCCACAGGGCCGGGCCACCCGCAGAGGGTGGCAAGGCCCGCGACGACGACGAAAGGGAGGATCGCCAAGCAGGAGAGTTCCCAGAGGTCCGCGACTGCTTCATGATCTACGGAGGGCATGCGGCGAATGCCTCGGCTCGGCATCATAAGCAAGAGCGTCGGGAGGTCTGCTCGGTGAAGGTGGCGGCGCCAGTCTACCTAGACTGGTCCGACAAGCCCATCACCTTCGACCGGGACGACCACCCCGACCACGTGCCGAGCCCAGGAAAGTACCCGCTCGTCGTCGATCCCGTCATCGGCAACGTCAGGCTCACCAAGGTCCTGATGGATGGAGGCAGCTGCCTCAACATCATCTACGCCGAGACCCTCAGGCTCCTGCGCGTCGACCTGTCATCGGTCCGAGCAGGCGCTGCGCCCTTCCACGGGATCATTCCCGGGAAGCGCGTCCAGCCCCTCGGACAGCTCGACCTCCCTGTCTGCTTCGGAACACCCTCCAACTTCCGAAGGGAGACTTTGACGTTCGAGGTGGTCGGGTTCCGAGGGACCTACCACGCAGTGTTGGGAAGGCCATGCTACGCGAAGTTCATGGCCATCCCCAACTACACCTACCTGAAGCTCAAGATGCCGGGCCCCAGCGGGGTCATCACCGTCGGCCCCACGTACAAGCACGCATTCGAATGCGATGTGGAGTGCGTGGAGTACGCCGAGGCCCTCGCCGTGTCCGAGGCCCTCATTGCCGACCTGGAAAGCCTCTCCCGAGAGGTGCCGGACGTGAAGCGGCATGCCAGCAACTTCGAGCCAGCGGAGACGGTCAAGGCCGTCCCTCTCGACCCCAGTGGCGACGCCTCCAAGCATGTCCAGATCAGTTCTGGGCTCGGCCCCAAATAAGAAGCAGTACTCGTCGACTTTCCTCGCGCAAACGTCGACATTTTTGCGTGGGGTCCCTCGGGCATGCCCGGCATGCCGAGGGATGTCACCGAGCACTCGACGGATATCTGGGCAGGAGCCTGACTCGCCAAACGGCCTCTGCGCGAACGACGCTCGGGGGCTGCGCCCTTTCCCCACTCACACATAAGAATCAGTCATCAAGGAAGGGTCGGCCTCGCCCCGGCAGAGCCCGACCCTCCCTCGGGGGCTAAAGAGGGGGAACCCCTCTCGTCGAGTTTGGACGTACCGTTCTGCGTCAGAAAAACTCTTTTTTCGGTCAAGAAGGGTTTTTTTGCGTTCTCCCGGATGCGTCAGGAGCAGGGTCCTGAGGAGCGAACTTGGGTACGAGTAAATGGCGAGACCGACTGAGCTGGGGAACACCTATGCCTCCGGGCTAGGGACACCTCACTCGTCGCCTGCCACGAAAAAGGACCCAGCTCGGGAAATCACCCTGTTGTCGACACTACGGGCCAGGCGCGAAAATCGAAACGAAAAGGAGCATGACTTCAAGGAAGAGAAGTAAAATGTCCAGGCCTCGGTGGCCGCGGCAAATCACACATCCAACAGAAATTGTCCCAACAAAAATCAGGCGTCGCCTCGGGCAGGAGCCGCACCCTCAACTCCACCCCCGCCGTCGGTAAGGTTCACCTCCGCTTCCGGCGGCGGCGCAGGAGGAAGAATCTCCGCTTCGAAGACGGTCGCCAGCGCCGCGCTCGGACCCGCAGCGACCGCGTCGAGCCGCTGAACCTCCGCTAGGGCCGCCTCGTCTTCGTCAGGCAGGCAGTACCCCTCGCTGACCCGCTCCAAGTCCACGACGTAGTGGGAAGCGAGCACGGCGAAGGCCCGCCTGACGCCGTGGTGCAGCGCCCCGCGGACTTTACCGCGCGCGTAATCACCTAGGGCTTGAAGACGGCTTTGGGGAGAGCTTCCTGAAGGGACGTCGCCGGGACCGAGTTTCCGATAGACCTCCGAGACGGCCTCGGACATGGCCGCGAGATCGGCCTCCCTCTGCTCAGCAGCCCCATCAAGCGCCTCGGCAAGCGCCTTGGCAAACTCGTCGAGGGCAGACTCGAGCTCTGCGAACAACCAGAAGAAAGATCTCAAACACAAGCAGAAGGAACGGACAAGATCGAGAACCGAGGACGGTCGAGCCATACCTCCGGCTCGGACGCGCCGCTCCGAGGCTGCGACTTGGGCTGCGGCCAGATCGGCCGCAAGGATCTTGGCCCGGCTCTCGGCCTCGGCAGCCTGGCCCCGAGCTTGGTCCCGCTCCTCGGCAACCTGGGCGAGCTCCGACCGCCGTTGTAGCACCTCCGTGCGCGCTGCCGCCGCCTCGGCCTTCAGGTCAGCGCAGAGCAACTGGAGGTCCGCTATCTTAGCGTCCTGCTGAGAAAGGCGCGCGGTAGCCCCGGCGAGCGAAGTCCTCAGGGACCGCAGCGAGCCCCAGACGACGGCCTCGCGGCGAATGAACGACGACTTGGCAGCGCTCCGGTCCGCCAGATCCTGGAAAGGAAAACAAGATATCACAACGAACGCCTCACTCGCAGAAGCAAGAAGGTATGTCTGAAACATTTACCTGAAGGATTTTGGGGACGTCCCCGCAGAGAACCTCCAGCGACGATCAGAGCAACCCCACTGTCGCCTCCGCACGCTTGTGGAGCTCGTCCCAGGACTGGTCCTCCTCTTCGTCGTCAAGAACGAAGATAGGGCCCGAAGCCTCACGGGTCCGGAATCGGAGCAACTGGCCCCGGGCCTCGGGGCTCCGCCGCACAGCGACAAGGCTGCCGCCCGCCCGGAAGCACTGCGTGTCCGCGCCCACCTCTTCCGAGGCTCCGGGCACCGACGCTGTGGCCGTCTCGACGCCGGCGGCGACCGTACGCTCTTCGACTGGGACGGTGCCAACCGCGGTAGCTGCAGGCGCCGGCATGGCCGACATGGCAGGCGAGCTCGGGACCGCATCGGCGCCGGCCGCCTCCCCGATCACGATGGCCACCTCGGCAGAGGAGCCCGCCTCGGGGACCTGCTCCCCCGGAACATGCGACGCCTGAGCCCCGTGCGGCGGAGCACCCTGCGAAAGGGTCGGCTGAGCGGCAGGGCCCGAGGTGGCACCCGCTGCCTGGACCAACGCCGTCTTGAGGGCCTTCCGAGGCGCCAGGTCAGTAGGGCCATGGCTCCGTTTGCTGGAGAAAACAAGAAAGGGAAAATCACGGCCCAGACATATGAATGAAGCGCCGGGACGGAGACATTCCAAGGTACCTACCCGCTCCGGACCATGATCCACGGTGTCTGGGGGGAGGTCTCTTGGCTCCCGCTTCCTGGAACCACCGCCGAGGTCCGCCTCACCAACAGCCCCGGCGCCGCCCTCGCCTCGGACGCCCCTGAGGCCCGGGAGGCGGACTGCCCAGGCGCCGCCATGGCAACCTGAGGATCGCTCCCCCATGCTGCCGGCGCGGGCGACGGTTCCCGAGGAACGGACCCCTCGGCCCGGCTCCCTGGAGTCGCGTCAGCTCCTCCAGCCGAGGGGTCAAGAACCCTCTCGGGTTGCCCCCGCCCCTCGGGTCGGAGATCCGGCGCCTCGGCTCCAGGGACCGACGACGTAGGCCCGCTCGGGGGCTGACTCGACGACTCCCGGCCACATCCCAAGCCGGAGCTGAGGCCGAGACGAGCGGCCATGTCGTCCTCCTCCTCTTCGTCGTCGTCGTCGTCGTCATCATCGGACGTCTCCGGCGATAGCTCCCTGGGAAGTCCTTCCCTCTCCTGCTGACGACGGCGTTTCTCCAGGGCGTCCCGAGCCCGCCTCCGCCTGCGGGCCCGGGCCTTCTCCGCATCCTTTTTCTTCTTCTCCTCCTCCGCGGCGACCCGCCGCGCCGCCCGACCCACCGCGTCCTCCGGGACCGGCGGCAGGGAGGGTTTGTGCCGCCCCACCTCCTAAAAAGGGGGGAGAAAGAAACCCGATAGTGAGAATCAGGAGCAACCAGGTATGTGAAGAAGGAAGGGATGAACACTCACCAGAGCGACGCACCCCTGGTCGGGGCGCATTCGAGGCTGGGAGAAGGCGTGGGGGTCCGACTTCCCCATCGCGGCCGACACCCGCCGGTGGAGGGCATCATGGGGAAGAGGATCAGGGGACATCCGTGACCCCTCCCAGTCGGCCTCCTGGGTCATCTCCCAAAGCGACAACCGCCGCTCCGCCAGGGGGAGCACCCTCCGGCGGTGGATGGCGGCAACCACTCCCGCGGCGGTGAGCCCTTCCTCCCGCAATGCCTTCAGGGCCTGGAGAAGAGGTTCGAGTTTCTTCTGCCTCTCGTGTGGAGTCCCGTGGCGCCAGGCGTCGGGGGCGGCGGTGACAACCCGCTGAGAGAACGGCGGGAGCGACCCTCCGTCATTCCGGAGGTAGAACCACCGGCGCTGCCAACCCTTGTTTGAGGATGAAAGGACGGCAGGGATATACTGCAACGACCGCGACTGCCTCAGCAAGAGGGTGCAGCCGCCGGCCCGCACCGCCGCACGGACCTTCCTCTCCCCCGTCGACGAAGCAAAAAGCTCGGCAAAGAAGAGGTGAGTCCACAAATCCCAATGGGGGGCGATCCCCAGATACCCCTCGCACACCGCTACAAAGATAGCGGCTTGCGCGATGGAGTTGGGAGTGAGGTTGTGCAGTTCCACCCCGTAGTGGAACAGGATGGCCCGCATGAAGCGGCTCGACGGC
Source organism: Zea luxurians (assembly GCA_029449295.1). Classification (NCBI taxonomy): domain Eukaryota; kingdom Viridiplantae; phylum Streptophyta; class Magnoliopsida; order Poales; family Poaceae; genus Zea; species Zea luxurians. Next base: position 42,680,769 of record JAOPSE010000015.1, read on the forward strand.
ACACCAAACCCCCGCTCATGGAAGGAGATGAAGCTCACGACATACCCCGGCGGAGGGGATGGAGCGACTCCGCCCGCGGGAGGAATCCATTCCGGCCGCTCCTTATCGGTGAGGGGGCGGAGCAAACCCTCGCCGACGAGGTCCTCCAGATCACCCGCCGTCACCGTGGAGAAGGGCCACGGGTCGCGCGGCGGGAGGATGGTCACCCGGTCAGCCATCGCCAAGGCAGAAGGGGTGGCGGCGTGAAGGACAGGGGAGGGCGGTTTCCTTTTCCTGGCTAGATCTCTCAGGCTGCAAAAAACCTGAGAAGGAGGCGAGAAGTGGAGTCGGGGACCGTCACCGGACCCTCTCCGGGGCACATAAAGGCCAAGGTCAAGACGGTTCCAACGTACCGCCCGAACCGGACGCGGGGTTCAAAAAACGCGAAGCGAAACAGCCGTTCCTCGAACGGCTCGCGCACGCAACGGCAGCCTCGCCGACCGCTTACCCCGGCGCATTAACTCCGCGGCGGAACAGGTGTCGTTTCTGGCAGGGGCAGCTGGCGACGCTTCGCCTCCGCCAAAACGACCACGCCGAAAAAGGTACGCCACGACGTTCAATTTCGAATCCTTTTTCCCTTTTCCTTCTTTCTCTATCTCTTGCAACAGGGACCGAGAAGGGGGATAACCCCAAAGGGATCCTTCCCCGTGAAGGAACTAGGCTCCGAGCCTCCCTACTGATCAGGGGTTCGAAGGCTGGCCCCCCGAAGGGTTCAACAGCCGCCTCAGATCGCGTGGGCCCGACACCCACTACTGGTCAGGGGTTCGAAGGTCGGCCCCCGAAAGGTCCCACGACCGCCTCAGGCTACTCGGGCTCCGTGCCCCCTACTGATCAGGGGTTCGAAGGCTGTCCTGTCGAAGGGTTCACAGTCGCCTCAGACGCCGAGCGAGGGATGACCAGGGGTACGTTCGATACATAACCAAGGCTCGGGCTGCGCTCCCGAGGTACCCTAGGACATTTCCGAGACCAGCGGGAACGACTCTGTAACGGAATCCCATCGGAGGGAGGCAACGAGCCCTCGGACCCCGTCGCTAGGGGACCGGGTCCGGCAGTTCACCCGCAGGTACTTTTGGGCGTGCCTCCGGGCCCCTAGCCGACCCCCAACGAACGGGGCACGGACGTCCACTCGGATTACCCGATTGCAGCTCACCGGAGACACCATGTTCGGTGCCCATCGAGGGTAACATGGCGCACTCCCCCCTCCTCCTTGCGGAAAGGCGACGTAGGGGCGTATATAAAAAAGCCGAGTCTGTCCCTGATCGTCCTCTCGCTCCGTGCGGAGGCTCGGGGGCTGCTCTCGCAAACCCGGCTCCGGCCAAACCGTTGACAGCGTCAACATACCAGCCCGAGAACTTGGGCCCCGACAGTGCACCTGGGCTACGCCCTGCTCGCATGAGGGAACCGCCAGACCAGCCGAGGCATTACGCAAGGCATTAAGACCTCGAAGGAGTGAAACCACTCCTCCGAGGCCTCGGGGGATACACCCGGCGGGTGCGCTCGCGCGCACCCACCGGAACAAAGTACCACCGAGAAAGGCTGGTCCCCTTGCAAAAAAGTGCGACGCAAGCCTCCAAGCGAGTGTTAACACTCTCTTCGAGGCTCGGGGGCTACTGTCGGGGACCATAATTAGGGGTACCCTCAAGACGCCTAATTCTCAGCTGGTAACCCCCATCAGCATAAAGCTGCAGAGGCCTGATGGGTTTGATTAAGTCAGGGATCAGTCCATACGAGTGACTCGATCACGCCACGCCCGAGCCTAGCCTCGGGCGAGGGCAGCCGACCCTAAGATGACTCCGTCTCGCCTGAGTCCTCCTCTTTCACGGCAGACGCATCTCCGGCTCGCCCGAGGCCCCGCCTTCGATAAGAAGTAACCCTGACTAAATCACCGCGCCAACCGACCAAGTCACTGGGGCGTTTAACGCAAAAGGTAAGACAGACGGGCGACCAGACTTCGCCAGAGGTGCCATAGGAGGCTCCGCCCGACCCAGGGCTCGGACTCGGGCTAAGGCCCCGGAAGACGGTGAACTCCGCTCCGCCCGACCCAGGGCTCGGACTCGGGCTAAGGCCCCGGAAGACGGCGAACTCCGCTCCGCCCGACCCAGGGCTCGGACTCGGGCTAAGGCCCCGGAAGACGGCGAACTCCGCTCCGCCCGACCCAGGGCTCGGACTCGGGCTAAGGCCCCAGAAGACGACGAACTCCGCCTCGCCCGACCCAGGGCTCGGACTCCGCCTCGGCCTCTGCCGAACGATCTCCGCCTCACCCGACCCAGGGCTCGGACTCTGCCTCTGTCTTGCAGGACGGACTCGACCTCGGCTTCGGAGGAGCCTCCACGACGCCCGACCTAGGACACGAGACCGCCACGTCAACAGGAAGCGTCATCATCACCCTGCCCTGAGCCGACTTGGGTTGCAGAGAACAAGACCGGCGTCCCATCTGGCCAGCTACGCCAGATAGGCAAATGATGGCGCCCCTCTAGACCATGACGACGGCGGCTCTCAGCTCCCTTACGAAAGCAGGAGGACGTCAGCAAGGGTCCAGCCACTCCGACAGCTGTCCCTCCGTCCGGCTCCGTTACTCCTCCAACAGCCACGACGCCACGCCAACAGGGTGCCAAGATCTCTCCGGCTGCCACCTTGGCATGTACTTAGGGCGCTAGCTCTCCCTCGCTAGACACGTAGCACCTTGCTACACCCCCATCTTGTACACCTGGATCCTCTCCTTACGACTATAAAAGGAAGGACCAGGGCCTTCTTAGAGAAGGTTGGCCTCGCGGGGACGAAGGGCAGGGGCAGGCGCTCTCTCGGGGCCGCTCGCTCCCCTCACCTCGCGCGGACGCTTGTAACCCCCTACTGCAAGCGCACCCGACCTGGGCGCGGGACGAACACGAAGGCCGCGGGAATTCTCCGACTCCCTCGTCGCGACCCGGCTCCGGCCACCGACCTCTCGCTCTACTCCCCCCTTCGCGCTCGCCCACGCGCTCGACCCATCTGGGCTGGGGCACGCGGCACTCTCACTCGTCGGCTCGAGGACCCCCCGGTCTCGGAACGCCGACAATTACGTTCCGAATTTCGCAAAGACTTAGGAAGAGTCTAAATAGACAAACAGATGCGATATTAAAAAAACGCGATAGGCGAAGATGATTAAAATTTACCATCCGTTTTATCCACTGATATTGCGTGCTTAAATCCATCCTCGTTGTCGAGCGGAATATAAACACCTGAGGTGTTACAGTATCGGAGCCGTTCTCTTCACATAAGGGACTAATCGCCCGAAGAGATGGATCCTAAGGGAAAGGGAATGGTGGTCAACGACAAGGAGGAGTCCATCGTCAACGAGCTAAGGGATGACAAGCCCACTGACTCTGGCTCGAGTCATAAGAAGAGGGATGGGAAGAAGAAGAGGTGTATCAAGAAGATCGTCTACTATGACAGCGATGAATCTTCTTCCTCACCACACGATAACGATGACTCCTCGTCAAAAAGAAAGTCGGTGAATCAAAACTTTTCATTTGATTATTCTCGCATTCCATTCAACTATAATGCTCATTTGCTATCTATCCCTCTTGGGAAACCTCCACACTTTGATGGAGAAGACTACTCTTTTTGGAGTCACAAAATGCGTAGTCACCTTTTCTCTCTCCATCCGAGTATATGGGAGATAGTTGAAAATGGAATGCAATTTGATAGTATGGATAACCCTGTTTTTATTAATGAGCAAATTCATAAGAATGCACAACCTACCACTGTTTTGCTAGCATCCTTGTGCAGGGACGAATACAACAAGGTGAGCGGCTTGGACAACGCCAAGCAAATCTGGGACACCCACAAAATATCACATGAGGGAAACGACGCCATAATGATCACCAAAATGGAGTTGGTGGAAGGCGAGCTGGGAAGGTTCGCAATGATTAGGGGAGAGGAGCCAACACAAATGTACAACAGGCTCAAGACCCTGGTCAACAAGATCAGGAGCTATGGAAGCACGAGATGGATGGACCACGACGTCGTCTGTCTTATGCTTAGGTCTTTTACTATTATTGACCCTCATCTTGTGAACCTCATTCGTGAGAATCCCAGGTACACAAAGATGACACCCGAGAAGATACTCGGAAAATTTGTGAGCGGGCGCATGATGGTCAAGGAGGCAAGATATGTTGATGATGCATTAAACGGCCCAATGCCCATCTACGAGCCGTAGCCCGTTGTGCTCAAGGCAATAAGCAGCAAGGAGGCGCTACCTAGCAAGGTGGCACAAGTAGAGGCTGCCGGACTCAACGAGGATGAAATGGCGCTCATCATCAAGCGCTTCAAGACCGCCCTTAAAGGACGCAAGGAGTACCCCAACAAGAACAAAACAAGGGGAAAGCGCTCCTGCTTCAAGTGCGGTAAGACTGGTCACTTTATAGCAAATTGTCCTGATAATGCTAATGACCAGGAATAAGAAAAGAGCGGGAAGAGGGAGAAGAAGAAGGCCTACAAGAAGGCGAAGGGCGAGGCGCACCTTGCAAAGAATGGGATTCAGACTGCTCTTCTTCCGACTCCGATGACGAAGGACTTGCTGCCTCAGCCTTCAACAAATCGTCACTCTTCCCCAATGAGCGCCACACTTGCCTCATGACAAAGGAGAAAAAGGTAAGCGCTCGAGAAACCCCTAAGTATACTACTTCAAGTGATGATGATTCTAGTGATGATGTAGATTATACCGATTTATTTAAGGGTTTAGATAGAGCAAAAGTAGATAAAATTAATGAGTTAATTGATGCTTTAAATGAAAAGGATAGACTTTTAGAAAAGCAAGAGGACATTTTGTATAAAGAGCATGATAAGTTTGTTAGTGTGCAAAAATCTCTTGCTTTAGAGGTTAAAAGGAATGAAATGCTATCTTCTGAATTATCTGCTTGTCATGAAACTGTGTCTAGCTTAAAGAGTGTTAATGATGATTTAAATGCTAAGCTAGAAGTAGCTAATAAAACTAGATCTTGTGTAGAACATGTTGCCATTTGCAATAGATGCAAGGATTTTAATGTTGATGCTTGTGATGAACACTTAATTTCCATTTCTAAATTAAATGATGAAGTGGCAAGTCTTAATGCTCAACTTAAGACTTGCAAAAGTGATTTTGATAAATTAAAATTTGCTAGGGATGCCTACACTGTTGGTAGATACCCCTCAATTAAGGATGAGCTTGGCTTTCAAAAGGAAGCCAAGAACTTAACAAGCCAAAGGGCTCTCATTCCCAACAAGGTGAAAGGGAAGGCCCCTATGGCTAGTAGCATTCAAAGGAATCATGCTTTCATTTATGATAGAAAATTTTCTAGGAATGCTCATAGGAGTTATGATGCTTATGATTCACATGCTATGATTGCTTCAAGCTCTACTTTTAGGCATGGTAGAAATATGCCTAGAAAAAAAATCATGTTTTGCATCATGTACCTAGGAAAATGCGTAATGAATTTGCTACTGTTTTCCATGCGTGCAACACTACTTTTGTACTCACATGTAAAAATAAAAAAGTGGTTGCTAGGAAGTTGGGGGTCAAATGCAAGGGAGACAAGACTTGCATTTGGGTCCCAAAGGCTATTGTAACTAACCTCGTAGGACCCAATAAAAGTTGGGTACCTAAAACCCAAGTGTAAATTGCCTTGTAGGTTTAGGGTGTGTTTGGATGGACGGACGAGGATGGATGAAGAGGGATGGGATGGGATCATTTTAATTTGACCCACGTTTGGTTTGAAGGTTCAGAGTCAGGGTCAAGGAATATTCTTCAAAAATGGTGGATGACGCCATCCCTCAAAAAATAAGGGACGGGGTCAACCCAAGGTTGATCCCGTCCCATCCCTCGTTAACACCGAACCAAACACTACCTTATGCATCCGGGGGCTCAAGCTGGATTATCGACAGCGGATGCACAAACCACATGACGGGGGAGAAGAAGATGTTCACCTCCTACGTCAAGAACAAGGGTTCCCAGGACTCGATCATCTTTGGAGATGGGAACCAAGGCAAGGTTAAAGGTCTAGGAAAGATAGCCATTTCATCCGAGCATTCCATATCCAATGTGTTCTTAGTTGAATCGCTCGGGTACAAGTTATTGTCTATCAGTCAACTATGTAATATGGGTTATAATTGTCTATTTACCAATGTAGATGTGTCTGTCTTTAGAAGGAGTGATGGTTCATTATCTTTTAAGGGTGTACTAGACGATAAACTCTACTTAGTTGATTTTTCGAAAGAGGAGGCCGATCTAGATGCATGCTTAATTCCTAAGACTAGCATGGGCTGGCTGTGGCATCGCCGTCTAGCACATGTTGGGATGAAGAACCTTCATAAACTTCTAAAGGGAGAACATGTGTTAGGACTAACCAATGTATATTTCGAAAAAGATAGACCTTGTGCAGCTTGTCAAGCAGGTAAACAGGTGGGAAGCACTCATCACAGCAAGAATGTGGTGACCACATCAAGACCTCTGGAGCTTCTTCATATGGACCTCTTTGGACCCGTCGCCTACCTCCGTGTAACACCCGGGCTTTAAGGAACAAAGCCGAGTGCATTTCATACATGCGCCAAAGAAGACAACATATATAATAACAGAGTGTATAGAGATAAATGTCACAATATAATCAGAGTACTTATTACATAGCGGAAGACTTATAAAATAAATATAAATATAACAGGATCTAAAATCCATCCTTGGCACCAGGAAGTCAACTGGGAGACGACGACCTAGACCTCACACGAACACAGCGCAACATCCACCATGCACCACCTCTAGTGATACCTGTTCTTGACCTATGGGGGGTGTGAGACAGCAAGGGTGAGCTCACACATGTTCATCGCTCAACAAGTTGTGGGGAATAATGTGGCATGAACTCGCCAAAGGTGGGAGTTCATGTGATGTGTAAGGCTGATCAACAATAGAGGTTAAAGCTGAGCATTACTTTTATAAGTTGGTCAAAATTTTATTAGCAGTTACTAAGTGTAAGTGAATACCAAACCATAATAAAATAATAGAACAAAATTAATAACAAATCTCATGCAAATGCAAATGACAAATTGAGTTTAGGTTCCATAATTTAATCATCGGAGAGTCCTGAGCTGCTCATGACCGTGAGCTCGGCTAGTATACCAGTTTTACACTCTGCAGAGGTTGTACCCTTTACCCACAAGTCGTGTTTCCCATGTCGCCAGGGTTAGCTAGGCCCTTAGACACTACCGAGGTGAATGGCTAGGGATCCACTACGAGGCCTTTACAAAGTTCCACTAGCTTCCGAAAACCCGCTACAGTTTATGAGAAGAGCACTTGCAAGAATCCCTCGTCTGACAGCCATCGTAGCAAAATCAACCCGAGAACCTCCTTGCATGCAACTCCCCTACTGCCCTTGCCCCTTTCAGGTAAGGTAGTCTTCCACTAGCTTTCCTAATTAGTTAGCCAAGGGGTCCCATTCCTCCCTTGTGGTGGCACGTGTTTCTCAAGTTAAGCTCCATGTTCCAATTAACAATAATATAATGATCTTGTCATGAACATAAATAAAATAACATAATAACTAGAACATGGATATAATAAATGATTATCCCAAAACCATATAAAGCAATAGCAAACTACCCAAGTGATTAAAGGGTAAACAAGGTAATGAGATAAACAATCTAGGGTGACCTATTGGGTCCCATCAAAATTAAACCTATGCATTGAATAATGATATTAAAGAACATTATTGGGTAACAAAAGTGAATCAAGGGCACAACTTGCCTGGCACTTGAGATTCCAATTACCAGGATGAACTTCAGGTGACTTGAAACCTCGCGTTAGTCGTAGCAGTACAAACAAACATGATATAGACAAAATTAACATCACACCAAACATAAGAACAAACTGAATAATAATAATCTACGCATTGCTACGAGATCGCGGGTTCGAAAACCACTAAAATCAGAGTTAGGGTTATTAAGTTATGATTTTCTGAAGTTATTTAATGCCTAGAATAGAGTTATTCATGTGGATAATTTTAAATCAAGCTTCATGGTTAGACAAAGATACCAGGTGATAAACAATATTTAAACAAAATAAATTCCACTAGAATGAATCAATTTGGAGTTATATATTTTAAGTTATGAATTTCTGAAGGTTTTATGTGTTTTGTACAAGATTAAATAAGATATAAATTTTATTGTGGCTTTCATGTCAAAACAGAGGTACTATGTGATAAATAATAATATTACAAAATTATAGAAACTGGAATGGGTCAATTTGGACCAAGTATGAATTTTCTATGAATAAAATGAGTTCCTGGAATTATTTATAAATTGAAAATCAATTTCTAATTTCATTTTCCCTAATTTCTTTATTTCCTGGACTGCGCGCCAAAATCAGAGAAGCTCAGGGTTTCCGGGGTAAAATTTCCTAGACTCAGTTTACCCACGTAGTGGAGTGCGGGTTCATTACTTGATTCTGCAGGGGTTCATATGCTAAACTGTCATGGCGAAGGGGTATGGTGTGACCTGGCTCGTCCGATCGAATATCGACGCATCGGATTAGATCGTCGTTTATAACATACGTAACTCGTCCCGACCGTCCGATCTAGAGTATACGACACAGATTTAACCTATCGAATGGGTACGCCACTTCTAATCCTGATCGCCCAAAACCAATCGGACGACAACGACGCTCATCTAATCCCTACCGCTCGATCTCGCATCAGTGGTTACTGGCATTATCCCCCCAACAAAGCAACCAGACGGCGACGCCAAAAGCTCCACGGCGGCGACCTCGCCGGCGCAAGTCGATCTGGCGCCCAAAACACCATTTCCTTCATGGACAAGTACTACGTGATCTATAGAGTAGGTCCATTCGATTGATCTAGAACATACCGGTGATGGAGCAGCGCGACACGCCAGCCATGGCAAGAGGCAGAAGGTGGAAAATCACTGCACCCCGGTGAGAAATTCACAAAGGTCTAGACACCAGTCGTGCCAGCCGAGGAAGCCACTAACACTAGAGTTTCCTGACGAAGATCCCCAACCGCAAGCCAAGACCAGAGCAACGCCCAGGTCGAGAATCCCCGACGGCGGCGGCCTTTCTTTCTCCTCCTCTGCCAATGGCGCACGCGACGTGGAGTGCTCGGGTGACTAGGGTTGGTGGAGGGTGCCGGGTCAGCGGGGCGTTGGCTTTATAGCGCAGAGACGTGGGGAAGATCCACAGGACCGGTTCGCCAACGACTCCCCCCACGCGGAGCTATCGGCGAGGTTCACGGCGTCGGTTGCGGCGGCTCAAAGAGGAGGTGGAGGGTGTAGCTGACAGTAGGCCCGGCTATTTATGGTCTGGGAACTAGGCGCCCGCGCGCAGGTCTCAGCAATCGGTGGAGGTGGGTTGAGCTATTCAGCCGAGACGAAGGATTCTCCGCCAAACACACGCGCCCGGTTGAGTTCGGTTCCGCTAAGAAGACGCACAGAACGGAGGGGATACGACTGACCTCATGGCCCCACGAGTCGGCGGCGTATAAAGAAGTGGATGAAGCGTGGGCCCCGCCTGCAGCGAGTGCAAGCACGAAACTAGACTGCGCAGCGCGCGTGGAGGCAGTAGAAATGGGCCGCCAGAGCACCATGGCCCAAGTGTTGTTTTCTATTTTTTCCATTTTTTTAATTTATTTTCATTTCTCATTTTAGATTTCTAATTTTAAATTTAAACTCAGTTGTGAACTTGCACATATATCAAGTGTTCCAATTCAAATCCTGTGATAAAAATATTTATCTGTATATGTATTCTCTTTTTTCTTTTCTTGATTATTTCTCATTTTCAAATATTCAAGTTAGTCATTAATTCTCAACTTTGGATATGAATTCATTTCTATTAGTGACTTTTATTATTATTAAATACACATACAAATAAAAGCCAACATGGTGCATATTTTTGTGGTATGTTATTATTATTAATTATTTGTTTTTTACATGTGGTGTTCTCATGTGATGGAAGGTAGATACAACACACACATATAAACAAAGGAAATAACTTTTCTCCTTTTATGTTAACTTTTACAAGTTGGGTATTACAAATCCTACCCCCCTTAACAAGAATCTCGTCCTCGAGATTTTAGGAGGAACGAGGGAAAAGATGGGGAAAATCTATGCGAAGCTCTTCTTCTCTTTCTCTTGTTGCTTCATCTTCTCCATGGTGACTCCATTGCACTTTGCACATCTTTATCACCTTATTTCTTGTAACCCTAGTCGATGTATCAAGAATCTTAGTAGGATATTCCGTATAAGTCAAATCTCCTTGAACACGGAGTTCTTCTATTGGTAATTGTTCCTCGGGGACACGAAGATACTTGTTTGTTCAGACACATGGAATACATTATGCACATCGGCTAGATTACCAGGTAACTCGAGTTGATAGGCCATCTCTCCAACTCGCCTAAAAACTCTAAAGTGTCACATAAAGCAAGGGGACAATTTGCCCTTAACTTTGAATCTCCTCATTCCACGAAGTGGTGACACCTTGAGGTACACATGATTTCTTTCCTCAAATTCCAGTGGTCTTCTTCTATCATCCGCATAGATCTTTTGTCTGGTCCGAGCTAACCTCAAATTCTCCCAAATTATATGAACTTGTTCTTCTACCTCTTGAATAAGTTCAGGTCCAAAGAACTTGCTTCCTCTAGTCTGATCCAATATAGAGGAGTCCCGCATTTCCTGCCATACAGAGTCTCGAACGGTGACAACTTTTAGACTGGCCTGGTAACTATTATTATATGAGAACTCAGCATAAGTTAGACTCTTGTTCCAACTACAACCATGCTGAAGGGCACAAGCTCTCAACATGTCTTCCAATACTTGATTAGTCCTTTCAGTTTGTCCATCAGTCTAAGGTTGGTAGGCCGAACTAAAATTCAACTTCGTATCCATATTCTCATGAAAACTTTTTCAAAATCTAGAGGTAAACTGTGATCCTCTATCCGAAACGATCTTCTTCGGTACACCGTGTAGAGACACAATCCGAGCCATATATCACTCTACCAATTGAGATCCCTTATAAGTAGTCTTGACCGGAATGAAATGAGTCACTTTGGTCAATCTATCCATAATAACCCATATAGAATCATATCCTTTCGAGGTGCGAGACAATCCAGTAATGAAATCCATACCAATCTCTTCTCACTTCCATTCGGGTATCTTCAGTGGATGCAGTAGTTCAGCTAGCCTCTGGTGTTCAGCCTTCACTCTTTGACACACATCGCACATAACCACATGTGCAGCCACATCTCTTTTCAATCCATACCGCCAGTTTTTTTGCTTCAAATCCTGATACATCTTGGTACTCCAAGGATGAATAGAATAATCCAAGTCATGGGCTTCCTTTAGTATAGTCTCACAAAGGCTATCAATCTCAGGAATACATATCTTGTCCTTGAACCATACGGTGCCTTGCTCATCTTCCATGAATTCCAAACCTCATCCTTCAGTAATCAGATCATTAATCTCTTGTATTTTAGCACCACCAACCTGTCCTTTGTGGATTTCTTGCTCCATGGTAGGTTCCACATCAATAATAACTCCTTCAGTGTGAGCAACTATCCCTAGGTTAAGTCTCCTGAACTCCTCAACAATCTCATCGGGTAGCTGGGCAACAACAGCTGAATGAACATGCTCCTTTCGACTCAAGGCATCTGCAACCAAATTCGCCTTGCCCAGGTGATAGTGAATTTCCAAATCATAATCCTTACTAAGCTCCAACCAACGGCGTTGCCTAAGGTTGAGATCCTGCTTTGTGAATATGTTCTTCAAGCTCTTATGATCTGTGTACACTTGACTCTTGGTTCCCATAATATAATGTCTCCAAATCTTAAGCGCATGCACAACAGCTGCCAGTTCTAAGTCATGAGTGGGATAGTTCAACTCGTGTTTCCACAACTGACGAGACACGTAGGCAATCACATGTTCTTCTTGCATGAGCACACATCCCAAGCCTTGGCCACATGCATCACAATAAATGTCAAATCCCTTCTGTAGATCTGGCATAACCAACACTGGTGGTGACATCAATCTCTTCTTTAATTGATCAAAGCTATCTTGGCACTTATCGTCCCACTTAAACTCTCTTCCCTTCTCCAGAAGTGAGGTCATAGGCTTAGCAACCTTAGAAAATCCTTCAATAAATCTTGGATAATATCCTGCAAGTCCCAAGAAACTCCGGACCTCAGTAACTGTAGTGGGTATACTCCACACCACTATCTCCTTGACTTTAGCAGGATCCACTGATATCCCTCCATTAGAAATGATATGTCCAAGGAATGACACCTCGTCAATCCAGAACTTGCATTTACTGTACTTGGCGTAGAGTTGATTATCCCGTAGCTTCTGTAGCACCAATATCAGATGTTCCTCATGATCACTATCACTCTTGGAAAGAAAAAAACATCATCGATGAAAACCACGATGAATCTGTCCAGATCATGAACACCTTATTCTTCAGATCCATAAAATAGGCTGGTGCATTAGTTAGTCCAAATGACATAATGGTGAACACATATAAACCATATCGGGTCGATAAAATCGTCTTGGGAATATCCGATGGCCTAATCTTCATTTGGTGATAACCCGGTCAGAGTTCAATCTTCGAGAATACCCTTGCATCTCTCATCTGAGCAAATAAATCCTCAATGCGGGGTAATGGACACTTGTTCTTCATAGTGACATCATTAAGGGACCTATAATCCACACTCATCCCTTGCGGTCCATCTTTCTTCTGTACAAACAGAACTGGCGCTCCCCAAAGTGAGGTACTTAGACGAATGTACCCAGCCTATGGTAATTCCATTAATTGCTTCTTAAGTTCCTTTAGTTCTTCTATGGACATCCTGTATGACCATTTGGGAGTTGGAGTAGTCCCAGGTAAGAGATCAATGACAAACTCAACTTCCATACCTGGTGTCATCCCTAATAACTCCTCTGGAAAGACATCCAGAAAATCTCTAACTGCACGGATGTTATGACCCACAAACTTCTCATCTTCTAAGAATGCCGCTAGTCTGATAGTGGTAGTTACTGCAACTTCAACTTCTAATCTTTGTCCTTTGGAACTGGTGAGTTCTACGGTTCCCTTAGCACGGTGTATAAACTGTCTTTGCCTTTTTTAACCATGACATACCAAGGATCACGTCTATAGTGCTCTCTTCTAACACTATAGGGGTAGCCCATCTAGGTTAGAAACACAGGGTAAGAAAGGAAGAATTGTAGACAAGGCGAGTAATTATGAGAAATGTTACTGCGGGGGATTTATTAGCTAAGTAGATTAGTGTGTTATCCACTAAAGCTAATACATTACCTTATGGTGGTACATGCTATGCCCGTCTATACTATTTCAATCAATCAAAGAAGCAAATCAAGCATTTATCATCAAAACAATCAACCAATATTTTTAATAGAGAAAATAGTTTTAATTTTGTCTTGGGTTTCCTATCTCTAAAAAAAGTTCATAATTGTAGGATTTCAAGGTGTGAAATCCATCTTGTCTTAGAGTAGAAAAGATAAGAGAAATCAGAGTATGACAGCAAAAGGTGAGACAGGATCAAGACAAGGTGAGTATAGAAAGAATCAGAGTAAGATAAGTAGGTAAGGGTTTTGTCCATTTCTATCTAGGTCTCGTCCTACAGTCAACATTTCCTCTGATACCACTTCTGTAACACCCGGGCTTTAAGGAACAAAGCTGTTGGGGACTTGTTCTCAAATGCTATGAATTAAGAACAAGGCAACACAGAAAAGTTAATGGTTAATGTCCTTCGTCCTTCGAAGCGTTATTTCCCTTAGGATATAACGATTTCGGACGAAGGTTATGAAGGACATACCTTCATCTTCATAATTTATATTGATAAAAGAAAAAGCACATGAAACATGGAAGAATACACGAATAATCATATAACATTATTAAGTGTTATCATTATATGATTATAGAAGAATAAGAACAATATTGAATTACATTTGTACCTTCGATTTGACGGAAGGCAAAAATACAAGCGTGACGCACGAGCGAATACAAGTCAGCGTGAACAGTACGGGGGTACTGTTCATCTATTTATAGACACAGGACACAGCCTGTGAAGAATTACAATTATGCCCCTCATAAAAGTTTACAACATTGACTCAGACCTTTATGGATTAAAAGGTCATTCTATCTCTAAGTCGGTTTGTAATACCGAAGCTTCATGAAGAGGAACCTTCGGTCATCTCCTGGGGAAAACTTCAGCCGAAGCTGCTTCTTCCTACAAGACCTTCGGCGCAACGAAGCATGGCCCCAACAGTAGCCCCTTTCGCGGCGCTAGATCGTTTTTCGTAACGAGCTTGATCCGTGAAAAAAGCCTCTTAAGCTTCGGGAAGCCGAAGGTCCAAAAAACACCTTCCCTGAGCTCGTTGTCGAGAAACGATTCAGTTTCCGAGCGCGTGCCAGTGTCACACCCGGTTTCAGAAGGCAAACCGAATGCGAACTATGTACGTGCCAGGATCAGAACTCACGTACACAGCGATTACATAAATGAACACCATCGCACAATGCTCGAATAATAGCATAAAAGAGTAAAAACTTATTACATCACAGAGTCATAGACATCCACATAGTCATCGACTTAACAGTTAGATCAAAGTGCTAAGCGAAACGCAGTAAAGATAAGGCCTTCACAGGCAGCTGACTGGGGGTTGCCGCCAACCCACACCTAGAATTCATCGTAGTCTTGAAACTCCTGGAAGTCTCCTTCCACGGCTTCGCCTTCTCCGGAGCAGTGGTTACAATGCGGACAACCTGGTGTTTTGTGGTAAAGCAAGGATGAGTACACATCAACGTACTCAGCAAATGTCCCGTTTGGCTGAAGTGGACTAGCTTTATATGGGGTTAGGCTCAAGCAGTTGCTTTTAGTTGGTCAGGTATTTATCATTAGTAGAAGCCAGATTTTATCATTAACCAGCCCATGAACCCTTTCCTCATCGAGGAACAACATCATCATATTCGAACCAAAACCATAACATAATCCTTGTATCTCGAACCATCTGTATCTCTAATCAAAGAGGATCCCAAGGCCGCTCTTAACCGTGAGCACGGCTGATATATCAGTTTCATTACCCTCTGCAGAGGTCGCACACTTTACCCATGAGTCATGATTCCCTTTCTGCCCGGGGAGAGCTAATCCCCATTGACCACTACCTAGGTGGTCCGGCAGGGTATCACTACGTAGCTTTTACAAAGATTCCCTAGAGGTCATAGCCGCCCGTTAGGTTTCTCCAGTTTGATAAACACAGTACCCCTCCCCGCAGGAGGGTGACTAACAAAAGCAAAACGAAATAACCTCGGCACCCAACCTCGGCAGAGCAAGCACTGTGCCTGGACCCCATTGACGGCACGACGGCGAAGCAACTACACCTCTAGTTCCTCTAATTAATTAGCTAAGGGCGCCCCATTTCACCCTCATGGTTGCACTGTTATCCCGGGTGGTCTCTCAACGAACAGGTCCTTACGGAGAGGTACTCAGGAAACAGCCTGAGCCCCCTAGAGTATCACAAGATCATCAACATCATCAGGATAACAGTATCATAAATATTCACATCATGTTCATTGATTAAGGTAAAGCAATAGCATAAAGCTAACCATGATAACCCAAAAGGGTAAACAAGGATAAGTAAATAGAAAGCTAGTCAATCCTTAGGTTGATCATTGTTTGCGGGACAGTGAATTATAAGTAGATAGGACATAATGGGTCAGAGGACACTTGCCTTCACCAAGCTGCTGATCAGGGACTTCCTCTGCAACTGCCTCGGGAAACACAGACTGCTCGTTGTCTACGTAAAGCAATCATTCACACTATGCACTTGGGAAAATAACAAACAAAAACAATATACCAAACATATGCAGCAGAGAGTGGTCACAAGCTCATAACAGAAAAGGGATAGGCACTTTGGTGTTCCCTAGGTCTGGGGTAGGGGACTATACAAAAGATTCATTATTCACTAATCAAGTTTAAGTCAGTGGTGGAATTAAATAATTATCTGGTTTAAGTTCCTAAACTTAAGGGTTTGAGTCTATAAACTTAAGTGCTCCAACTTTTATTAAAGTCTACTACCTTTTATTTATCCCAAAATAGAGTTCCAATAACCTTAATCCTATCCTAATGATTAACCATTAATTGGAACATGGAAACAGCAGGGAAACATTGCATAAATAAATAGGTAATAATTTTATGAACATTTTGCAATTTGAAGCACCTAATTTGGAGTTCATATGGCAAAGTTATGAATTTTACAAGTTTTAGGGGTTAAAAATATACCCTAAGGACCTATTTTGAATTAAATAAAAGGGCTGAGGACTTAACTGCGAAAAACCAGGGACGGCGGGCGCAAAGTCCAGAAAACCGAGGGGTTCTTTAAGAAAATGCGCGGGCGAAGGGGTATCGGGCGCTTACAGCCGTTAGATCTCAGATCAACGGCCAGGATTAGATCCTGCGGCGGGCGCGCGGGCGCGCGGTGGCTCGGGGTGGCTGACAGGCGGGACCGGGCGGACAGCGCGAGCGCGGGCGACTGGCAGGCGGGACCGGGCGGGCAGAGCGCGCGGGTGGACTGACAAGTGGGGCCTAACGGGCAGAGAGACGGGGTGAGGGGGCAGTGGGCCTGGGCCGCTGGATCTCCGGCGGACGGCCATGATTAGGTCCGGGCGGACAGAGAGGCGGGGCTAATTAAATCAGGGCCGCCCGATCTCGGGTGAACGGCGGGGATTGGGTGGTCAGGCTGAGCCTCTCCTACGGCTAGCTGGGGCGGCGGCGCTCGCGCCAGTGGCGGAGGAGCTCGCCGGAGACGAGGGGAGCGGGGGCCTGGCGGGCTCCCGGGGCGACCTGAGTGGCCGGGGAGGTCGGGGGGGGGCGCGGGGAACTCTCTGGTGGGGTCTGGGTCGGGGCAGGGGCACCGGAGGGGGGCGATTCACGGCGGGGCGGCTCGGCGGCGGGATTACTCTACTCCGGCGAGGAATTACACACGGCAGAGAGCAAAACAAGGGGCGATAGGGGCGGGAGAGGTCCCTTACCTCAAGGCGGGCTCCGGGAACTCCTTGGCGGCGACAGAGACGCGACGGTGGCCCGGGGCGACGGCGGCGGCTGCACGGCGGACGACGGGTGAGCGCGGGTAGAGAGACATAGGGAGGGGGAGAGGGAATTGGGGCGCGTTCCGGGTTGCGGACGTCGGGGTGGAGCTCACCGGGGCTAAGGGCACGGCGGAGCTCCAACGGCGACGGGGAACCGAGCTCGGGACGGCGGGGTTATGGCGGCGGCGCTCTGCGTGCGCGCAGCGAGAGGGAAAGGGCGAGAGAGGGGGCCGGTTGGTGCGCAAATGAGGGAGGGGGCGAGGGCGAGTGGGACTCGGGGCTCAAGTGGCCGAGGGCGGGGTTGGGGTGAGCTCCCCACGCGCGACGTGGGCGCGGAGACCGCGGGCGCGCGCGACTCGGCGGCGGTTACGCGAGAACGGCGAAGCTGACAGCTGGGACCCGCGACGCAGAGAGAGAGAAGAAGTCGGGCGCGGGCGCGAGGAAAGCGGGGCTGACCGGGAGGGCCCACGGGCAGAGAGAGCGAGGGAGATGGCGCACGCGCGGGCGGGGGCGCCGACAGGTGGGACTGGCCGAGCAGAGAGAGGGAGAGCGGGCGCACGGGAGGCCGCTGCGCCGACAGGCGGGGCCCGCTGCGCAGAGGGAGAGAGGGAGCGGGAGGGCGCGCGCGCGAGCTGGGCCTGATGGGCCGAAAGGCTGAGGGGGCGGCGGGTTTGGGCTGCTTTGCCTTTTTCTTTTATTTTGGAATTTCCTTTCTCTTTTCTTTTTATTTTCTCCATTTGATTCAAATTCAAACAAGCCACAAATTCAAACCAAACCTTCCAAGAATTATGCACCAAGCAAAAGTGAAATCTAGGGTTCAACATGATGCAACCATTCATACTCCCTTAGGGTTTAACATAATAAACTATAATTACAAGTAAAATAAGCACTTAGCTCCTATAGAAATGAGAGAGAAAAGAATGAGGAAGGATGAGAAAAGGAAGTAACACCTGAATTTGTGAATATGAGCAAAGAAATTTTATACCCCCAAATTCAGGGTGTTACAAACCTATCCCCCTTAAAAGAATCTCGCCCCCGAGATTCAAGGTTGGTCAGCAAAGAGTTCAGGGTATTTGGCCTTCAGGTCATCTTCTCGTTCCCAAGTTGCTTCTTCCTCCGAGTGGTGACCCCATCTGACTTTGCACATTCTGATGGTATTCCTCCGGGTGATTCTGTCTGCAAACTCCAGAATCTGCGTTGGCTTCTCTATGTATGTCAGATCCTCCTGGACTTCCAAACCCTCCACTGGCAACTGTTCTTCTGGTACTCGCAGACACTTCTTCAATTGCGACACGTGGAACACGTTGTGTACTGCCGACAAACTTTCCGGTAAGTTGAGCTGGTAGGCCACTTCTCCACGCTTTGCTTGAATCTGATATGGTCCGACGTACCGGGGTGCTAACTTGCCTTTAACTCCGAACCTTCTGACTCCCCTGATAGGTGACACCTTCAGATAGACGAAATCCCCCACTTCGAAACTCAATTCTCTTCTCCTTCGGTCCGCATAGCTTCGCTGCCTTGATTGTGCTATCTTCAGATTCTCCCGAACCATTTTGATATTCTCTTCGGCTTCACGCAAAATGTCGGGGCCAAACACCTGTCTCTCACCAGGCTGGTCCCAATGCAGTGGAGTCCTACAACTCCGTCCATAGAGTGCCTGAAACGGCGACATCTTCAAGCTGGCTTGGTAACTATTGTTGTAGGAGAATTCTGCATAAGGTAACCTTTTGTCCCATCCTGACTTGTCTTGCAACGCACAGGCTCTCAGCATATCTTCTAGGATCTGATTAGTTCTTTCAGTCTGACCGTCTGTTTGCGGATGATAAGCCGAGCTGAAGTTCAAATGGGTGCCCAAGGCTTCTTGTAGCTGCTGCCAAAAATGAGAGGTGAACTGCGTTCCTCGGTCTGACACTATCTTCTTCGGCACACCATGAAGGCAAACTATCCGTGACATGTATAACTCAGCTAACGTTGCTCCGGTGTATGTGGTCTTCACAGGTATGAAATGGGCCACCTTTGTCAATCGGTCCACAACCACCCAGATGGAATCATAACCGGCCCGGGTACGAGGTAGGCCAACTATAAAATCCATCCCGATCTCATCCCACTTCCACTGAGGAATCCGCAATGGCTGCAACAATCCGGCGGGCCTTTGATGCTCTGCTTTGGTTCTCTGACAGCTATCACAGATGGCAACATATTCTGCGATCTCTCTTTTCATGCCATACCACCAAAACCTCCTTTTTAAATCCTGGTACATCTTTTCACTTCCCGGGTGTATGGAGTAGGCTGTCTCATGAGCTTCCTTTAGGATCAGCTCCCGAATAGGTTTGAGGTCGGGGACACACAATCGGTCCTTGAACCATATTACCCCCTCTTCATCCTCTCGAAAGTCTTTGCCTCTTCCTTCCAAGATTAGCTGCCGGATTTTGTTGATGCTTTCATCATCCTTCTGCCCTTCTTTGATTTCCCGCTCTAGGGTGGGCTCTAATTCCACTGTTACTCCTTGCGTACTGTTCAGGAAACCGAGACTCAGTCTGTCGAACTCCTTGGCTAACTCATATGGCATTGGGTACATGGCCAACATATTGACTTGACTCTTCCTGCTCAGAGCATCTGCAACCACATTGGCTTTGCCTGGATGGTAATGTATCTCCAACTCATAGTCTTTGATCAATTCCAACCATCTTCGCTGCCTCATGTTTAACTCTGACTGGGTGAATATGTACTTCAGACTTTTATGATCTGTATAAATGTCGCACTTCTGCCCATACAGGTAATGTCTCCAGGTCTTCAAAGCATGAACTACTGCTGCCAACTCCAGGTCATGTGTGGGATAATTTTTCTCATGGATCTTCAGTTGCCGAGATGAATATGCTACAACTCTTCCTTCTTGCATTAGCACACATCCCAATCCAGTGTAAGAAGCATCGCAATACACTGAGAATGGCTTGTGAACATCAGGCAGAACTAACACAGGCGCTGTGGTCAATCTATTTTTCAGTTCTTCAAATGCTTCCTGACACTTTTGGGTCCACTTGAACTCAACTTTCTTCGCTAGTAACGCTGTCATTGGTCTTGCAATCTTTGAGAAGCCTTCGATGAAACGCCTGTAATACCCAGCCATTCCAATGAAACTCTTGATCCCACGAACATCCTTTGGTGCTTTCCAGTTCAGGATATCTGCCACTTTCTTTGGATCCACTGCCAACCCTTCTTGATTTATGATGTGACCCAGAAACAAGACTTCATGAATCCAGAACTCGCATTTGCTCAGCTTGGCATACAGCTGTTGCTCTCGTAGCCTTTGCAATACCATCTTCAAATGCTCCACATGCTCTTCCTCACTTTTGGAATATATGAGAATGTCATCGATAAACACTACCACAAACTTGTCCAGATAATCCATGAACACACTGTTCATCAGGTACATAAAGAAAGCTGGCGCATTTGTCAAACCGAAGGACATCACTGTGAATTCATATAACCCGTACTTGGTGATGAATGCTGTCTTCGGTATGTCCGAGGGTCGGATTCTGAGTTGATGGTAGCCTGACCTCAGATCTATCTTCGAGAATACGCTGGCACCTCTGAGCTGATCAAACAAATCTTCTATCCTCGGCAGGGGGTACTTGTTCTTGACTGTGACTTCATTCAAGGCTCTGTAGTCTATGCACATCCTTTTGGTACCATCTTTCTTCTCTACAAACAACACCGGAGCGGCCCAAGGCGAGGTACTTGGTCTGATGTAACCCTTCTCTAACATCTCATCTATCTGCTTCTTGAGTTCCACCAATTCTGGTCCAGACACTCGGTAGGCCCTTTTGGAAATGGGGGCGGTACCAGGGATAAGCTCTATGGCAAACTCAACCTTTCTCTCGGGTGGCATACCCGTTAGCTCCTCGGGAAATACGTCCGGAAAGTCTGACACTACCTTGATAGCCTCGAGCGGGTTGGGCTCCTTACTGTCAACTGAAATCTGGTGACAGACACCCTCCGCTGATTTAGGCATCCTTAGCTCGGCCACTACCTCTTCTCCTGACGGGGACTTCAATGTTACGGTCCTCTTGTCACAGCTAATATTCGCTTCGTACCTCATTAACCAATTCATCCCTAGAATGACATCTATCCCAGGGGTGTCTATTACTATTAAGTCACTGGGGAACCCTATCCCCCTTATTTCCACCCTTATATTTGAGCATATTTTATCTGTTTGCACCTTGCCACCAACTGAATTAATCCTCATGGGCGGCATCATTGCCTCTACTGAGATGTTATGCAATTCTACCCAGGTTGCAGTGACAAATGAATGAGTTGCACCAGTATCAAATAGCACTTTCGTGGGATGAGATTCGACTGAAAACATACCTACTGCCACATCTGGTGCATCCTGGATCGCTTCGGCCTCCAAGTGGTTCACCTTTCCACGGTTGTACGCTTGGTTACGATTGCCTGTCGTTGGCTGCAGTACACCTTGCCTTGTTGGAGCATCGGGGTTGGTCTGCTGCGGCGCCATCTTCTTTGGGCACTGCATCGCCCAGTGGCCTTGCTCTCCGCAGTGGAAACATCCTCTGCCTCCTCCTTGTGTTGGGGCTGCCTGGTTGCTCTGGTTTGCTGCTGAGGCAGGAAGGCGAGGTGCCTGGTTGTTCTGCTTCTGATACTGATTACCTCCCTGCTGGCTGTTCTGACGATACTGCTGCTGCTGTTGGGGGTACTGCCTCTGGAACTGCTGCTGATGCGGACGCTGATTCTGATTTTGATATCCCTGTGGGTGACCGGGCCTGCCTTGCTGAGATGAACTGCCTGAGAAACGTGGACGGCTGATGCCTCCGGACTGGGGCCCACTCATCTTACGCTTCCGATCTTCCATGTCCTTACGCTTCTTCTCAGTCATAATTGCCCTATCAATCAGGTGCTGGAAGGTGGGGAAGGTGTGATTCATCAGCTGGTAATGCAGGGGATCCACTAAACCCCTCATGAACCTGTACTGCCTTTTAGCATCAGTGTTGACATCCTCAGGTGCATAACGAGATAGCTGCAGAAACTTGTCTCTGTATTCACTAACAGACAGGGGTCCCTGCTTCAGAGCCAGAAACTCTTCCTTCTTCACGATCATCAGTCCCTCCGGCACATGGTACCTGCGGAAACTCTCGCTGAATTCCTCCCAAGTGATGGCTTCGGGGTCAGCATGTGTGGCGAGGTAGGACTCCCACCAGGACTGGGCTGCTCCCCTTAGCTGACGGGGACCATACAGAACCTTCTCCCTGTCGTCACATTGAGCGGTGCGCAGTTCTCTTTCCACTGCGCGCAGCCAGTCTTCTGCATCCATGGGGTCAGCAGAATGGGCGAAGGTAGGAGGGTGCCCTCTCATGAACTCACCACGCCTATCTCGTGGCATCTGGGGCATCTGCACTTGCAACTGGGGTTGAGGTTGCTGTTGAGCCTGCTGCATGGCTGCCAGAGTCTGCCCAATGGCCTGCACTGCCTGAGTCTGCATCAAGAACATCTGCTCCACTGTCATCGGGGGTGGTGGGGGAGGCTGCCTCTGGTGCTCCTCCTGCTGGTCATGCTGCTCTTGCTGAGCACGCCTGTTGCATCGGCGCCTGTTGTCAGACATCTGTGGGAGACATTCATACATCAGCATTGATCTTACAATCCCCCAGCATCAGAAAAGAGAACACAGAATTCTTCATGACACTGAGTGAACAAAAAGTTTCACTGATCCTCATAATGATTCAACACAGCTTCCCAGATGATAAGGAAAGTAGAAGTAAATGGCTTCCCAACTAAATAACTAACTTTATTAACATTACTAGCTAGGCCCAACTGCAGGGGAAACCCACAGGTTGGCAACAGTCATTACAAAGACCCAAATCCAGCACAAGTTCATCATAACAAGCATGCAAGCAACTGATAAGCAAACTAAACTGAATGGAAGCAACTGTTAAGCAAACTAAACTAACTATCTAAGACTGAGACATCTGACTTAAGAATTATTACAAAATTCGACGCTAACGATCTAAGGATCCAAATCTATCCTGGTCTTACAGACAGGGGAACCATAAGTGTGGTGACCACGTGGCGGCGAGCGGTATGGGTGCTGAGTCCCAACAGGAGCGGGAGAACCACCCTCCTGGTGATGGCGCTCTGCCAGCTCAGCACGCAACTCCGCAATCTCCGTTCGAGCCCTGCTCAGCTCGTCCAGAGAGTGGTCCAGCTCAGTGTTAAGCACTGCGACTAGGTTGACTGTGCTGCTCAACCTAGGGTTAGCCTCACCAACAGGTGAGACAACCACACTCTCTGTGCTGCCAGTAGGGCGGCGGGGGTAGTACCGAAGGTTAAGACCGTCGGCCACGCCACCGAACAAAGAACAGTACTGGGAGAGTGCACGTCGTGCTGCATCCTGCATAGCCGCCTCTGCAGTGTCCCTCTCGGAGATGGAATAGTGCTCCGAAACGGCCTCCGCACCCCGGAGGTCATCCTCCGGACGGCGAACTAGGCAGGTAGCCTCCCAGCGGTCCGGGTATCTCCCGCGACTGTGCTGGTAGACCACACAACGATACTCGATCGACCAGGTGTGCCGGTCGAAAGCCTGGCGCAGCAAGGTGTCGAGTGCGTCGTGGAAGTGACAACCGCGAGCGGCGTCACGAGTGATGGGTCGGGCGACCCATCCTTCCGCCTCCTGCGGCTCAGAAGACTCCGTGCTGTGGTCTGAGTCGTCGTCGTCGGGGTCTCCTCCAGGTCCTCCTCCAACAGCCGGGACGTCCCGGGGTGGTGCAAGGGGCGCCTCCAGCTGGGCAACAGAGGAACGGGGCCTCACGGACTCCACCTCACGCTGGGATGAGGAGGAAGAGCCCTGCTGCTCTCTGTGCTGGCGTCGGCGTTCCTGCTCCTCACGCAGGCGGTGGTGCAGCCTCTCCAGGTGACTCGACTGACCGGACACGGTGCGGTGCAGAGGACGCTCCGCAAGTCGAGACGGCAGGAAAGGAATCACCGACTTACGTGCAGTGTGTCTAAGACGAGCCATCTACAAAAGACACCGTAAGCATAAGAGTAAGAGCAGAATTAATATGACAAGTGAATAAACCATAGACAGAATAAGATAAAAAATTTTACCAAGGTATACTATAGTATATATATATGTAGTAAAACATAGGGTTGGTCGAGATGACCGACTTTTGAAGTAACATCAGAGGTCAAGGTGAGAGGGAAGGTCAATAGTCCTTAGTACGACCAGTGCTACTCTAGGTCAGCGGTCCTACAGTCAGCACGGCTTTGATACCACTTATGTCACACCCGGTTTCAGAAGGCAAACCGAATGCGAACTATGTACGTGCCAGGATCAGAACTCACGTACACAGCGATTACATAAATGAACACCATCGCACAATGCTCGAATAATAGCATAAAAGAGTAAAAACTTATTACATCACAGAGTCATAGACATCCACATAGTCATCGACTTAACAGTTAGATCAAAGTGCTAAGCGAAACGCAGTAAAGATAAGGCCTTCACAGGCAGCTGACTGGGGGTTGCCGCCAACCCACACCTAGAATTCATCGTAGTCTTGAAACTCCTGGAAGTCTCCTTCCACGGCTTCGCCTTCTCCGGAGCAGTGGTTACAATGCGGACAACCTGGTGTTTTGTGGTAAAGCAAGGATGAGTACACATCAACGTACTCAGCAAATGTCCCGTTTGGCTGAAGTGGACTAGCTTTATATGGGGTTAGGCTCAAGCAGTTGCTTTTAGTTGGTCAGGTATTTATCATTAGTAGAAGCCAGATTTTATCATTAACCAGCCCATGAACCCTTTCCTCATCGAGGAACAACATCATCATATTCGAACCAAAACCATAACATAATCCTTGTATCTCGAACCATCTGTATCTCTAATCAAAGAGGATCCCAAGGCCGCTCTTAACCGTGAGCACGGCTGATATATCAGTTTCATTACCCTCTGCAGAGGTCGCACACTTTACCCATGAGTCATGATTCCCTTTCTGCCCGGGGAGAGCTAATCCCCATTGACCACTACCTAGGTGGTCCGGCAGGGTATCACTACGTAGCTTTTACAAAGATTCCCTAGAGGTCATAGCCGCCCGTTAGGTTTCTCCAGTTTGATAAACACAGTACCCCTCCCCGCAGGAGGGTGACTAACAAAAGCAAAACGAAATAACCTCGGCACCCAACCTCGGCAGAGCAAGCACTGTGCCTGGACCCCATTGACGGCACGACGGCGAAGCAACTACACCTCTAGTTCCTCTAATTAATTAGCTAAGGGCGCCCCATTTCACCCTCATGGTTGCACTGTTATCCCGGGTGGTCTCTCAACGAACAGGTCCTTACGGAGAGGTACTCAGGAAACAGCCTGAGCCCCCTAGAGTATCACAAGATCATCAACATCATCAGGATAACAGTATCATAAATATTCACATCATGTTCATTGATTAAGGTAAAGCAATAGCATAAAGCTAACCATGATAACCCAAAAGGGTAAACAAGGATAAGTAAATAGAAAGCTAGTCAATCCTTAGGTTGATCATTGTTTGCGGGACAGTGAATTATAAGTAGATAGGACATAATGGGTCAGAGGACACTTGCCTTCACCAAGCTGCTGATCAGGGACTTCCTCTGCAACTGCCTCGGGAAACACAGACTGCTCGTTGTCTACGTAAAGCAATCATTCACACTATGCACTTGGGAAAATAACAAACAAAAACAATATACCAAACATATGCAGCAGAGAGTGGTCACAAGCTCATAACAGAAAAGGGATAGGCACTTTGGTGTTCCCTAGGTCTGGGGTAGGGGACTATACAAAAGATTCATTATTCACTAATCAAGTTTAAGTCAGTGGTGGAATTAAATAATTATCTGGTTTAAGTTCCTAAACTTAAGGGTTTGAGTCTATAAACTTAAGTGCTCCAACTTTTATTAAAGTCTACTACCTTTTATTTATCCCAAAATAGAGTTCCAATAACCTTAATCCTATCCTAATGATTAACCATTAATTGGAACATGGAAACAGCAGGGAAACATTGCATAAATAAATAGGTAATAATTTTATGAACATTTTGCAATTTGAAGCACCTAATTTGGAGTTCATATGGCAAAGTTATGAATTTTACAAGTTTTAGGGGTTAAAAATATACCCTAAGGACCTATTTTGAATTAAATAAAAGGGCTGAGGACTTAACTGCGAAAAACCAGGGACGGCGGGCGCAAAGTCCAGAAAACCGAGGGGTTCTTTAAGAAAATGCGCGGGCGAAGGGGTATCGGGCGCTTACAGCCGTTAGATCTCAGATTAACGGCCAGGATTAGATCCTGCGGCGGGCGCGCGGGCGCGCGGTGGCTCGGGGTGGCTGACAGGCGGGACCGGGCGGACAGCGCGAGCGCGGGCGACTGGCAGGCGGGACCGGGCGGGCAGAGCGCGCGGGTGGACTGACAAGTGGGGCCTAACGGGCAGAGAGACGGGGTGAGGGGGCAGTGGGCCTGGGCCGCTGGATCTCCGGCGGACGGCCATGATTAGGTCCGGGCGGACAGAGAGGCGGGGCTAATTAAATCAGGGCCGCCCGATCTCGGGTGAACGGCGGGGATTGGGTGGTCAGGCTGAGCCTCTCCTACGGCTAGCTGGGGCGGCGGCGCTCGCGCCAGTGGCGGAGGAGCTCGCCGGAGACGAGGGGAGCGGGGGCCTGGCGGGCTCCCGGGGCGACCTGAGTGGCCGGGGAGGTCGGGGGGGGGCGCGGGGAACTCTCTGGTGGGGTCTGGGTCGGGGCAGGGGCACCGGAGGGGGGCGATTCACGGCGGGGCGGCTCGGCGGCGGGATTACTCTACTCCGGCGAGGAATTACACACGGCAGAGAGCAAAACAAGGGGCGATAGGGGCGGGAGAGGTCCCTTACCTCAAGGCGGGCTCCGGGAACTCCTTGGCGGCGACGGAGACGCGACGGTGGCCCGGGGCGACGGCGGCGGCTGCACGGCGGACGACGGGTGAGCGCGGGCAGAGAGACATAGGGAGGGGGAGAGGGAATTGGGGCGCGTTCCGGGTTGCGGACGTCGGGGTGGAGCTCACCGGGGCTAAGGGCGCGGCGGAGCTCCAACGGCGACGGGGAACCGAGCTCGGGACGGCGGGGTTATGGCGGCGGCGCTCTGCGTGCGCGCAGCGAGAGGGAAAGGGCGAGAGAGGGGGCCGGTTGGTGCGCAAATGAGGGAGGGGGCGAGGGCGAGTGGGACTCGGGGCTCAAGTGGCCGAGGGCGGGGTTGGGGTGAGCTCCCCACGCGCGACGTGGGCGCGGAGACCGCGGGCGCGCGCGACTCGGCGGCGGTTACGCGAGAACGGCGAAGCTGACAGCTGGGACCCGCGACGCAGAGAGAGAGAAGAAGTCGGGCGCGGGCGCGAGGAAAGCGGGGCTGACCGGGAGGGCCCACGGGCAGAGAGAGCGAGGGAGATGGCGCACGCGCGGGCGGGGGCGCCGACAGGTGGGACTGGCCGAGCAGAGAGAGGGAGAGCGGGCGCACGGGAGGCCGCTGCGCCGACAGGCGGGGCCCGCTGCGCAGAGGGAGAGAGGGAGCGGGAGGGCGCGCGCGCGAGCTGGGCCTGATGGGCCGAAAGGCTGAGGGGGCGGCGGGTTTGGGCTGCTTTGCCTTTTTCTTTTATTTTGGAATTTCCTTTCTCTTTTCTTTTTATTTTCTCCATTTGATTCAAATTCAAACAAGCCACAAATTCAAACCAAACCTTCCAAGAATTATGCACCAAGCAAAAGTGAAATCTAGGGTTCAACATGATGCAACCATTCATACTCCCTTAGGGTTTAACATAATAAACTATAATTACAAGTAAAATAAGCACTTAGCTCCTATAGAAATGAGAGAGAAAAGAATGAGGAAGGATGAGAAAAGGAAGTAACACCTGAATTTGTGAATATGAGCAAAGAAATTTTATACCCCCAAATTCAGGGTGTTACAGCCAGGCCCACCTTGCAGAGTTATTGTTTGGTCTCTGCGGTCCACCGCGCAGTGAGTGCAAGTGACTGTCCGCCTGGTCTAAAAATCCTTGCGCTTCGCCTTCTTACCTGTAGCACTATATAAACAGACGGGTAGGTGTGAAGTTACCACAGCATTCATTGCTATTTGCACTGTTTTGCTGCCAAAATTTTTAACCATAGCCGAAGCTTGACTCTCGGAATCGAACGAAGGTCCAACTCGAAGTCTGCTTCGTCAGAAGGAAAGGCTTCGGGAGAAAAAAGTATTCAATTTCCACAAACTCAGAATTAAATGGCCAGAGTGCGATCTACTGCCAGGGTTGATCGTGAAGGAGACGAAGCTGAAGGTTCGGAGACCGTTCCCATCTCCGAAGCAATGCAACGATCCGGACTAGTAACTTCGGAGGAAATCCCCACTGTTGAAGCAGAACAAGCAACTGCCAAAGCAGAAGATGAGAATATTGAAGAAACTGATCCCGAAGATGATTATCGCATTGCCATGCCAAGTAAGCCCAGCCACTTGGACTTCGGAAAGTCGACCGTTTCGAAAGCTGATCTCTCCAAGATGGTAAAGTCAGGTTATTTCAGTGAAAGTCAGAAGAAGCTACTTCGCTTCGGGGGAGAAGAAACTACCCCGAAGCCAGAGAAGAATGAGATAGTCATTTTCAAGAGCTTTCTAAAGGCTGGGTTGAGATTCCCCCTTCATGGGATTATTGCAGATGTATTGAAGAAGTTTGGTATCTACTTTCATCAATTGACTCCTAACGCTATCGTTAGGCTTAGTGTTTATATCTGGGCTCTCCGAAGTCAGGCGGTGGAGCCGTTTGCCGACAGCTTTTGTCGAGTTCACGAGCTGCATTACCAGACGAAGGCTAGAAAAGATGGATTACATGATAACTTTGGTTGCTACAATTTTGCCTATCGAAAAACCACAAAGTTTCCTGTTATCAGCTACCGAAGCAAATGGCCGGCAGGCTGGAAGTCAGAGTGGTTCTATGTGAAAGTTGACGAAGACAAAGAGAAGTTGGTACAAAGCCCACTTGAATTGATCTTCGGAGAAACAAGACCGCGATGCCACATGACATTAGAAGGTCCCACCTGGGCTGCACTGGGTGAGTTTAAAATTATTTCAGAGCATATCAGTACCAGGGACCTGGTTCAAGAGTTCTTGGCCTTCAGGGTTTTCCCTACTTTAAAAGAATGGGAAATGCTGAAGCTGGAAGGGGAGAAGAAAGAAGGGGAACTTGTTCGGCTTCCTTACCATTTCAAGTTCAAGAAATACTTTAAAAAACCTTGCCAAGAGTGGCTGGACACAGTTGAAGTAATGTGCAATGAAATTCTTGGGAATTATTCGAAAAAAGAAGATCAATTGATGACTGCGGCCTTCGGCACCCGTCCGAAGCGAAGGCTGAACCGAGTGTTTGATGCCCTGGGTTTTGAGTACCCTGACTATGAACGGCTGGATAAGGGTGCTGAGGGCCAAAAAAGGAAAAGGGTGGCCGAAACTTTGAACAAAGATGAGGAAGAACCACCAAAAGAGAAGAATATTCCAAAGAAGAGAAGAATATCATCTCCGAAGCGAAAATTATCCGATGAAGAGGGGACTCCTGCACCACCCTCTACCACCGACGTGGAGGAAATCTTAAAGGTAATGACTGAACCCCTGCCCGCGAAGCTAAGTCCATTAGGGCCTCAACTGACGAAGCTTTTTCGAAAGGTGGAGGAGCCCGAAAAAACGAAGAAAATAACCAAAACAAAGAGACAAAGGATTATTACAGTGACCGAAGTCATTGACAAGACGCCACCGAGGGCTTCAACTCAGAAAGCGCCAGCGGTTGAGGGCACAACAAATGTCGAAGTCGCTCCTTCGGAGGTCGCGGCTACCAAAGCCGCTTCGGCCGAAGATTTGAACTTGGAAACTACAATTGAAGACATCGACAAAATACTGCTAGATATGGCCGCAGAAGAAGCTACCACTGCTGCCGAAGAAACCATGGCCACAGAGCCTGGGAAGGGAAAGGAAATAGCCGAAGATACTTCGGAGGACGAAGCTTTCATATTTCAAAATTTAGTTGGGCAAGAACTATCGAAGGTCGAAATAGAAGAGCTTAAAGAATATGCCAAATCTTGCGGATATAAACCAGGAGCTCTTCTTTTCGGAGGTATTGACGATGAGAAATTGAACTGCATCCGGGATCAAACTGGAGCTAAGGTCATCGGTACTCTATCGAAGAGTATCGGTTTTCCGAAGCTGGAAACGGATATCAGCCGCTACCGACGATAACATATCGTTGGTAGTTTATTTTATTCCAATTTCAAGGTAAACAACTTTTCTCTGACTTTTATTGCTTTCAATAATGTAGACCTGTCTTAATGAAGGTTGTTTACGTGCAGAGCATGCTGCTGAGCAAGGCTTTGAAAATGCAACAAGATCTGGAGGATAAAAAACACGAAGTTATTATTGAAAATTTAGAGAGCAAAATAAAAGAGCAATCAGCTACTATTGAAAAGAAGGACTTCGAGCTCCAAACAACTGAAGGCTTATT
This sequence comes from Zea luxurians, assembly GCA_029449295.1. NCBI lineage: Eukaryota > Viridiplantae > Streptophyta > Magnoliopsida > Poales > Poaceae > Zea > Zea luxurians. The sequence goes on from JAOPSE010000015.1 coordinate 42,711,439, forward strand.
GGCAGAGACTGAAGCTAAAATAGCAGAATTGAACACGAAGCTTCTCTGCCAATCAAAACAATTTGAACAAGAGAAGCAAGAGCTTAATTCAAAATTTGAGGCCGAAGTCCAAAAAACTCAGATTTGAAAAAATCGTTGACAAGCCTTCAGGACAAATGTTTGGAATTTAGTAACAACTGTATTCAACAATTAAAAAAGATCTTTTATTCAGTTGGAGCCAGCAGTGGAAAGTTCACTCCTTCAGCTGAAAATTTGCCAAGAACCTTCGAACATATTGAAGCTGAAATTGATGAGCTTGATGAAGTTATAGCCGGGCACGGTGACTTCTGTGCCTGGGTAGCTTCTCGGGGCACCGCTGCTGCCTTCCTAAAAGCTGGCTGTGATCATGGAAAAATCGTCAACAGGCCCAATTTCACTCTATCTCCATCAATTCTAGATGATATTCCTGACCTCGCCCGAAGCATTTCAAACAGATTTATAAAAATGATATGGACAAAAGGCGGGCGAGAAAAAGCTGGAGACGAAGCTCGAAGTCATCTTGAGCCAGTAAGAAATCATACCTTGTGCTTACCTTCTCCTTCAAACTTGATTTTTACTCACAATACCTTGATTCATGTAGGATGACGAAGCTGAAACTGATGCTTAAAGAATATGCAGCCGAAGCTGAAGCCCGGTGAAGATTAGTAGGAGTAGACTGTAGAAAAAACTCAAGAGACTTTTGTAATAACTTTTGTAAATACAGCTACACTACTCTTAATGAACTTTGTTCATATCTTGTAATATATTCTTACCCTTCCATTGAGGCGCTTTGATTGTGGACGAAATTAGTATTTTGAGCCGAAGGCGAAAAAACACCTTCCCTTCTTTTCGTACACAACGAAGCATAAAAGACCGCTTCTCCTTTTTGCCGAAACCTTTCTTTTTTGTACGCGAAGAAGCTCTTCTCTTATGCCGAAACAACCACTTATGCTATGATGATGATTATCCTATATATGCCTGAATGTTTATGAATGCAAATGCTATGATGTAATGTGATGTGCAAATGAATGTCCAAACACATATCCGAAGCTATACCCTTAGCCATTATTTCCTTAGAAACAATCACACATCAGCTCTGCATTCCCTTAGGAACGACTTTGGAGCTTCTTCGCCTTTTACTTTCGGCGGAATCAGCGTTGACTTTTCGCTGTAAGCTCTGCATTCCCTTAGGAACGACTTTGGAGCTTCTTCGCCTTTTACTTTCGGCGGAATCAGCGTTGACTTTTCGCTGTAAGCTCTGCATTCCCTTAGGAACGACTTTGGAGCTTCTTCGCTTTTTCAGTTTTCGGCACTCGATGGTGCGTTCTCAGCTTTTACATTTACATTCCTTGGGGGATTTTGCTCTTATAAAACTAAAAAGGAGATTACATATGATGGCCCCATTAAAAACCTTTCTCCCCCTTTAGAAAGGAAAAGGGTGCCATGAAAAAGAAAAAACATAAGAAAAGTTACATCAAATTACACATAATATCGCCGAAGCTCATCCGCATTCCAAGATCTTGGAATGTCGTTGCTGTCCATGTCCTTCAATCTGTATGAACCAGGTCTTGACGAAGATGCTACTAAGAAAGGCCCCTCCCATTTCAACTGTAACTTGCCCACTGTGTCTGGGTTGGCCACTCTCCGAAGCACCAAGTGTCCCGGCTCAATATTCTTTAGCCGAACTTTTCTATCCCGCCATTTGACTGTTTCGGCTTGGTATTTATTGATATTCTCGACAGCTTGAAGCCTGATCCCTTCTAAAGCATCTTTTTCCACAAAGCAAGCATCTTCAGGACCTGATTCTGTCAAAGCTACTACTCTTATTGATCCAGTTTTAGCTTCTTCCGGAGTTATTGCTTCGTCGCCGAATAATAACTTGAATGGAGTAAAGCCTGTAGACCTTGATGTTGTTGTATTGTGGCTCCACACCACTTTAGTTAACTGATCTGGCCACTTTCCCCTGGGTTGATTGAAGATTAACTTCATTATTCCTGTCATTATGATGCCGTTGGCTCTTTCAACGAGCCCATTTGACTCCGGATGCCTGACTGATGCAAAATGGATCTTCGTACCAATTTGATCACAGAAATTTCTGAAAGCTTCGGAGTCGAATTGTGTTCCATTATCTACAGTGATGGCCTTCGGTACCCCGAAACGACAAACAATATTCTGCCAGAAAAACTTTTGGACAGTGGCCGAAGTTATTGTGGCTAATGGCTTTGCCTCAATCCATTTAGAAAAATACTCCACAGCCACTATAACATATCTTAAATTCCCTTGAGCCGGTGGTAATGGACCTAACAAGTCAAGGCCCCACCTTTGCAATGGCCAGATGGGTTGTATGAGCTGTGTTAAAGACGAAGGTTGTTTCTGATCTCTTGCACATTTCTGACAGCCTTCGCACTTTTGAACTAATTCCGCTGCATCCGAAGCTGCCTTCGGCCAATAAAACCCTTGGCGGAAAACTTTTCCAAGTAACAGCCTAGATCCAATGTGAGATCCACACAGGCCTGCATGTATCTCTTTCATCAACTCTATACCTTCGGCTCTAGATAAGCACTTGAGTAGCGGAGCACAAACTCCATGCTTGTACAACTCCCCTTCTATCATGACATATGGACGAGCTCTTGCCTCTATCCTCATGTTATAAGCTTCGTCATCTGAAAGGAACTTACCCTGAAGGTAAGAGATGATCTCAGTTCTCCAATCTTCGCTATAAACAGGAGATATGTTGAGGACTGCTCTTTCAAGGAGTTCTACTGAAGGTGCCTTTATTGTTTCGAAAAACACATCCGAAGGTAAAGGCAGCCCCTGTGCTGCTGACTTAGCTAGCAAATCAGCATGCTCATTTTGTCCTCGAGGGATATTTTTGACAGAAAATCCTTTGAAGGAAGCTTCGATTCTTCGGACCGTGTCCAGATATTTTTCAAGCTTCGGATCTTTAGCCTTGCAACTCTTGTCGATGTGACCCGAAACAACCTGGGAATCAGTTTTAAGGATGGCCCTTCTGATTCCCATTGCTTTTAATTTCCGAAGGCCCAAAAGCAGGGCTTCGTACTCAGTAATATTGTTTGTACAGCTAAAATCGAGTCTTGCCGCATAACAAGTTTTGACTTTAGATGGTGAGATCAACACAGCGGCTGCTCCTGCTCCGAAGGTTCCCCAGGACCCATCGCAAAACACTGTCCACACTTCGGCATCTTTATTTGTTTCTTCATCCTGAGCCCCTGGCGTCCAATCGGCAATGAAATCTGCCAACGCTTGAGACTGGATCGAGGATCTATGCACATAATCAATGCAAAATTCATTGAGCTCTGCAGCCCATTTTCCAATCCGTCCAGTAGCTTCTCTATTTCTCATAATATCCTTCAACGGTTGCGAAGAAGGAACAATAATATTGTATGCTTGAAAATAATGCCGAAGCTTCCTGGATGCCATCAAAACAGCATATAATACCTTCTCCAACTCTGTATAGTTTTTCTTTGACACACTAAGGACTTCAGATACAAAATACACTGGAACCTGTTTCTTGACTTGGCCATCGAGCTTCTCCTGGACAAGAGCTGCACTTACTGCTGAGTGCGAAGCTGCCACGTATAACAACAAAGGAGCCCCTGGCGTTGGTGGAGTTAATGTTGTTAAATCTATCAAATATTGCTTCAGCTCTTCGAAGGCTTTTTGTTGGCTTGGTCCCCATTGAAAGACTTCGGCTGACTTCAGCACCTCGAAGAATGGTAAATTTCTTTCTGCTGATCTGGATATGAATCTATTGAGAGATGCCAGCCTCCCTGTCAATCTTTGGGCCCCCTTTCTTGTAGTCGGTGGTTCCATTCGAAGTATAGCTTCAATTTTATTTGGATTAGCTTCAATTCCCTTCATTGAAACCAAGCATCCAAGAAATTTCCCCTTCTTTACTCCGAAGACACATTTTTCTGGATTCAGCTCTAAACCAGCTTGTCTGAAACTGGCGAAGGTCTCCTGCAAATCAGCAATATGATTTTCTTGTTTCGTGCTTTTTACAATGATGTCATCAACATAAGTTAGCACATTTCTGCCTATCTGAGACTGGAGGACCTTCGCAGTCATTCTGCTGAAACTTCCTCCAGCGTTTTTGAGCCCTTCAGGCATCCGAAGATAGCAATATGTACCACTTGGGGTTATGAAGCTAGTCTTCGGCTCATCTTCCTTCTTCATCCAGATTTGGTGATAGCCTGAGTAACAGTCTAACAGACTCATGAGCTCTGAAGAAGCTACTGCATCAACTAAAGAGTCTATCCTTGGCAATGGGAATTCGTCCTTCGGACAAGCCTTGTTGAGATCTGTAAAATCGATACACATTCTCCACTTGCCGTTGGCCTTCTTTACCATGAGAGTGTTAGCTAGCCATTCTGGGTATTTTACTTCTCTGATAACTCCTGCACTGAGGAGTCTTTTTACTTCATTGCGAGCACCTTCGGCCTTATCATCAGACATTTTCCGAAGCCTCTGCTTTCGGGGTCTGAAGGATGGGTCAACATTGAGCGAGTGTTCAATAACATCCCGATTTACTCCGCAGAGGTCATTAGCTGACCATGCAAAAACATCTTTGTTGTTGAACAAAAACCTTATCAAAGTTTTCTCATGGTCTTCGGATAATTGGGAGCCCAACAGCACCTTCTGCTCTGCTATGTCCTCACATAAGAGCATGGGCTTCGGTTGATCTACTGAAGCTGCTTTCTCCCTTCTGAATTTGTACTGTTCACAAGCTTCAGCTCCGTCTATGTTATGGATTGCTTTGGAGTCAGTCCAGCTTCCCTCGGCCCTTCTAGCAGCTTCCTGACTTCCATGAATAGCAATAGGTCCTTGGTCCGAAGGTATCTTCATGCAGAGGTAAGCTGGATGAAGAATTGCTTCGAAGGCATTGAGAGTACCGCGACCAATGATAGCATTGTAAGGATACTCCATGTCAACAATATCAAACACAATTTGCTCAGTCCTTGTGTTGTTAACAAATCCGAAGGTTACTGGCATGGTAATCTTCCCCAGCGCTACAATCTGCCGTCCTCCGAAGCCACAAAGAGGGTGCGTAGCATCATGGATCTTGTCTTCGGGCTCTTGCATTTGTCTGAAGGCCTTAGCAAATATGATATCAGCTGCACTGCCTGTATCAACCAAGACATTGTGAACCAGAAATCCTTTGATAACACAAGAGATAACCATGGCATCGTTGTGTGGGTAATCCTTGAGTTGAAGGTCCTCTTGGGAGAAGGTAATAGGAATGTGAGACCATCTCGACTTGATGAAGGGTCCTTGCACCCCAACATGCTGTACTCTTCTCTGTGCTTCCTTCTTCTGCTTCTTGTTGGCTGGCTCTGAACATGATCCGCCTGTTATCGGGAACAGCAGCTTCGGAGCCGAAGCAGCTCCAGCTTGATCGTTGAACGAAGCCATCAGCTCAAAAAAGTGGAAGTGAGTTCACCGGAGGTGGGCGCCAATGTTGGGGACTTGTTCTCAAATGCTATGAATTAAGAACAAGGCAACACAGAAAAGTTAATGGTTAATGTCCTTTGTCCTTCGAAGCGTTATTTCCCTTAGGATATAACAATTTCGGACGAAGGTTATGAAGGACATACCTTCATCTTCATAATTTATATTGATAAAAGAAAAAGCACATGAAACATGGAAGAATACACGAATAATCATATAACATTATTAAGTGTTATCATTATATGATTATAGAAGAATAAGAACAATATTGAATTACATTTGTACCTTCGATTTGACGGAAGGCAAAAATACAAGCGTGACGCACGAGCGAATACAAGTCAGCGTGAACAGTACGGGGGTACTGTTCATCTATTTATAGACACAGGACACAGCCTGTGAAGAATTACAATTATGCCCCTCATAAAAGTTTACAACATTGACTCAGACCTTTATGGATTAAAAGGTCATTCTATCTCTAAGTCGGTTTGTAATACCGAAGCTTCATGAAGAGGAACCTTCGGTCATCTCCTGGGGAAAACTTCAGCCGAAGCTGCTTCTTCCTACAAGACCTTCGGCGCAACGAAGCATGGCCCCAACAAAAGCCGGGTGCATCTCATACATGCGCCAAAGAAGACAACATATATAATAACAGAGTGTATAGAGATAAATGTCATAATATAATCAGAGTACTTATTACATAGCGGAAGACTTACAAAATAAATATAAATATAACAGGATCTAAAATCCATCCTTGGCGCCAGGAAGTCAACTGGGAGACGACGACCTAGACCTCACACGAACACAGCGCAACATCCACCATGCGCCACCTCTAGTGATACCTGTTCTTGACCTGTGGGGGGTGTGAGACAGCAAGGGTGAGCTCACACATGTTCATCGCTCAACAAGTTGTGGGGAATAATGTGGCAGGAACTCGCCAAAGGTGGGAGTTCATGTGATGTGTAAGGCTGATCAACAATAGAGGTTAAAGTTGAGCATTACTTTTATAAGTTGGTCCAAATTTTATTAGCAGTTACTAAGTGTAAGTGAATACCAAACCATAATAAAATAATAGAACAAAATTAATAACAAATCTCATGCAAATGCAAATGACAAATTGAGTTTAGGTTCCATAATTTAATCATTGGAGAGTCCTGAGCTCCTCATGACCGTGAGCTCGGCTAGTATACCAGTTTTACACTCTGCAGAGGTTGTACCCTTTACCCACAAGTCGTGTTTCCCATGTCGCCAGGGTTAGCTAGGCCCTTAGACACTACCGAGGTGAATGGCTAGGGATCCACTACGAGGCCTTTACAAAGTTCCACTAGATTCCGAAAACCCGCTACAGTTTATGAGAAGAGCACTTGCAAGAATCCCTCGTCTGACAGCCATCGCAGCAAAATCAACCCGAGAACCTCCTTGCATGCAACTCCCCTACTGCCCTTGCCCCTTTCAGGTAAGGTAGTCTTCCACTAGCTTTCCTAATTAGTTAGCCAAGGGGTCCCATTCCTCCCTTGTGGTGGCACGTGTTTCTCAAGTTAAGCTCCATGTTCCAATTAACAATAATATAATGATCTTGTCATGAACATAAATAAAATAACATAATAACTAGAACATGGATATAATAAATGATTATCCCAAAACCATATAAAGCAATAGCAAACTACCCAAGTGATTCAAGGGTAAACAAGGTAATGAGATAAACAATCTAGGGTGACCTATTGGGTCCCATCAAAATTAAACCTATGCATTGAATAATGATATTAAAGAACATTATTGGGTAACAAAAGTGAATCAAGGGCACAACTTGCCTGTCACTTGAGATTCCAATTACCAGGATGAACTTCAGGTGACCTGAAACCTCGCGCTAGTCGTAGCAGTACAAACAAACATGATATAGACAAAATTAACATCACACCAAACATAAGAACAAACTGAATAATAATAATCTACGCGTTGCTATGAGATCGCGGGTTCGAAAACCACTAAAATCGGAGTTAGGGTTATTAAGTTATGATTTTCTGAAGTTATTTAATGCCTAGAATAGAGTTATTCATGTGGATAATTTAAATCAAGCTTCATGGTTAGACAAAGATACCAGGTGATAAACAATATTTAAACAAAATAAATGCCACTGGAATGAATCAATTTGGAGTTATATATTTTAAGTTATGAATTTCCGAAGGTTTTATGTGTTTTGTACAAGATTAAATAAGATATAAATTTTATTGTGGCTTTCATGTCAAAACAGAGGTATTATGTGATAAACAATAATATTACAAAATTATAGAAACTGGAATGGGTCAATTTGGACCAAGTATGAATTTTCTATCAATAAAATGAGTTCCTAGAATTATTTATAAATCCAAAATCAATTTCTAAATTCATTTTCCCTAATTTCTTTATTTCCTGGACTGCGCACCAAAATCAGAGAAGCTCAGGGTTTCCAGGGTAAAATTTCCTAGACTCAGTTTACCCACGTAGTGGAGTGCGGGTTCATTACTTGATTCTGCAGGGGTTCATATGATAAACTGTCATGGCAAAGGGGTATGGTGTGACCTGGCTCGTCCGATCGAATATCGACGCATCGGATTAGATCGTCGTTTTATAACATATGTAACTCGTCCCGACCGTCCGATCCAAAGTATACGGCACAGATTTAACCTGTCGAACGGGTACACCACTTCTAATCCTGATCACCCAAAACCGATCGGACGACAACGACGCTCATCTAATCCCTACCGCTCGATCTCGCATCAGTGGTTACTGGCATCATCCCCCCAACAGAGCAACCAGACGGCGGCGCAGAAAGCTCCACAGCGGCGACCTCGCTGGCGCAAGTCGATCTGGCGCCTAGAACATCATTTCCTTCATGGACAAGGACTACGCGATCTACAGAGTAGGTCCATTCAATTGATCTAGAACATACCGATGATGGAGCAGCACGACATGCCAGCCACGGCGAGAGGCGGAAGGTGGCAAATCACTGCACCCCGGTGAGAAATTCGTAGAGGTCCGGACACCAGTCGCGCCAGCCGAGGAAGCCACTAATACCAGAGTTTCCTGACGAAGATCCCCAACCGCAAGCCGAGACCAGAGCAACACCCAGGTCGAGAATCCTCGGCGGCTGCGGCCTTTCTTTCTCCTCCTCTGCCAATGGCGAGTGCGGTGTGGAGTGCTCGGGTGACTAGGGTTGGTGGAGGGTGCCGGGTCAGCGGGGCGTTGGCTTTATAGCGCAGAGACGTGGGGAAGATCCGCAGGACCGGTTCGCCAACGACTCCCCCCCCACGCAGAGCTATCGGCGAGGTTCACGGCGTCGGTTGCGGCGGCTCAAAGAGGAGGTGGAGAGCACAACTGACAGTAGGCCCGGCTATTTATGGTCTGGGAACTAGGCGCCCGCGCGCAGGTCTCGGTAATCAGTGGAGGTGGGTTGAGCTATTCAGCCGAGATGAAGGATTCTCCGCCAAACACACGCGCCCGGTTGAGTTCGGTTCCGCGAAGAAGACGCACAGAACGGAGGGGATACGACTGACCTCATGGCCCCACGAGTCGGCAGCGTATAAAGAAGTGGATGAAGCGTGGGCCCCGCCTGCAGCGAGCGCAAGCGCGGAACTGGACTGCGCAGCGCGCGTGGAGGCAGTAGAAATGGGCTGCTAGAGCACCATGGCCCAAGTGTTGTCTTCTATTTTTTCCATTTTTTTAAATTTATTTTCTTTTCTGAATTTAGATTTATAATTTTAAATTTAAACTCAGTTGTGAACTTGCACATATATCAAGTGTTCCAATTCAAATCCTGTGATAAAAATATTTATCTGTATATGTATTCTCTTTTTTCTTTTCTTGATTATTTCTCATTTTCAAATATTCAAGTTAGTCATTAATTCTCAACGTTGGATATGAATTCATTTCTATTAGTGACTTTTATTATTATTAAATACACATACAAATAAAAGCCAACATGATGCATATTTTTGTGGTATGTTATTATTATTAATTATTTGTTTTTTTACATGTGGTGTTCTCATGTGATGGAAGGTAGATACAACACACACATATAAATAAATGAAATAACTTTTCTCCTTTTATGTTAACTTTTACAAGTTGGGTATTACACTCCGCATCGGGGGAAGTAAGTATGGTCTTGTTATTATTGATGATTTTTCCCGCTTCACTTGGGTATTCTTTTTGCAGGATAAATCAGAAACCCAAGGGACCCTAAAGCGCTTTCTAAAGAGAGCTCAAAACGAATTTGAGCTCAAGGTGAAAAAGATAAGAAGCGACAACGGGTCCGAGTTCAAGAACTTACAAGTGAAGGAGTACCTTGAGGAGGAAGGAATCAAGCATGAGTTCACCGCTCTCTACACACCACAGCAAAACAGTGTGGTAGAGAGGAAGAACAGGACGCTTATCGACATGGCAAGGACGATGCTTGGAGAGTTCAAGACACCCGAGCGGTTTTGGTCGGAGGCTGTGAATACAGCTTGCCACGCCATAATCCGAGTCTACCTTCATGGCCTCCTCAAGAAGACCTCGTATGAACTTCTAACCAGTAACAAACCCAACGTTTCATACTTTCGTGTATTTGGGAGTAAATGTTACATTTTAGTAAAGAAAGGTAGAAATTCCAAATTTGCTCCCAAATCTGTAGAAGGTTTTTTGCTAGGTTATGACTCAAATACAAAGGCGTATAGAGTCTTCAACAAATCATCGGGTTTGGTTGAAGTCTCTAGCGATGTTGTATTTGATGAGACTAATGGCTCTCCAAGAGAGCAAGTTGATCTTGATGATGTAGATGAAGATGACGTTCCAACGGCTGCAATACACACCATGGCGATTGGAGATGTGCGACCATAGGAACAACAAGAGCAAGATCAACCTTCTTCCTCAATGATGGTGCATCCCCCAACTCAAGATGATGAACAGGTTCCTCAAGAAGAGGCACGTGATCAAGGGGGAGCACAAGAAGAACCAGCTATGGAGGAAGAAGCACCATGGGCCCTGAAAGCATCTAGGCCCCTAGTTGGTTTTAGTGATTAATGACAACGTAGTGTTATATGTGACTAACGTGTGTTTTGCAGAGACAAATGGTAAGTTAGGTTGCATTACAGGTAGAAGTACTACAACGGTGAAAACAATCCCGGAAATAAGAACTCAAAGCGACGGCTAAAACGACGAAACAAAAGGTGAAGGACTACGGAGTCCGAGTGTCAAGGAGATGTGGACACTCGTGATTTAGTTAGGTCTTTTATTCTCTTTTAGCCGTACTATAAATAGGGGTTGTCGATGAGTAGTTTGCCCAAGAGAGTTCTAGTGTAGTGTTGGTGCACAATCACACTCACATACAGTGCTAGGTGTCACTCTAGAACTCACTCACAAGTTAGAATGAAAACCGATTTGAAAATCAGCTGAAAAACAAGAAGTAGGGTTTCTGGCCCTGGGGCACGGGACTGTCCGGTGTGCACCGGACTGTCCGGTGCACCCTCTGCCAGGTGCGGCCAGGCTTGCCCGTGGGGCCTTCTCCACGCAGAAACCCGAGAGCGCAGGTTTCAGAGTTGAATTTTAGTGGCGCACCGGACAGCGCACTGGACTGTCCGGTGTGTCATGAGTCCAACGGCTAACTGTCAGAACTAGCCGTTGGAAACGACCGTTGGCGCACTGGTGGCGCACCGATGGCGCACCGGACTGTCCGGTGCGCCAATGCGCAGAAAGTTGCTGGTAACGGCTAGTTGGTGGGTGAGGGCTATTTATACCCCCTCCACCCACCATATTCAATGTCTTGCACTCCACATTTATTCCAGCACATTGCTAGAGCATTGCAAGCACCAAAAGCCTAGTGAGGAGATTAGAGAATCTTAATCCGCGTTTGTTCCTCATTAGTGCTAGCGAGAGCCACCTAGAGCACACACCACTTGCATTAGGCTTCTCTTGGTCAAGCGAAAGTCTACGACTTGTTACTCTTGGTGATCGGCATCACCTAGACGGCTTGGTGGCGTTGGGAGCTCGGTGATCACCTTGAAGATCTTGTTGGTGACCCGACTCAAGTTTGTAAGCGGTCTCGAGGGATCCACCGCGCCGGAGTGGCAAAGGATCATCTCGTAGTGAGCACTTGGTTCTTGCGAGGACCAAGGGGGAGCGATACCCTTGCGCGGGTGCTCCAACGAGGACTAGTGAGAGTGCCGACTCTTCGATACCTCGGGAAAAATTAGAGGAGTCTTCTAAACCTTGCTTTACATTCCGCACTTAATTCAAGCACTTTACATTGTGTATTTGTTTAGCAAGTATTTGAAGTATTGTCTTAGCATTGTTGTATTTCTAGTATTATTTTTTTAGTGCTAGTTGTTGGGGTGAAGTTGGGCTCTTGCTTAGCTCTTGCTTAGGTTTTAATTATTGTTGATTTTTAGAAAAGCCCAATTCACCCCCCTCTTGGGCATCGTGATCCTTTCAATTGGTATCAGAGCCTTGTTGCTCTTAGATTAGCTTAACCGCTAAGAGTTATGATGTCCAGTGGGGATGGACCTCCTCCCGTTTTTGATGGTGACGATTTTCCTTATTGGAAAATTCATATGGAAGCATATTTAGAGGCCATAGACATTGGTGTCTATAAAGCCGCACCTCAAGGATTCCCTGAACCTAGAGATCCCGCAAATCTTGTAGGTGATGAGTTTAATTATGAAAAATGGAATGCCAAGGCCAAAAACACCCTTTTTAGAGGCCTTTGCAAAGATGTGTTCAATAGAGTAAGAAATCATAAAAATGCTCATGATTTGTGGATGGATATTTGTGCTCTACATGAAAGAACTAGAAGTGAGCGTGAGGAGAGATATCACATTGCCATGAGAAAGTTGAATTCTTTTGAAATGCTTGCTAATGAAAATGCCAATGCTATGTACTCACCTCTCAATATTCTTGTAGAGGAAGTAAATGGATTGGGGCTTACTCAAATCTCACAACCGGATGTTGTGAGGAAGATTCTCAGTGTCCTCCCAATAGACAAATATGGACACATTATCACTATGCTACATCAAATGGATCTTTCAGTTACCACACCTACACAGATATTGGGAAAGATCAATGCTCATGAGATGTACATGCACATCAATGACAAAGATGAGTCATCTTCCAAGAGAAAGGATTTGGCTCTCAAAGCAAATCAAGAAAGAAAAGGAAAATCCAAAGTACAAATTGAGGAAGAATCCTCAAATGATGATGACCTTGATGCTAACATTGCCTTGATGGTGAGGAAGACCACCAAGATGTTAAAGAAGCTCAACAGAGAAGGCATCAAATTTGATTCAAGAAAGAAGAAATTCTTTTCTAGCAAAAGAAAGCCCATCTCTGAGATGGATTGCTATAACTGTGGAGAGCTTGGTCATCTTGCTCATCAATGTACCAAGCCCAAGAAGAACAAGTTCAAGGGCAAGAAAGAAGATGACAGCGGCGATGAAAAGAAGGAAAAGAAATTTTTCAAGAGGAAAGAGGTTCCACAAGAAGAAGAATGGAAAGGCATACTTTGTTGGTGACTGGCTCACTGACATTGAGTCATCAAGTGGATCTTCTTCAAGTGAAGAAGAGAATGATGAAAAAGTTGCCGCCATCGCCGGGGACTTCTCTTCACCACCACCATCGCAATCATCGACTTCTCACCTATGCCTCATGGCTAGGGGTGAACGGAAGGTACAAAATGATATTTATATTACTGATGATAGTGATAGTGATAGTGATGAGGAATTTGCTTCACCTTCATATGATGAGCTAGCTGACTTGCTTAAAGAATATACTCAAATCATTAGAAAGTCAAAGGCTAAATGTGATAGGTTGAAAAATGAAAATGAATCTTTAAATGCCAAATATGACATAGTTATGAAAGCTAGTGATGAAATGAAAGAAGAAAATAAAACTATGTCATCATCTGTAAATGAGCTTACAAACTCCCTAAAAGATGCTAAGGATAAATGTGACAAGCTAAATGAAGCTAATAGGGAGTTGCAAAATAGACTAGTAAAAATCAAGGAAGACTATACTCAAATTAAATTTGATCATGACAATCTTCTTGTTGAAAATGAACTTTTATCTTGCAAAACACATGAGGCTATTAACCCTGTTGTCAAGATTGATGTAGCAACCTCATGTGATGATTTGAGTCAAGGAGAGCAAACTAGTCTACATGCTGAATTGACTGAAAAAGTTGAAGTCCTGACTTTAGACAACCAAAAATTGAAGAAATACTTGACTGATGCAACTACTAGAGGAAAGGTTGCTATTGAGAACAATAATTTCAACAACGGGTTGGCAGTGGATAATCAAAGGCTTAAAAATGAGGTCTAGAAACTAAAAAGTGAAAATGAACATCTTGCAACAAGTGTGCAAAAGTTCAACAAGGGTCAATACCTCCAAAATGAGCTGCTTATGAACACTGTCATGAAAAACAACAAGAGTGGTATTGGATACAATGCTTTTGTGCAAAAGAAAGCTACCACTCAATACAAGCCAAAGCAGACTCACAAGCCTATCAAATGCTTTGAGTGTGGAAATGAAGGTCATTTTGCCCACAACTGCAAAGCCAAACCACCAACTCCCTTGCCTAAGCACTCAAGACCATTTGCTTTCAATGCTCATTATGTTCTAAGAAAGGTTGCAAATGGAAAGGTCAAAGTTACATTCCTAGGTCCACCAAACAAGAATAGACCTAGACAAATCTGGGTTGCAAAGTCTTTGATTGAGAGAGTCACTGGTCCTATGCAGTATAGGGCCCTCAAAACTCAAGTTTGAATTGTCTGTGGATGTAGGTGAACTACAAGACCGGTGGGAGCCATTGGGTTATTGACAGTGGATGCACACAACATATGACAGGCAACCCACGGATGTTCACCTCACTTGATGAGAATGTTGATGGACAAGATAAAATCACATTTGGAGACAATTCAAAAGGAAAAGTGCAAGGACTTGGCAAGGTGGCAATTTCAAATGATTTATCAATATCAAATGTTCTCTTAGTTGCACCTTTGAGCTTCAATTTATTATCAGTGGGTCAACTCTGTGATCTTGGACTTCAATGCTTATTCACTCCAACAGAGGTTATTGTAACAAAGATGGATGATGAATCAATGGTGTTCAAGGGATTTAGATACAACAACCTCTACTTAGTGGATTTCACTTCAGAAGATGCAGACTTAAGAACTTGCCTCTTCACCAAAGCTTCACTTGGATGGCTTTGACATAGGAGGCTTGCACATGTTGGGATGAGCACACTCAAGAAGGTATTAAAGAAAGACATGGTTAGAGGATTAAAGGATGTGGTGTTTGAAAAAGACAAGCCATGTAGTGCATGTCAAGCTGGAAAGCAAGTTGCTAATACACATCCTACTAAAGCTTTCATGTCAACATCAAGGCCACTGGAACTACTTCATATGGATTTATTTGGACCTACAAATTATGTAAGTGCCGGTGGCAACCTCTACTGCCTAGTGATTGTTGATGATTTCTCAAGATACACTTGGGTGTTCTTTCTTCATGACAAATCTGAAGTTGCATCTATATTCAAGAAGTTTGCCAAGAAAGCTCAAAATGAATTTGATTGTAAGATCAAAAAGATTAGAAGTGATAATGGCAAAGAATTTGACAACACCAACATTCATGAGTATTGTGATGAAATTGGGATCAAGCATGAAGTATCTGCTACATATACACCTCAACAAAATGGAGTTGTTGAAAGGAAAAACAGGACCTTGATCACTCTTGCAAGAACAATGATTGATGAGTATAACACACCGGAGAGGTTTTGGGCCGAAGCTGTCAACACTACATGTTATGCATCAAACAGGCTATTTCCTCACCGGTTGCTTGCGAAGACTCCCTATGAACTGCTAAATGGGAAAAAGCCAGACGTCTCCTTCTTCCGGGTGTTTGGATGCAAATGCTACATCTTCAAGAAACACCATCACCTAGGGAAGTTTCAAAGACGTTGTGATATTGGTTTTCTTTTGGGTTATTCATTAAAGTCCAAAGCATATCGAGTATTCAATCATGCCACTAGCGTGGTAGAAGAAACATATGATGTGGAATTTGATGAGACTAATGGCTCCCAAGGAACACTTGAGAATTTTGATGATGTAGGTGATGAACCACTTAGGGAAGCAATGAAGAACATGCCAATTGGAGCTATCAAACCAAAAGAAGATGAAGAAGAGGTGCAAAACATTGACAGGCCTTCTTCATCAAATGTACCACAAGATGATGAAAAAGATGAGAGGCATGCAAATGAAGATACATTTGTCTCTCATGAACAAGCAAGGGTACAAGCCGAAGATGTTGATGCTCTAGGATCTTCTTCCCAAGTGGTTAACAGGAGAAATTCATCACTACTTCAAGCTCATCCTCAAAACCAAATCATCGGGAGTCCTTCACAAGGGGTTATTACTCGATCCCATAGACATGCTTCTTTTATTGAACATCACTCCTTTGTTTCTTGTGTTGAGCCTACATGTATAGATGAGGTGCTACAGGATCCGGACTGGGTGAATTCCATGCATGAAGAACTTAACAACTTCACCCGTAACGAAGTTTGGACCCTGGAGAAGCCCCCACAAGATGCAAGAATCATTGGAACAAAGTGGGTGTTCAGAAACAAACAAGATGATCAAGGTGTGATTGTAAGGAACAAGGCAAGACTTGTTGCAAAAGGATTCTCTCAAGTTGAAGGCTTAGATTTTGGAGAGACCTTTGCACCGGTTGCTCGACTGGAAGCCATCCGTATCCTACTTGCATATGCATCATGCTATGATATAAAACTTTATCAAATGGATGTAAAAAGTGCATTTTAAATGGCTTCATAAATGAACTTGTATATGTTGAGCAACCACCTGGATTTGAAGACCCTAGATATCCTAACCATGCTTACAGGTTGTCCAAGGCGCTATATGGGCTAAAGCAAGCTCCAAGGGCTTGGTATGAGCGCCTTCGCGACTTCCTCATTGAAAAGGGCTTCAAGATCGGGACCGTCGACACAACTCTATTCACAAAGAAACATAACGGTGATATTTTCATTTGTCAAGTATATGTTGATGATATAATCTTTGGCTCGACAAATGACTATGATTGCAAGGAATTTGGTGAGTTGATGTCGAAGGAGTTCGAGATGTCAATGATTGGTGAGCTGACGTACTTCCTCGGCTTTCAAGTCAAGCAAATGAAAGATGGTAACTTTCTCTCACAAGAGAAGTATACCAAAGACTTGTTGAAAAGGTTCAACATGGAGAAGTGCAAACCAATCAAGACCCCCATGCCAACAAATGGACATCTCGACCTAGATGATGGAGGTAACCCGGTTAATCAAACTCTCTACCGTTCTATGATTGGTAGTTTACTGTACCTTACCGCATCTAGGCCCGATATCATGTTTAGTGTCTGCATGTGTGCTAGATTTCAATCTAATCCTAAGAAAGCTCATCTTCGCGCTGTTAAGAGAATTCTTAGGTATCTCAGGCACACCACAAGCGTTGGTCTGTGGTATCCCAAAGGAACTACTTTTGATTTAATTGGCTATTCCGATTCGGATTATGCCGGTTGCAAAATTGATAGGAAAAGTACTTCTGGGGGATGCCATCTGCTTGGTAGATCACTAGTTTCATGGACATCCAAAAAGCAAAACAGTGTTGCCTTGTCAACTGCCGAAGCAGAATACATTGCCGCGGGTGCTTGTTGCACACAGATTTTATATATGAAACAAACTCTTCTAGACTATGGCGTAGTTCTAGAAAAGGTACCTTTGTTGTGTGACAATGAGAGTGCTGTTAAAATTGCTAATAATCCTGTACAACACTCTCGAACCAAGCACATTGATATCCGTCATCACTTCCTTAGAGATCATGTTGCTAAAGGAGATATCATTTTAGAAGGAGTGAGGTCGGAAGATCAATTAGCGGATATTTTCACTAAGCCACTTGATAAGACCCGCTTTTGCATGTTGAGGAATGAACTAAATATTCTTGATCTCAGAAATTTTATGTAAAATGTCAAATGGTGTTGTCAAGCTTGCATTGCATGTTTAAATTTCTTGCATTGCATCTAGGGCTTGTCTAACCTAGTTGAGATAACCGCCAACAAAGCGAGTGAAAAAGCTTAACTCGGATCAAACTTGATAAGTCTTAGTTTTTTAAGCTTTTAGCACTTAAATTCTTACTTTTTATGCAATTGTTGGTTCTTGAAATATGCATAAGGTACTGCACTTAGGGGGAGTATTCAAAACTCAAATCTCTCATGAAAACCCCTAGTGCAAGCCAAAATGCAAATTTCTCTATTTGCCTATTTTCTCTAAAAATTATCTAGCCTATGGCAAAATATTTTGAAAAATATGAGAAAATATATGAGGGTGCCAATACCTGTCCCAACAAGTGTTATTTTGTGTGTTTATAAGTTGGGATTTGGTTTGGTTGGGAACTAGATAGAAAAATTCAAAAATCCAAATTTTCCCTCTGTCTGGGCTCACCGGACAGTCCAGTGTGCACCGGACACTGCACTGTGCAATGTCCGGTGCACCGGCAGCCGCGCGCTAAAATACCTTTCTCCTGTGTGCTGTCCGGTGTGCACCGGACAGGCACTGTAGACTGTCCGGTGCGCCCATATCCGGTTTTTTAAAAAAAATCTTTCCCCTCTCGCGCCCGAGGCCTTGGCATTCCACCTCTCTGTTCTGTCTCCACTCTCTGTCTCTGGCGATCTTCCCCCCGTCGCCGGCGACCTCCCCTCCTCTCCGGCGATCTCTTCACTAGCGCTGTCCAAGTGCATCTCCTCTTCCATCTCTAGTGTGTATCCCCTTCTTCCTCTTTCCCCTGTCTCTCTGAGTTCCTGCCACCAGTAAAACTCCTCCCTTCCTCCCCTTATGTGCTTTCTTCAATTTCTTGTGAATCCCTGTGAAACCAACCGGTTGCAAATGTTCCTCTGTGTGCCTTGAGCATTCCTGCAGGTTCCTAGCTCCTTCGGGAGGGTTTTCCCACCTCAAATGGCATTTTCCCCGAAACCCTAAAACTTCGTCCTCCACGTGTTCGGTGAAATGCCCAAACCAGCCAAAAATGCTCCAATTGAACCCAAATTTTTCAGGCACCTTCCCAACATCTCCAGTAACATATTTGCCAAATTTCACGCCCATCCAATATTTCAGGCTTTAATTTGACCCAATTCCCCGTTTCGAGCGATCGTTTCTGAGCCGAGTGCCCAAATCTCTTTTTCTTCGCCTAAATTCAAACCAAGCACACACTTCACTCATATTCACCCATATAAACCTATTCGTGAAGTATCGGCTCCATTCCACGTCATTTCGTGCCTCAATTCGAATTCCAAACCTCCTATGGCACATTTTATCGTTCAAACGTTGTTTGACCTCTCGATCGCCTTATCTCTCATTTTCTGTGCCATATTTCTCTGTGTATGTATTTATTCACATTTCATATACTTATGACTATGTGACTAATACGTGCTCACCTCTTCTGTCATTTCAATGACCTTGACTGCCCGTGTGCCGTCTCTTGTCCTGCCTGGATCGTCACCTCTCGTGTGAGCTTTCCAGGTAGTCATCTCATTCTTTGCTATTCTATCGGATATTATCGACCTATGCTTAGTCTCTCTCTCATTTGCAGTCATCAGATTCAGGATGCCTCGCACGAAGAATGTGTCGGCGCCAGGGGGAGGCGATGATGAGGATCCTCGTCGCCCTTTCAGGCAGGTCAAGGGCAAGACCGTATACTTGGAGCAGCAGGAAGGCCGCAAGAAGCGGCGTATGGACAGAGCAGCCCGTGCAGCAGCAGCAGCCGCTGCGCAGGCCGAGCTTGGAGATCAGCCACATACTCCGTCAGATCAGATTGCGTATCGTGTTCGTCGCCTCGCCTCCCGGTCTCGCTCCTCCACTCACACCACTGCTTCCACTCCACCACCCACTTTGCCTGCTCCCGTCACCCCTGTTGCGCCATCCACCACCACAGCCATACCCGCTACCTCCTCTACACCAGCTTCCACTGCTCCTCCTACCGCTCCCGCTTCAGCTCCTCCTATCCCTCCACCTCGATTCCGGGAGCGCGATGAGACTGAGGTACAACCACTTGCTACGGATCACATACTTTTTGACCTTCAGCGTGCTACAGCGGCACGGGTACGTAGGTTCAGATACATACCCGTGGAGTCTTGGTTACTGGCTCAGAGGGACCCTGCTGCAGTTGATCTTTTCAGCACCCGTATTCAGGAGTCCTTTTTCAGAGCTCAGATGTCTGCACAGATTGCTCTGCGTGTGCACCGGGCTTTGGATCTTCTAGCTTTTCTACTTGCCGCCGGTGCTGACTCTGAGGTGCACCTCACATATCTGCCTGGCCTTCTGACTCTTTTGACTACCAGCGGTAGGTATGTTGAGGAATGGGTCCGAGTATTCTACGCGACTGTATGGATCGACCCTGACCATCACTGGATGAGGTTTCGTTTTGAGCAAGAGGATGTCACTATTACTGCCAGCCAGATTCGCCAGCTCTTTGGATTTCATGAGTCGTCGACTCGACTTCACAGCTTATGCTACGGCACCTCTGACCCTCCTCGTCGCCCTCACGGCGGTGTGGCTCCGGGTACAGCTCACGTCGCGGCTCTGTTCCGCCCGCCCTTCTCAGATGGGTCGCGACGCTCACCGGCAGATTTCACTACAGCAGCAAAGTTCCTATTTGAGCTTATGAGATGGACACTTCTGCCGCGGATGGGATACAGGGAGGCTACCACACATATCCAGCTCTGGCTCCTTGGTGCCCTGGTCTCTCACTCCGAGTTTGACGTCGTGGATTTCCTTATTTGTGAGATCGAGGACACCGTTTTGGATGGTCTGCGTGCTCGACGCCAGCTGCCGTATGCTCACTACCTGTGCCACATTTTTGCGCAGCTGATTCAGCCTCCACAGTTCCAGGGCACACTTGAGACCTCACGCCTCGGCTTTGGGTCCTACCGTCCGGCGCCTGAGACTCCTATGCTAGCTTCTGCTCCAGTTTTTGACACTTAGGCCGCGGATGCTGCTCTCCATCAGTTTGCAGCTCAGGATGCAGCAGTTGATGATGACGATGATGATGACGATGATTTTGGGATTCCACCTCCGCCTCCGCCTCCTATGCCTCCACGCTCACATGATCATGAGGCTGGGAGTTCTAGTGCTACCCCTGCTGCCCCTCCGGCTATTGACCCTGCTATTGCTTCGATTCTCCAGTCTCTCACTCAGCAGCAGGCTCACTTGGCCGCCGAGCAGACCCGGTTATCCGAGAGGATGCTCTCAATGTTTCAGACCATGCAGGACAGGCAGGATTCTCTTCAGCAGCAGCTTCTTCAGGATCGGGCTGAGAGCAGGGCATTCATGGCTCTTATGCTACAACATTCTGGTGTCTCGGTTCCCCCGGTTCAGTCTGCACCACCTCCTCCGCTTCAGGCTCCTATTGTGCCAGCACTTCAGTCAGGACCCCCTCTTACTTCTGTTGGTCCTTCTTCCTCTCCGCTCCGGCCGGTCACCCTAGCTTTCACGTCACCGGTTCTCAGCTCTGTCTGCCCTCAGCCACCAGTGCCACCAGCTTCTGCTGTTACCACTACTGCTGTGGCAGTATCTGTGACCACTTCAGTTCCGGCAGCTTCTGCAGCGCGGCCTCAGTCCGAGTCAGTACCAGCTCCAACTTCTACCACAGATCCTGGATCCGAGACTGACTCTGACCCCCCGCCGGCGTTCGCACTGCTGCCTCGACCGCGACCGGATGCGCCCCCGCCGCCTCCTCCCGCTTCAGGTGTTTAGGTTCGGGTACCCTTTTGGTGTTTGACGCCAAAGGGGGAGAGATATGAGTTGTGAGAGCTAGGGGGAGTTAGAAAGTTAGTAGAGAGTCATTTTGATGTAATATATGTGCTTGCTACTCTCTGTACTAGCTTGGTGCTTTTGGCTCACAAACTCTATATATACTCTCGTTGCTTATGATTGACTGTGTGTATTATGTTTTCACCTTATATTTTATCACCAGTCTTCTAGTTCTTGATTCATTGATTTAACTTCACTTTTATATGAACAAGAATCTTACAATGTGTATGCGCTCATTCTTATTATTATGGTACACATTCTTTCTGTCAAAGATTACTGAGTATAACTAACCATCCTTTCTATTGACAGAAACTTCAAAACAAACTACTCTCACAAATCTTGTAGGGTTGTCATCAATCACCAAAAAGGGGGAGATTGAAAGCATCTAGGCCCCTGGTTGGTTTTAGTGATTAATGACAACGTAGTGTTATATGTGACTAACGTGTGTTTTCCAGAGACAAATGGTAAGTTAGGTTGCATTACAGGTAGAAGTACTACAACGGTGAAAACAATCCCGGAAATAAGAACTCGAAGCGACGGCTAAAACGACGAAACAAAAGGTGAAGGACTACGGAGTCCGAGTGTCAAGGAGATGTGGACACTCGTGATTTAGTTAGGTCTTTTATTCTCTTTTAGCCGTACTATAAAGAGGGGTTGTCGATGAGTAGTTTGACCACGAGAGTTCTAGTGTAGTGTTGGTGCACAATCACACTCACATACAGTGCTAGGTGTCACTCTAGAACTCACTCACAAGTTAGAACGAAAATCGATTTGAAAATCAGCTGAAAAACAAGAAGTAGGGTTTCTGGCCCTGGGGCACCGGACTGTCCGGTGTGCGCCGGACTGTCCGGTGTGCGCCGGACTGTCCGGTGCACCCTCTGCCAGGTGCGGCCAGGCTTGCCCGTGGGAGAGCCTTCTCCACACAGAAACCCGAGAGCGCAGGTTTTAGAGTTGAATTTTAGTGGCGCACCGGATAGCGCACCGGACTGTCCGGTGTGCCATGAGTCCAACGGCTAACTGTCAGAACTAGCCGTTGGAAACGACCGTTGGCGCACCGGTGGCGCACCGGACTGTCCGGTGCGCCAATGCGCAGAAAGTTGCTGGTAACGGCTAGTTGGTGGGTGAGGGCTATTTATACCCCCTCCACCCACCATATTCTATGTCTTGCACTCCACATTTATTCCAGCACATTGCTAGAGCATTGCAAGCACCAAAAGCCTAGTGAGGAGATTAGAGAATCTTAATCCGCGTTTGTTCCTCATTAGTGCTAGCGAGAGCCACCTAGAGCACACACCACTTGCATTAGGCTTCTCTTGGTCAAGCGAAAGTCTACGACTTGTTACTCTTGGTGATCGGCATCACCTAGACGGCTTGGTGGCGTTGGGAGCTCGGTGATCACCTTGAAGATCTTGTTGGTGACCCGACTCAAGTTTGTAAGCGGTCTCGAGGGATCCAACGCGCTGGAGTGGCAAAGGATCATCTCGTAGTGAGCACTTGGTTCTTGCGAGGACCAAGGGGGAGCGATACCCTTGCGCGGGTGCTCCAACGAGGACTAGTGGAGAGTGCCGACTCTTCGATACCTCAGGAAAAATTGGAGGAGTCTTCTAAACCTTGCTTTACATTCCGCACTTAATTCAAGCACTTTACATTGTGTATTTGTTTAGCAAGTATTTGAAGTATTGTCTTAGCATTGTTGTATTTCTAGTATTATTTTTTTAGTGCTAGTTGTTGGGGTGAAGTTGGGCTCTTGCTTAGCTCTTGCTTAGGTTTTAATTAGTGTTGATTTTTAGAAAAGCCCAATTCACCCCCTCTTGGGCATCGTGATCCTTTCAGGCCCCTCCAACTCAAGTCTGAGCGACGATTCAAAGGAATCATCCCGTCGACCAGATTCTGGGTGATATAAGCAAGGGAGTAACTACTCGCTCAAGATTAGCTAACTTTTGTGAACATTACTTGTTTGTCTCTTCTGTTGAGCCTTTCAGGGTAGAAGAAGCCTTGCAAGATCCAGACTGGGTGTTGGAAATGCAGGAAGAGCTCAACAACTTCAAGAGGAATGAAGTTTGGAGCCTGGTGCCATGTCCAAAGCAAAACGTTGTGGGAACCAAGTGGGTGTTCCGCAACAAGCAAGACGAGCACGGGGTGGTGACACGAAACAAGGCTCCACTTGTGGCAAAAGGTTATGCCCAAGTCGCAGGTTTGAATTTCGAGGAGACTTTTGCTCCTGTGGCTAGGCTAGAGTCTATTCGCATTCTATTAGCCTATGCCACTCACCACTCTTTTAGGTTGTTCCAAATGGATGTGAAGAGCGCTTTCCTCAACGGGCCAATCAAGGAGGAGGTGTACGTGGAGCAACCCCTGGCTTTGAGGATGAACGGTACCCCGACCATGTGTGTAAGCTCTCTAAGGCGCTCTATGGACTTAAGCAAGCCCCAAGAGCATGGTATGAATGCCTTAGAGATTTCTTAATTGCTAATGCTTTCAAGGTTGGGAAAGCCGATCCTATTCTTTTCACTAAGACTTGTGACGGTGATCTTTTTGTGTGCCAAATTTATGTCGATGACATAATATTTGGTTCTACTAACCAAAAGTCTTGTGAGGAGTTTAGCAGGGTGATGACATAGAAATTTGAGATGTCAATGATGGGCGAGTTGAACTACTTCCTTGGGTTCCAAGTGAAGCAACTCAAGGACGGCACCTTCATCTCCCAAACGAAGTACACACAAGACCTGCTCAAGCGGTTTGGGATGAAGGACGCCAAGCCCGCAAAGACACCAATGAGAACCAACGGACATGTCGACCTCAACAAAGGAGGTAAGTCCGTTGATCAAAAGGCATACCGGTCTATGATAGGTTCCTTGCTTTATTTATGTGCTAGTAGACCGGATATTATGCTTAGTGTATGCATGTGTGCTAGATATCAATCCGACCCAAGGGAATGTCACCTTGTGGCTGTTAAGCGGATTCTTAGATATTTAGTTGCTACGCCTTACTTCGGGATCTGGTATCCAAAGGGGTCTACCTTTGACTTAATTGGATATTCAGACTCCGATTATGCTAGATGCAAGGTTGATAGGAAGAGCACATCGGGGATGTGCCAATTTCTAGGAAGGTCCCTGGTGTCGTGGAGCTCAAAGAAACAAACTTTCGTTGCCCTATCCACCGCTGAGGCCGAGTATGTTGCCGCTGGACACTGTTGCACGTAACTACTTTGGATGAGGCAAACCCTCCGGGACTTTGGCTACAATCTGAGCAAAGTCCCACTCCTATGTGACAATGAGAGTGCAATCCGCATGGCGGATAATCCTGTTGAACACAGTTGCACTAAGCACATAGACATCTAGCATCACTTCCTGAGAGACCACCAGCAAAAGGGGGATATCGAGGTGTACCATATTAACACCGAGAACCAGCTAGCTGATATCTTCACCAAGCCTTTAGATGAGAAAAGGTTTTGCAGGTTGCGTAGTGAGCTAATTGTCTTAGATTCGCGTAACTTGGATTGATCTATAGCATACATGTGTTTTATGCCTTTGATCATGTTAATTTATGCATTTCGATCTATTTTTGTTCATTTGTGGTGCTCAAGTTTTACACATGATCCCCGGACCTCACAAGTCCATTTGCAAGTGATGCACTTATTTAGGGGGAGGCATGCTACAACTTGACCTTTTGAGACTAACCTTTGTTTGAGTTTACTTGATTTAGTCTCAAAAGTGAATTGAAAGGGAAAGATGAACTTGGACCATGCAAAGACTTCCACTGCACTCCGGTATTAACTCCAAGTTCATATCTATGCTCTTATTGCCTTTTTGCTCTTAGTTGACAATTTTGGTGAGGCAATGGGGTTAAAGGGCCAAGAATGATCCTGTTTTGGTGCTTAATGCCAAAGGGGGAGAAATTAAGGCCAAAGCAAATGGATCAGCTACCACTTGTGAAATTTCGAAAGGAGTAGAGTTAGAACTTTTTGATTTGTCCAAAACACTCTTATTGCAAAATTTGGTCTCTTGTGGGGAGAATTTATAACTATGGGAAAAAGGGGGAGTTTTTGGCTCTAAATCAATTTTACTCATGGATTATCTCTCTTTGTGCCCAAACAAGTGAGTTTGTTGTAGAGATAGGAAAATGAATTTGATTCGCAAAAACAAACCAAGTGGTGGCAAGGTATGATCCAAATATGCCAAATTAGAGTAAAAAACAATTTGGTTCTCTTTTGCATTGATATTGCACTTCTTTTGGTTGCTTTTGGATGTGTTGGCATAAATCACCAAAAAGGGGGAGATTGAAAGGGAAATGTGCCCTTGGGCCATTTCTAAAGTGTTTTGGTGATTAAGTGCCCAACACATATTCTCTAAGTGTTAATTTGTGCCAAAGATTGAAGAAGTGCAAATCATGTAACAAGGTACGTTTCTTGACTTAGTACATTGATTTGGGTACTAATGTATTGTGCCTAAGTGCTAGAAACAGGAGAAAAGGAAGTGGAAAAGAGTTGGCTCTCCTGCTTGGTCTGGGTGCACCGGACTGTCCGGTGGTGCACCGGATAGTGTCCGGTGCGCCAGACGAGTCCAAGGTGAACCGGCCGCTCTCGGGACTCGACGGCGGCGTACAGCTATAATTCACCGGACTGTCCGATGGTGCACCGGACTGTTCGGTGAGTCGTCCGCGGCGAAGTCGTCGCTCTTGGGAAAAGTTCAACGGCATATGGCTAAAATTCACTGGACCGTCCGGTGGTGCACCGGACTGTCCGGTGAGCCAACGGTCGACTGCGCAACGGTCGGCAGCGAAATCGGCGGGCGACGCGTGGCCCGCTCCAACGGTCGGCAGGGAGCACCAGACTGTCCGGTGTGCACCGGACAGTGTCCAGTACGCCAACTACCACGAGTCTGCAACGGTCGATTGCGCCAAAATAGGAAGGAGATCCACATCGGACATGCTACAGTGGCTGTCCGGTGGCGCACCGGACTGTCCGGTGCGCCACCCAACAGAAGGCAATCTTAGCCGTCCTTGTTGGTCTCCAACGGCTCCTAGCTGCCTTGGGGGTATAAAAGGGACCCCTAGGCGCATGGAGGAGTCACCCAAGCTTACAAGAAAGATCCTAAGACTCCAAGACTCCATTCTCACGCATTCGATTCTTTGAGATAGTGACTTGAGCTCCATTTGAGTTGAGAACTCCTTGTGTTGTGTTTTGAGCTCGAGTTGTGACTTGTGTGCGTGATTGTGCTCTCATTTTGAGTCTTGTGTGTGTTGCTCTCCCCTCCCTTACTTTCGTGCTTCTTTGTGTTCATCAATTGTAAGGGCGAGAGGCTCCAAGTTGTGGAGATTCCTCGCAAACGGGAGAAAGTCTAAGAAAGAAGAACACCGTGGTATTCAAGTTGATCATTGGATCACTTGAAAGGGGTTGAGTGCAACCCTCGTCCATTGGGACGCCACAACATGGAAGTAGGCAAGTGTTACTTGGCCGAACCACAGGATAAACTCACGTGTCTCTTGTGATTGCTTTTCTGTGATTACTTAAGCTTGTGTGTTCGCAAGAGCTCACTACTTAGCCGTACTAACACTTAACCAAGTTTTGTGGCTATTAGTATTTGATTTTTACAGGATCACCTATTCACCCTCCTCTAGGTGCTCTCAGATAACAAACACGAGCCAACATATGTACAGGCAGCACTCATTCCATAGGGATTGAACCCATCTGTGGCCAGCACAACACGTACATTACGAGCCTCTGCGGTTTTCTCACGGTGAATGGCATCAAAGTGTTTCCATGCTTCACCATCGGATGTGTGCACCATCTTGTTAGGATTGTATCGTTTTCCATTTTTGTGCCATGTCATCTATTTCGCGGATTCCTCGGTCATGTATAGACGCTGGATCCTCGGTATGAACGGAAGGTGCCATAGGATTGTCAAGGGGATGTCGAGCTGCCTCTTTTGTCCATCACCAGAGTCTACCTCCATGAACCTAGACGATTTACGCTTGGGATAGTACTTTGCCTCCGCTTATTCTTTCCTAAATAGCACGCAGCCCTTCGGACAAGCATGTATCTGCTCATACGTCATCTTGAGTGCATGAAGGAGTTTCTGTGCCTCGTACATGCTCTTTGGCAGAACGTGATCCTCCGGAAGTGAGATCACCTAGAGGGGGGTGAATAGGTGATCCTACAAAATTCAATACTAATAACACAAACTGGGTTTATAATATGTTAGTTAGATTAAACCAAGTGGCTATAAAGCGAGTTCTTGAGATGGAATCAATCACACAGAAAAGCAACACAAGAGACACGCTGTTTTTATCCCGTGGTTCGGCCAAGTAACACTTGCCTACTTCCACATTGTGGCATCCCAATGGACGAGGGTTGCACTCAACCCCTTTCAAGTGATCCAATGATCAACTTGAATATCACGGTCTTTTCTTTTAGAGTTCTCTTCCCATTTGCGAGGAATCTCCACAAGTTGGAGCCTCTCGCCCTTACAATGTTGATCACACAAGAAGCACAAAAGTAAGGGAGGGAAAGCAACACACGCAAGACTCAAATCACAACCAACACTTGCACAAAAGCCAATACGTGAGCACGAGATCACGGCGCAGGGAGTTTACAACTCGAACGATGCTCAAATCTCTAACACTATGAACCGATTGCGTGATTGCAGAGTCTAGGAGTCTTAAGATGTTTAGTGAATGCTTGGTGTGCTGCTCCATGAGCCTAGGGGTCCCTTTTATAGCGCCAAGGCAGCTAGGAGTCGTTGGAGATCAACTTGGAAGGCAATTCTTGCCTTCTGTCGGGTGGCGCACCGGACAGTCCGGTGCGCCACCGTGATGAACAGTAGCTGTCCGGTGCCCGATCTCCTTCCTTTTCTAGCGAAGCCGACCGTTGAATCTTCGGATCTGTTGGCGCACTAGACACTGTCCGATGCACACAGGACAGTCCGGTGTGACCATCCAACCGTTGGCTCGGCCACGTGTCGCCCGTTGATCGCGCAGACGACCGTTGGCCGCAGGCGCTGTTGGCTCACCGGACAGTCCGATGATTTTTAGCCGCGGCGCCTCGTCCTGTTCTCGAGAGCGATGAGTTCATCACCGAAGTCTTGGGCGCGGGCGCTGATGACTCACCGGATAGTCCGGCAATTTATAGACACATCGCACCACCGATTCCCGAGAGCAGCGACTTCGCTGTCGGGCCAGCCTGGGCACCGGACAGTCCAGTGTGCGAGGCTGGTGCTGGTTTGGCTGATCACAACCACTTCTTCTTCAATCTTTTTTCTCTTTTCTTGGACATGTCTCTAGCACATAGATAAACATATTAGTACCTAAAAACAATTTACTAAGTCCGGAGACATACCTTGTTCCTTGATTTGCATCTTGGCACTTATAAACTTAAAACAATGTGTTGGGCATCTAATCACCAAAACAATTATAGAAATGGCCCAAGGGCACATTTCCCTTTCAATCTCCCCCTTTTTGGTGATTTATGCCAACACATTAAAAAGCAACTAAGAAGTGCAAATTTAAGACCAAATTTTTCTTTACTTAGTATTTGGCATATTTGGATCACTTTTGCCACCACTTGGTTTGTTTTTGCAAATCAAATTCTTTTTCCTATCTCTAAGTCCAACACACTTGTTTGGGCAAATAGAGAGATATTCCAAGAGTAAAATTGATCAAGTGCCAAAAACTCCCCCCCTTTTTCCATAATCAAAATTCTCCCCCATAATAGACCAAATTTTGCAATAAGAGGATTTTGGACGAAATACAAATTCTAACTCTACTATTTTCAAAATTCACAAGTGGTTGGCTGATCCATTTGCTTTGGCCTTAATTTCTCCCCCTTTGGCATCAAGCACCAAAACGGGATAACTTTTAACCCTTTAACCCCATTGCCTCACCAAAATGTCAAATGGAAGCGAAAAGGCAATGAGAACACAAAATGGAACTTAGGACAAGATACATTTTACCAGAATGCAGTGGAAGCTTTTTCCTTGTCCAAGTTCACTTTCCCTTTCAATTGTTCCTTCGAGACTACTTCAAGTGCACTCAAACAAATAGGTTAGTCTCAAAAGAGTCAAGTTGTAACTCATCCTCCCCCTAAATATGTGCATCAATTGCATCGGGACTTGTGAGGTCTGGGGATGACTTGTACAACTTGAGCACCACATATAAGCAATTAAAGACATTAAAGCTTAAACAAACATGATCACATACATAGAATACATGTATGCTATAGATCAATCCAAGTTACGCGAATCTAAGACATTTAGCTCACTACGCAACATGCAAAGCCTTTTGTCATCTAAAGGCTTGGTGAAGATATCGGCTAGCTGGTTCTCGGTGCTAATGTGGTAAATATCGATATCTCCTCTTTGCTGGTGGTCTCTCAGGAAGTGATGCCGAATGTCTATGTGCTTAGTGCGGCTGTGTTCAACAGGATTATCCGCCAAGCGGATTGCACTCTCATTGTCACATAGGAGTGGGACTGCTCAGATTGTAGCCAAAGTCCCGGAGGGTTTGCCTCATCCAAAGCAGTTGCGCGCAACACTGTCCTGCGGCAACGTACTCGGCCTCAGTGGTGGAAAGGGCAACATATGTTTGTTTCTTGGAGCTCCAGGACACCAGGGACCTTCCTAGAAACTAGCACATCCCTGATGTGCTCTTCCTATCAACTTTACACCCGGCATAGTCGGAATTTGAGTATCCGATTAAGTCAAAGGTAGACCCCTTTGGATACCAGATCCCAAAGCAAGGCGTAGAAACTAAATACCAAAGAATTTGCTTAATGGCCACAAGGTGACACTCCTTGGGGTCGGATTGAAATCTAGCACACATGCATACACTAAGCATAATATCCGGTCTATTAGCACAAAGATAAAGTAATGAACCTATTATTGACCGGTATGCCTTTTGATCAACGGACATACCTCCTTTGTTGAGGTCAAGATGTCCGTCAGCTCCCATCGGTTCTTCACGGGCTTAGCATCCTTCATCCCAAACCTCTTGAGAAGATCTTGAGTGTACTTCGTTTGGGAGATGAAGGTGCCATCCTTGAGTTGCTTCACTTGGAATCCAGGGAAGTAGGTCAACTCGCCCATCATCGACATCTCGAACTTTTGCATCATCACCCTGCTAAACTTCTCACAAGACTTTTGGTTAGTAGAACCAAGTATAATGTCATTAACATATATTTGGCAAACAAAAAGATCACCATCACAAGTCTTTGTGAAAAGAGTGGGATCGGCTTTCCCAACCTTGAAAGCATTAGAAATAAAAAAATCTCTAAGGCATTCATAACATGCTCTAGGGGCTTGCTTAAGTCCATAGAGCGCCTTAGAGAGCTTAAATACATGGTCAGGATACCTGTCATCCTCAAAGCTAGGGGGTTGTTCCACATATACCTCCTCCTTGATTGGTCCATTTAGGAAAGCGCTCTTCACGTCCATTTGGAGCAACTTAAAGGAATGGTGAGCGGCATAGGCTAATAAAATCCGAATTGATTCTAACCTAGCCACAGGAGCAAAAGTCTCCTCAAAATCCAAACCTACGACTTGGGCATAACCTTTTGCCACAAGTTGAGCCTTGTTTCTTGTCACCACTCCGTGCTCATCTTGCTTGTTGCGGAACACCCACTTGGTTCTCACAACATTTTGCTTTGGACGTGGCACCAGGCTCCAGACTTCATTCCTTTTGAAGTTGTTGAGTTCTTCCTGCATGGCCAACACCAGTCCAGATCCTGCAAGGCCTCTTCTACCCTAAAAGGCTCAATAGAAGAGACAGACGAGTAATGCTCACAAAAATTAGCTAATCGTGAGCGAGTAGTTACTCTCTTGATGATGTCGCCCAGAATTTGATCGATGGGGTGTTGTCTTTGGATCGTCGCTCGGACTTGGGTTGGAGGGGCCCGTGGTGCTTCTTCCTCCATAACTTGTTCTTCCTGTGCTCCCCCTTGATCTTGCCCCTCTTCTTGAGGTACCTGTACATCGTCTTGAGTTGGGGGATGCATCACTGTAGAGGAGGAGGGTTGATCTTGTTCTTGTAGTTCCTGTCATCGCACATCACCTCGCCATAGTTCGCATTGCAGCCGTCGGAACCTCATCCTCATCTACATCATCAAGATCAACTTGCTCTCTTAGAGAGCCATTAGTCTCATCAAACACAACGTCGCTAGAGACTTCAACTAATCCTGATGATTTGTTGAAGACCCTATATGCCTTTGTATTTGAGTCATATCCTAGTAAAAACCCTTCTACTACCTTGGGAGCAAATTTAGAATGCCTACCTTTCTTCACCAGAATGTAGCATTTGCTCCCAAATACACGAAAATAAGAAACATTGGGTTTGTTACCAGTTAGGAGTTCGTAGGAGGTCTTCTTGAGGAGACGGTGCAGATAGAGCTGGTTTATGGCATGTCAAGCTGTGTTCATAGCTTCTGACCAAAACCGCTCAGGCATCTTGTACTCTCCAAGCATCATTCTCGCCATGTCGATTAGCGTCCTATTCTTCCTCTCTACCACACCATTTTGTTGTGGTGTGTAGGGAGCAGAGAACTCGTGCTTGATGCCTTCCTCCTCAAGAAACTCTTCAACTTGAAGATTCTTGAACTCGGACCCATTGTCGCTTCTTATCTTCTTCACCTTCAGCTCAAACTCATTTTGAGCTCTCCTTAAGAAGCGCTTTAGGGTTCCTTGGGTTTCAGATTTGTCCTGCAAAAAGAATACCCAAGTGAAGCGGGAAAAATCATCAACTATCACAAGACCATACTTACTTCCCGGATGCTGATATAGGCAACGGGACCGAAGAGATCCATGTGAAGAAGTTCCAGTGGTTTTGACGTTGTCATCACATTCTTGCTATGATGAGTGCTTCCCACCTGTTCCCCTGCCTGGCATGCTGCACAAGGTATGTCTTTCTCAAAACAGACATTGATTAGTCCTAACACATGATCTCCCTTTAGAAGCTTACGAAGGTTCTTCATCCCAACATGTGCTAGACGGCGATGCCAAAGCCAGCCCATATTAGTCTTAGCTATTAAGCATGCATCTAGATCGGCATTCTCTTTCAAAAAATCAACTAAATAAAGTTTGTCGTCTAATACACCCTTAAAGGCTAATGAACCATCACTCCTTCTAAAGACAGATACATCAATATTTGTAAATAAACAATTGTAGCCCATATGACACAATTGACTTACAGAGAACAAATTGTACCCAAGCGACTCTACTAAAACACATTTGAAATCGAGTGCTCGTTCATGATGGCAATCTTGCCCAATCCTTTAACCTTGCCTTAGTTCCCATCTTCAAAGATAATAGTATCATGGAAATCCCTGTTCTTGACGTAGGAGGTGAACATTTTCTTCTCCCCCGTCATGTGGTTTGTGCATCCGCTGTCGATAATCCAGCTTGAGCCCCCGGATGCATAAACCTGCAAGGAATTTAAGCTTGGGTTTTAGGTACCCAACTCTTGTAGGGTCCTACAAGGTTAGTCACAACAATTTTTGGAACCCAAATGCAATTCTTGTCTCTCTTGCATTTAGATCCCAATTTTCTAGCAACTACTTTGGCATTTTTACATGAAAGCACAAACGAAGTATTGCAGGCATGATAAACAGTAGTAGGACCATTGCAAACTTTCCTAGGTGCATGGGACACAGCATGATTACGCCTAGGTCTATTTCTACCATAAGCATAAGTAGAGCTGGAAGCAATCATAGCATGAGAATTATGATAAACATGTAAAACAGCATGATCATAACTCCTATCATGATGAGAAACTTTCTTAACATGAGTATAAAGATAAGCATGATTCTTTTGATCATGTGAAGAACTACTAGCCATAGGAGCCTTCCCTTTCTCCTGGTTGAGACTGGAGGTCCTTTGGCTCGTTAAGTTCTTGGTTTCCTTTTGAAAACCAAGTCCATCCTTAATTGAGGGGTGTCTACCAACAGTGTAGGCATCCCTAGCAAATTTTAGTTTATCATAATCATTTTTCAAGTCTTAAGTTGAGCATTAAGACTTGCAACCTCATTGTTTAATTTAACAATAGTAGTAGCTTGATCATCAAGATTAATATCTATTGGGGGCCTTTGTCCTCCGAAGGTCCTCAAAAACATGATTTAACAATGTTTCCTAAGTGTAACAGATGAATAGGTACCTTCGGGCACAGATCAAAATCGTACACGACGTGAGAAGCATAGTCAAGACGAAGGATGATGCTGCTCCGAAGATACAGGCGAAGAAGCTTCAGCTCAACGGCGGAAAAAGGAAACGACTTAAAGGGGAAAAGGCCATCCGATCCTCGTTGAGCTGTCCATAAGTCAGTAGAAAATATGAAGGGCATGAATGTAATTTTACATAGGCTGCGGCCTGTGCCTATAAATAGATGAACAGTACCCCTGTACTGTTCACGCTGACTTGTATTGGCTCGTGCGTCACGCTTGGACTTTTGCCTTCTGTCAAGACGAAGGTACAAATGTAATTCAATATTGTTCTTGTTCATCCATAATGGTATAATAAAAATATATTAATGATGTCATATGATTATTCATGTTATTCCTCATGTTTCATATGCTTCTTCTTTCATCAATATATACTGCGGTGATGAAGGTACGTCCTTCATGACCTTCGTCTAAAGATCATTATATCCTAAAGGAGATAATGCTTCGAAGGACGAAGGGCATTAACCATTAACCTCTTTTTATGTTGCCTTGTTCTTAATTCATAGCATTTGAGAACAAGTCCCCAACAATATCTTTACATCTATTACAAATAACCACATGCTTTACACATGCACTAGTTGCATTTACTCCCTCTAGTTTAGAATTTAATTCATCATTTAAATTCTTTAAGGTAGAGATAGATTCATGACTAGTAGATAGCTCAGAGGATAGCATTTCATTTCTCTTAATTTCTAGAGCAAGAGATTTTTGAACACTAAATTTATCATGCTCCTCATACAAAATATCTTCTTGCTTTTCTAGTAATCTATCCTTTTCATTAAGAGCATCAATTAATTCATTTATTTTGTCTACTTTAGTTCTATCTAATCCTTTAAACAAATCAGTGTAGTCTACTTCATCATCAGATGACTCTTCATCAGTAGAAGAAGTATATTTGGGAGTGTCCCAAATACATACCTTCTTCTCCTTAGCCATAAGGCATGTATGGAGTTCGTTGGGGAAGAGTGAAGACTTGTTGAAGGCCGAGGCAGCTAGTCCTTCATCTTCAGAGTCGAAAGAGGAACAGTCAGAGTCCCATTCCTTCCCGATGTGTGCCTCGCCCTTGGCCTTCATGTAGTTCTTTTTCTTCTCCCTCTTCCCGTGCTTTTCTTGTGCCTAGTCATTATCATTATCGGGACATTGAGCTATAAAATGACCAGTCTTACTGCACTTGAAGCAGGAGCGTTTTCCCCTTGTTTTGCTCTTGTTGGGGTATTCCTTGCATCCTCTCAAGGCGGTTTTGAAGTGCTTGATGATGAGCGCCATTTCGTCCTCGTTGAGCCCGACAGCCTCCACTTGTGCTACCTTGCTAGGTAGCGCCTCCCTGTTGTTGGTTGCTTTGAGAGCAACGAGTTGTGGCTCATAGACGGGTAGTGGACCGTTTAGTGCATCGTCCACATATCATGCTTCTTTCACCATCATACGCCCTCTTACAAATTTTTTGAGTATTTCCTCGGCCGTCATCTTGGTATACCTGGGGTTCTCACGAATAAGATTTACAAGATGGGGGTCAATAACTGTAAATGACCTGAGGATGAGTCGGACGACGTCATGATCTGTCCATCTTATACTCCTGTAGCTTCGGATTTTATTGACCAGGGTTTTGAGCCTGTTGTAGGTCTGTGTTGGCTCCTCTCCCCTGATCATCGCGAACCTCCCCAGCTCACCTTCCACCAGTTCCATCTTGGTAATCATGGTGGCGTCATTACCCTCATGTGATATCTTGAGAGTATCCCAGATTTCCTTGGCGTTGTCCGAGCTGCTCACTTTATTGTATTCATCCCTGCAAAGAGATGCTAACAAAACAGTAGTAGCTTGGGCATTTTTGTGTATTTGTTCATTAATGAATACAGGGTTATCAGTTCTATCAAAGTGCATTCCATTTTCTACAATCTCCCAGATACTAGGATGGAGGGAGAACAAATGACTACGCATTTTATGACTCCAAAAAGAATAATCTTCTCCATCAAAGTGTGGAGGTTTTCCAAGTGGAATTGATAGTAAATGAGCATTTGAATTGTAAGGAATGCGAGAATAGTCAAAAGAGTAATTCTGATTAACCATTTTCTTTTTCGACGAGGAGTCGTCGTCATCGTCATCCCTTGGTGAAGAAGAGGAGGCGTCGCTGTCATAGTAGATGATCTTCTTGATTCGCCTTTTTTTTCTTCTCGTCCCTCTTCTTGTGACTCGAGCCTGAGTCAGTGGGCTTGTCGTCTCTTGGCTCGTTGAAGAGGGACTCCTTCTCCTTGTCGTTGATCACCATCCCCTTGCCCTTAGGATCCATCTCTTCGGACGGTTAGTCCCTAAGATTGTAACACCCGGTTTTAAAGGACAAAGCCGGGTGCATCTCATACATGCGCCAAGAAGACAACATATATAATAACAGAGTGTATAGAGATAAATGTCACAAAACATCAGAGTACTTATTACATAGCGGAAGACTTATTACAAAATAAAAGAATAAATATAAAACGAACTAAGGATCGTCGGCGCCAATGTCGACTGAGAAACGCCACCTAGATCAAGTCGAATGCCTCAGTGTTAGGCGGCTCCTCTTCGACCACCTGCTCTTCTCCTGTGGGGGGGGGTGTGAGACAGCAAGAGTGAGCTCACATACGTTCATAGCTCAACAAGTCGTGGGGAATAATGTGGCATGATCTCACCAAAGGTGGGAGTTCATGTAGTGTAAGGCTGATCAATGAAATAGAGGCTGAAGTTGAGCATTGCTTTTATAAGTTGGTCAAAATTTATTAGCAATTACTAAGTGTAAGTAAATACCAAACCTTAATAATAATAAAGAAAAGTAATAGTAAAATAATCCCAAATGCGATGCAAATGTCAAATTAAATTTAAGTTCCATAAATTAATCATGTGAGGGTCCGAGCCGCTCATGACCATGAGCACGGCTAGTATACTAGTTTTACACTCTGTAGAGGTTGCGCATCTTTACCCACAAGTCATGTTACCCATCTGCCAAGAGACGGCCAATCCCATACACCTCTACCGAGGAGGCGAGGCAGGGTAACACTACGAGGCCTTTACAAAGTTCCACTAGCTTCAGAAATCCCGCTACAGTTTATAGGAAGCTCCAGTGCAGGAATCCCTCGCCTGACCGCCATCGCAGCAAAATCAACCCAAGGACCTCCCTACACTAACCACTCCCCTACTGCCCTTGCCCCTTTCGGGTAAGGAAGACCTCCACTAGCTTTCCTAGTTAATCAGCCAAGGGCGTCCCATTAAACCCTTGTGGTAGCACTGTTTTTTTGGGTGGTCGCTCCATGTTCCCATTAATTTAATGATCTTAACATGAACAGTAATAATAACAAGATAATAACAGAATAATCATGAGTAGTGTATCTCCATACCCAATCCACATAAAGCAATAGCAAGTACTACCCAAAAATGTTTCAGTGGTGAACAAGGTATAAAGATAACCAAAACTGGGGTAACCTAAAGGATCCCATCAAAATTATCCTATGCAGATCATTATAATTAATAAGAACATGGCTGGGAAAAAGTAAGTGATCAAGGGCACAACTTGCCTTCAATGAGCTCCCCGCTCAGCTACTTCTACTTGTTGAACCTCAGTTTCCACAGTGGCTTGCTCGTCTATTCGCATCAACACAATACATACATAGTATAGCCAAAATCAACATCACACCAAACATGTAAATAAAATATACAGTAAAAATCTACACATTAAAATGAAATCATAGGAACTGGAATCACTAAATTTGGAGTTATAGAATTCAAGTTATGAATTTCCTAATGTTTAATGTGATTGAAATAGGATTAAATGACAAATTAATTTTCTTACTGAGTTCATGTCAAAACAGTGATACTAAATGATAGAGAATCTTATTACAAAATTTTAGAAATTGGAATGGCTCAATTTGGAGTTAAAATGAATTTTCTATGCAATAAACAAGTTTTAGGAATTCTTTTTATATTAAAAATCAATTTATGTATTTATTTACCTATTTTATAGGTTCTCTGGACTGGGGCTCGATTTCTGATAAGTTCAAGGGTCTCTGCGCAAGATAACCCAGACTCAGGGAATAGTTCCACTGGACGGCGGGTTGGTTTCAAAGTTTGGCGGGGTTTCTTTTGTAAAACATACCCGCAAAGGGGTACGGGCCAATACCGACCGTCAGATTAGATCCGAACGATCCAGATTAGACCAGCGCGCTGCGAATCGGTATGCAATCAGGGGCACTGGATCCCGATCCAACGGTGTGGATTTAATGCACTCCGATCTCACCCGCACCACCCGATCAGACATCAACGGCGCAGGATCAATCATGTGAAGGGGTAAGCCTAGTTCTAATCTCCACCGTCGATCAACCAACCGACGGCACCCACGCGTTTCTCCGTTCCGATGACCCAGCCTAGTGGCGAGCGCGAGCCCGCGGCGGATGCCATCGCCGACGACCCCCCCCCCCCCCCTTACTGCGAGCCAATAGGGGGGTTTGTTGCCTCCTAAGCCAATCTAAGACTAACTACTCTATCCCCATGAGTTAGCGAATGCAAGGGCAGTGTTAATACCTTGAGTCGATGTGCCGAACGCCCTGGCCACGGCAGCGAGCACGGTCACGACGGCGCTCCAACGTCGTCGGCAAATTCGCTAGACGCCAGCCCCCAATTCCCCGCAGAGAGCTCGGAAACACCAGCAGTAGACTAACCGAAGCAACCAGGGTCGAATGATGGCTGCGGTCGCGGGGTATTTTTGATATGCGCGCTCGGCGGTAATGGCGGCTTGAAGATTTGCGTGGCTGGCTACTTCTTAGGGCGACGACAGCACTGGTTCTTCGGTTGGCAAATGCGGAGGCGAGCACAACGGCTCGGTCGATTTAGGGGCGCGAGGGCGGAGCTGAGCAACCATCACGGCCGAGATCTGCGGAGTCCGCGCGGCAACAGCGTGTGCCCGAGTTGTGCGGCGAAGGAAGGGGAAAGGAGCTGACCTGTGGGCCCCAGAGTTAGTGAGCGGAAATACGCGGCGCGAGGGAGCTGTGGCTGACGCGCGGGCCTGGCTTGTCAGCGCGCGCGGTGGGGGGTTTGGGCCGCGCAGCACGCTTCTGCTGGTGGGCCAAATAGATGGTGAGAGGCCCATTTAGCTGAGTTTGTTTTTATTCTTTTTATTTTCTATTCCTTTTCCTTTCTCTCTATTTTCAAACCCAAATTTGAATTCAAACTTAAGCTCATCACTATAATTTATATTTGCGGAATTAGGGGTATTAATTCTGGATATAATTATTTATATATATTATTTATATTTTTCATATCATTTTTCTTCTTCTCATTTCCAAAACCCTAAATTTTAATTTAGGGGTCAATTCAACCTTTAGGATTATTATTTTATTATTATTATTAACATTATTATTTTATTTAATGCACAAACAATAAAACTCCAACGAGATGCACTTTCTTTTATCTTAGTGTCTTTGTTTTGATTTAATCACTTTTCCTTCTATATATGCTCTTTTCATGATGCAAATAAGGCACATAAAATAAGGAAATCACCATGTATTTCTTGTACACAATTTTGAGTATTACAAATCCTACCCCCCCTTAAAAATAATCTTGTCCTCGAGATTTAGGAAGATCTAGGGAAAAGGTGGGGAAAATCTATGCGAAGCTCTTCCTCTCTTTCCCAAGTTGCTTCATCTTCACCGTGGTGGCTCCATTGCACTTTGCACATCTTTATAACCTTATTCCTCGTAACCCGAGTCAATGTATCAAGAATCTTGATGGGGTACTTAGCATAAGTCAGATCCTCTTGAACACTAAGGTCCTCCATTGTTAATTGCTCCTCAGGTACCCTGAGACATTTCTTCAGCTGAGATACATGAAATACATCATGAACATCCGCAAGATGATCCGGTAACTCCAATTGATATGCAACCTCTCCCACTCGCTTTAAGATTAAGAAGGGTCCAATAAAGCGAGGGGACAACTTTCCTTTGACTTTGAATCTTCTCATACCCCGGAGTGGTGACACCTTCAAATAGACATAATCTCCCTCTTTAAACTCAAGCAGTCTTCTCCGGATATCAGCATAACTTTTCTGCCTGGATTGTGCAGTTCTCAAATTCTCCCTTATTTGCTGAACTTGTTCCTCTGCTTCTTGTATAATCTCAGGCCCAAACAACTGCCTTTCACCAGTTTGATCCCAATACAGTGGGGTCCTGCACTTTCTGCCATACAAAGCCTCAAACGGTGACATCTTCAAACTGGCCTGATAGCTATTATTATAGGAGAACTCCGCATACGGTAGACTCTTATCCCAACTACCACCATGTTTAAGGGCACAAGCTCTTAACATATCTTCCAGCACTTGGTTAGTCCTCTCAGTCTGCCCATCAGTCTGTGGATGGTAAGCCGAACTAAAATTCAATCTCGTATCCAGTGACTCCTGCAACTTCTTCCAATACCGAGAAGTAAATTGTGATCCCCGGTCTGACACAATCTTCTTTGGCACACCATGTAGGCAAACAATCCGTGCCATGTACAATTCTGCTAACTTGGCTCCTGAATATGTGGTCTTCACTGGAATAAAGTGGGCTACTTTAGTTAGCCTGTCCACAATCACCAATATAGAATCATATCCAGCAGATGTGCGGGGTAATCCAACAATGAAGTCCATGCCAATCTCTTCCCATTTCCACTCAGGTACCTTCAGTGGATGCAGTAGTCTGGCTGGCCTCTGGTGTTCAGCCTTAACTCTTTGGCATACATCGCACATAGCCACATGTGCAGCCACATCTCTCTTCAATCCATACCACCAATATTTTTGCTTCAAATCCTGATACATCTTAGTACTCCTAGGATGAATAGAATAAACTGAATCATGTGCCTCCTTCAGTATGGTTTCCCGAAGACTATCGATATCGGGAACACAAATTTGATTCTTGAACCATATCGTGCCTTGCTCATCTTCTGTGAACTTTGGGCCTCTACCCTCTGTTATCAGATCCTTGATCTCCTGGATTTTGGCATCACCAATCTGACCTTTACGAATTTCTTGCTCCAAGGTAGGTTCCAATTCGATGGTAACTCCTTCCGTATGTGTAACAATTCCCAGGTTGAGCCTCTCAAAATCTTTTGCTAATTCATCAGGTAGCTGGACAACAAAAGCGGAGTGAACATGCTCCTTCCGACTCAAGGCATCTGCAACCAAATTCGCCTTGCCCGGGTGATAGTGAATCTCCAAATCATAATCCTTAATGAGCTCCAACCAACGGCGTTGCCTAAGGTTGAGATCCTTCTGAGTGAATATGTACTTCAAGCTCTTATGATCCGTGTATACTTGGCACTTAGTTCCCATAATGTAGTGTCTCCAAATCTTAAGTGCATGCACAACGGCAGCCAGCTCTAAGTCATGAGTGGGGTAGTTCAATTCATGCTTCCTCAACTGACGAGATGCATAGGCGATCACATGACCTTCTTGCATAAGCACACATCCAAGTCCTTGGCCACATGCATCACAGTAAATGTCAAATCCCTTCTGCAGATCTGGCATAACCAATACTGGTGGTGACATCAATCTCTCCTTCAATTGGTCAAAGCTTTCTTGGCATTTCTCATCCCACTTGAATTCTCTTCCTTTCTCCAAAAGCGATGTCATAGGCTTGGCAATTTTAGAGAACCCTTCAATAAATCTCCGATAATATCCTGCGAGTCCCAAGAAACTCCGAATCTCCGTAACTGTAGTGGGCACTCTCCACTCCATTATCTCCTTCACTTTAGCAGGATCCACTGCTATTCCTCCATTAGAAATAATATGACCAAGGAATGGCACCTTGTCAATCCAAAACTCACACTTGCTAAACTTAGCATAGAGTTGATTATCTCGCAGCTTCTGTAGCACCAACCTTAGATGTTGTTCATGCTCACTTTCATTCTTAGAATAGATAAGAATATCATCGATGAACACCACGACGAATCTATCCAAATACTCCATAAACACCTTGTTCATCAAATTCATAAAATAAGCCGGTGTGTTGGTTAATCCAAATGACATAACAGTAAACTCATATAATCCATATCGGGTTGAAAAAGCCGTCTTAGGAATATCTGATGGTCTAATCTTCATCTGATGGTATCCCGATCGGAGATCAATTTTCGAGAATACCCTGGCTCCTCTCATCTGATCAAACGAATCCTCAATACGGGGTAATGGATACTTGTTCTTCACAGTGACATCATTAAGTGATCTATAGTCCACGCACATTCGTTGCGATCCATCCTTCTTCTGTACAAATAACACCGGTGCTCCCCAAGGTGAGGAACTCGGACGAATGTACCCCGCTTCTTGTAACTCGGTTAACTGCTTCTTAAGCTCCTTCAGTTCTTCTACAGCCATCCTGTATGGTCGCTTAGAAATAGGGGCAGTTCCAGGTAAAAGATCAATCACAAACTCAACTTCCCTATCTGGTGGCATCCCTGGTAACTCCTCTAGAAAGACATACAGAAAATCTCTAACCACCCGGATGTTGTCACCAACAAACTCCTCAGGTATAAAGAACATTGCACGCATGGATGAGGTGGTTACTGCGATATTAACTTGAAATGTTTCTCCCTTAGGACTTGTGAGCTCTATAGTACCTCTACCACATGCTATAATGGCCTTTGCCTTCCTTAACCATGACATACCAAGAATCAGATCTATACTGCTGGCATCTAATATTATAGCAGTAGCTCCAAATTCTCTTCCCATAATTGATAATGTCAATCTACGTGTCATTTGATTCGCCTCAATAGGCCCTTTAGGTGTGATTACTATCATTGGTTTTCTCATATTTAGCAGGGGTATCTCATTAGTGTTGGCATATCGAGCAGACATGAATGAATGTGTAGCACCAGAATCAAATAATATTGTTGCAGGAAGGGCATTAATGTAAAACATACCAAGTACGATGTCAGCACCATCAGGAGCATCATCAACGCTGACTTGATTCACCCTGGCTATAGAATATCCCTTGCCAGGAGTCGGTTGCTTGCTCTTAGCTGGTGTACCGGAATTTCCCATCGGACAAGCATTAGCATAGTGCCCAATTTGACTGCACTTGAAACATGTAGGGCCGGTCTTCTGTCCTGTAGGCCTCGTCGGGGTGCCAGTGGGAGTCGCCTGACGAGTAGGTGTCCGTGGAGAGCCCTGTGGAGCATACTGAACTGGGCGTGGTCCTCCTGGTCGAGTCGGTGTACCCTATGGCGGTACGTAGCGGGGACGAACACTGCTGCTACCCTGTCCCTGCGAGATAGCCTTCCTCTTCAAATCACCCAGTTGAACACGCTTGTGTTCAATAGCAAGAGCCTTATCCAGTAGCCTCTGAAATGATGGAAAGGTGTGTGCAACCAGTGCATACTGCAAGGGTCCATTAAGTCCTTCAATAAAGTTCTCCTGCTTCCTCTCATCCTCAGCAACCTCCTCTGGAGCATATCTCGACAGCTGAATAAATTTGTCTCTGTACTCGCTGACCGACATATTGCCTTGCTTCAATGACAGAAACTCCTTCTTCTTGATCTTTATCATACCAGCTAGAATATGGTAGTTCCTGAACTGTGTACTGAACTCTGCCCAAGTAATAGTATCAGCAGCATCATGGGCAGCAGTATATGAATCCCACCAGTCAGCAGCAGGACCTGTCAGACGACCTGAGGCATAAAGAACTTTCTCCCAGTCTGAGCATTGGGCAATGTTGGGCATCTTCTCAATTGACTTCAACCAATCATCTGCATCAAGTGGATCTGGCGAGCTAGCGAAGGTCGGTGGCTTATGACTCATAAATTCCTGGTGCTTATCACGAGGTGGAACTGGTGGTGGTGGTGGTGGCAATGGCACTTGTTGCTGTTGCTGCTGAAGTTGTTGTTGCAGCTGCTGTTGTTGCGCCCTTCTCTCCTAGCGTATTTCCTCTCTCTCCTGGGGCAACTCCTGGCGTATATCTTCTCTTTCCTGACGCATCTCCTGGCGTTCTTGTTGCATCTGTGCACGCATATCAGCCATAGTGTCCGCCATTTGCTGCATCACCGCCATCTGAGCTGCAATCAGTGGATCAACTCCGCCTGGTGGAGGATTAGGAGGATTCATCCCTGCTGGCTGTGGCTGAGGTTGTCTATATATCCTTCGAGTGTGTCGATTAGGAGGCAAATCAATTCCACCACCCCTCCTGGTATTGACCATCTGAGTTAGATACATAAGGTAAGAGAATAGTAGACAAGGCAGTAATTACGAATCATGTTACTTTGGGGGATTTATTAGCTAAGCAGATTAATGTTTTACCTACCATAGCTAATTCATTACCTTATAGTGGTACATACTAAGATGTCCATATATAATATCTAAATCAATCAAAGAAGCAAATCAGACATTCTTCATCAGAACAATCAAACAACATTTTTAAATATAGAAAATAGTTTTGGTTTGGTCTTAGGCCTCCTTTCTCTTAAAAATGTCCTAGGGGTAGGGATTCCAAGGTGTGAAATCCGTCTTGTCTTGGAGTAGAAAAGGTAAGAATGATCAGAGTAGAACAGTAGAAGGCGAGACAGGATCAAGTTTAGTGTAGAAAGAATCAGAGTAAGGTAAGTATAGAATGAATCAGAATGAGATAAGTAGGTAAGGGTTTGTCCATTTCTATCTAGGTTTCGTCCTACAGTCAACATTTCCTTTGATACCACTTCTGTAACACCCGGTTTTAAAGGACAAAGCCGGGTGCATCTCATACATGCGCCAAGAAGACAACATATATAATAACAGTGTATAGAGATAAATGTCACAAAACATCAGAGTACTTATTACATAGCAGAAGACTTATTACAAAATAAAAGAATAAATATAAAATGAACTAAGGATCGTCGGCGCCAATGTCGACTGAGAAACGCCACCTAGATCAAGTCGAATGCCTCAGTGTTAGGCGGCTCCTCTTCGACCACCTGCTCTTCTCCTGTGGGGGGGTGTGAGACAGCAAGAGTGAGCTCACATACTTTCATAGCTCAACAAGTCGTGGGGAATAATGTGGCATGATCTCACCAAAGGTGGGAGTTCATGTAGTGTAAGGCTGATCAATGAAATAGAGGCTGAAGCTGAGCATTGCTTTTATAAGTTGGTCAAAATTTTATTAGCAATTACTAAGTGTAAGTAAATACCAAACCTTAATAATAATAAAGAAAAGTAATAGTAAAATAATCCCAAATGCGATGCAAATGTCAAATTAAATTTAAGTTCTATAAATTAAT
This sequence comes from Zea luxurians, assembly GCA_029449295.1. Lineage (NCBI taxonomy): Eukaryota > Viridiplantae > Streptophyta > Magnoliopsida > Poales > Poaceae > Zea > Zea luxurians. The sequence goes on from JAOPSE010000015.1 coordinate 42,756,204, forward strand.
CATGTGAGGGTCCGAGCCGCTCATGACCGTGAGCACGGCTAGTATACTAGTTTTACACTCTGCAGAGGTTGCGCATCTTTACCCACAAGTCATGTTACCCATCTGCCAAGAGACGGCCAATCCCATACACCTCTACCGAGGAGGCGAGGCAGGGTAACACTACGAGGCCTTTACAAAGTTCCACTAGCTTCAGAAATCCCGCTACAGTTTATAGGAAGCTCCAGTGCAGGAATCCCTCGCCTGACCGCCATCGCAGCAAAATCAACCCAAGGACCTCCCTACACTGACCTGAAAGTCGCCTAGAGGGGGGGTGAATAGGGCGAAACTGAAATTCTCAAAAATAATCACAACTACAAGCCGGGTTAGCGTTAGAAATATAATAGAGTCCGCGAGAGAGGGTGCAAAACAAATCGCAAGCAAATAATGAAGTGAGACACGCGGATTTGTTTTACCGAGGTTTGGTTCTCTCAAACCTACTCCCCGTTGAGGAGGCCACAAAAGGCCGGGTCTCTTTCAACCCTTACCCTCTCTCAAACGGTCCCTCGGACCGAGTGAGCTTTCTCTTCTCAATCACTTGGAACACAAAGTTCCCGCAAGGACCACCACACGATTGGTGTCTCTTGCCTCAATTACAAGTGAGTGTTTGATCACAAGAAAGAATGCCAAAGAAAAAGAAGCGATCCAAGCGCAAGAGCTCAAATGAACACTACAAATCACTCTCTCTAGTCACTAGGGCTTTGTGTGGAGTTGGGAGAGGATTTGATCTCTTTTTGGTGTGCTTTGTAATGAATGCTAGCTCTTGTATAGTGGTTGGAAGTTGGAAAACTTGGATGCAATGGATGGTGGGTGGTTGGGGGTATTTATAGCCCCAACCACCAAACTAGCCGTTTGGTGAGGCTGTCTGTTCGATGGCGCACCGGACAGTCCGGTGCGACAGCCACGTCACCAAAGCCGTTGGGATTCGACCGTTGGAGCTCTATCTTCTGGGCCCGCCTTGATGTCTGGTGGCGCACCGGACATGAACTGTAGATTGTCCGGTGCGCCTGCTCCCGCGTGCCTGACGACTGCGCGCTTCTGGCGCGCATTAAATGCGTCGCAGGTAGCCGTTGGCGCCGAAATAGCCGTTGCCCCGCTGTTACACCGGACAGTCCGGTGAATTTTAGCGGAGCAGCCGAAGTGAATTCCCGAGGCTGGCGAGTTCCTGAGGCCGCTCTTCCTTGGAGCACCGGACATGTCCGGTGTACACCAGACAGTCCGGTGAATTATAGCGGAGTGGCCTCTGGAAATTCCCGAAGGTGAGCAGTTTGGAGTTGGAGTCCTCTGGTGCACCGGACATGTCCGGTGGCACACCGGACAGTCCGGTGCGCCAGACCAGAGGTGCCTTCGGTTGTCCTTTGCTCCTTTGTTGAACCCAATACTTGGTCTTTTTATTGGCTAAGTGTGAACCTTTTGCACCTGTATAACTTATACACTAGAGCAAACTAGTTAGTCCAATATTTGTGTTGGGCAATTCAACCACCAAAATTATTTAGGAACTAGGTGTAAGCCTAATTCCCTTTCAATCTCCCCCTTTTTGGTGATTGATGCCAACACAAACCAAAGCAAATATAAAAGTGCATAATTGAACTAGTTTGCATAATGTAAGTGCAAAGGTTGCTTGGAATTGAGCCAATATAAATGCTTACAAGATATGCATGGATTGTTTCTTTATTTTTAATATATTGGACCACGCTTGCACCACATGTTTTGTTTTTGCAAACTCTTTTGTAAATTCTTTTCAAAGTCCTTTTGCAAGATAGTCAAAGGTAAATGAATAAAATTTGAGAAGCATTTTCAAGATTTGAGATTCTCTCTCCTTGTTCCAAATGCTTTTCTTTTGACTAAACAAAACTCCCCCTCAAATAAATTCTCCTCTTAGTGTTCAAGAGGGTTTTAAGATATCAAGTTTTGAAAATACTACTTGCTCCCCTTTTAGAACATAAAGAGATACCAATTTTGAAATTTTCCATCCAATTGAAAACCTCCAAATTTTTAAAATTAGGTGGTGGTGCGGTCCTTTTGCTTTGGGCTCATATTTTCTCCCCCTTTGGCATGAATCGCCAAAAACGGAATCATTAGAGCCCAACGAAGTACTTTCTCCTCCTTTGGTCATAAAATAAATGAGTGAAGATTATACCAAAGTTGGAGAGTGATGCGGAGCGACGGCGAAGGATGAGTAGTAGAGTGGAGTGGAAGCCTTTGTCTTCGCCGAAGACTCCAATTCCCTTTCAATATACCTATGACTTGGTTTGAAATACACTTGAAAACACATTAGTCATAGCATATAAAAGAGACATGATCAAAGGTATACTTGTGTGCTATGTGTGCAAATTAGCAAAAGAAATTCCTAGAATCAAGAATATTAAGCTCATGCCTAAGTCTGGTAAAAGATTGTTCATCAAGTGGCTTGGTAAAAATATCGGCTAATTGATCTTTAGTGTTGATGTAAGAAATCTCGATATCCCCCTTTTGTTGGTGATCCCGAAGAAAATGATACCGAATGGCTATGTGCTTAGTGCGGCTATGCTCAACGGGATTATCCGCCATGTGGATTGCACTCTCATTATCACATAGAAGAGGAACTTTGGTTAGTTTGTAACCGTAGTCCCGCAGGGTTTGCCTCATCCAAAGCAATTGCGCGCAACAATGGCCTGCGGCAATATACTCGGCTTCGGCGGTAGAAAGAGCGACCGAATTTTGCTTCTTTGAAGCCCAAGACACCAAGGATCTTCCCAAGAACTGGCAAGTCCCCGATGTGCTCTTCCTATTAATCTTACACCCCGCCCAATCGGCATCCGAATAACCAATCAAATCAAATGTGGATCCCCGAGGGTACCAAAGCCCAAACTTAGGTGTGTAAGCCAAATATCTCAAGATTCGTTTTACGGCCGTAAGGTGTGATTCCTTAGGGTCGGCTTGGAATCTTGCACACATGCATACGGAAAGCATAATGTCTGGTCGAGATGCACATAAATAAAGCAATGAACCAATCATCGACCGGTATACCTTTTGATCGACGGACTTACCTCCCGTGTCGAGGTCGAGATGCCCATTTGTTCCCATGGGAGTCTTGATGGGCTTGGCATCCTTCATTCCAAACTTGCTTAGAATGTCTTGAGTATACTTGGTTTGGCTAATGAAGGTGCCCTCTTGGAGTTGCTTGACTTGGAATCCTAGAAAATACTTCAACTCCCCCATCATCGACATCTCGAATTTCTGTGTCATGATCCTACTAAATTCTTCACATGTAGATTCGTTAGTAGACCCAAATATAATATCATCAACATAAATTTGGCATACAAACAAATCATTGTCAAGAGTTTTAGTGAATAAAGTAGGATCGGCCTTGCCGACTTTGAAGCCATTTGCAATAAGGAAATCTCTAAGGCATTCATACCATGCTCTTGGGGCTTGCTTGAGCCCATAAAGCGCCTTAGAGAGCCTATAGACATGGTTAGGGTACTCACTATCTTCAAAGCCGGGAGGTTGCTCAACGTAGACCTCCTCCTTGATTGGTCCATTGAGGAAAGCACTCTTCACGTCCATTTGATAAAAGCTTGAAGCCATGGTAAGTAGCATAGTCTAATAATATGCGAATTGACTCAAGCCTAGCTACAGGTGCATAGGTTTCACCGAAATCCAAACCTTCGACTTGTGAATACCCCTTGGCCACGAGTCGAGCTTTGTTCCTTGTCACCACACCATGCTCGTCTTGTTTGTTGTGGAAGACCCACTTGGTTCCTACAACATTTTGGTTAGGACGTGGAACTAAATACCATACCTCGTTCCTTGTGAAATTGTTGAGCTCCTCTTGCATCACCATCACCCAATCCGAATCTTGAAGTGCTTCCTCTACCCTGTGTGGCTCAATAGAGGAAACAAAAGAGTAATGTTCACAAAAATGTGCAACACGAGATCGAGTGGTTACCCCCTTATGAATGTCGCCGAGGATGGTGTCGACGGGGTGATCTCGTTGTATTGCTTGGTGGACTCTTGGGTGTGGCGGCCTTGGTTGTTCATCCTCCTTGTCTTGATCATTTGCATCTCCCCCTTGATCGTTGTCGTCATCCTGAGGTGGCTCATCAATTTGATCTTCTCCTTCATCAACTTGAGCCTCGTCCTCATTTTGGGTTGGTGGAGATGCTTGCGTGGAGGAGGATGGTTGATCTTGTGCAAGTGGAGGCTCTTCGGATTCCTTAGGACACACATCCCCAATGGACATGTTCCTTAACGCGATGCACGGAGCCTGTTCTTCACCTATCTCATCAAGATCAACTTGCTCTACTTGAGAGCCGTTAGTCTCATCAAACACAGCGTCACAAGAAACTTCAACAAGTCCTGAGGACTTGTTAAAGACTCTATATGCCCTTGTGTTTGAGTCATATCCTAGTAAAAAGCCTTCTACAGTTTTAGGAGCAAATTTAGATTTTCTAACTCTCTTAACAAGAATAAAGCATTTGCTACCAAAAACTCTAAAATATGAAATATTGGGCTTTTTACCGGTTAGGAGTTCATATGATGTCTTCTTGAGGATTCGGTGTAGATATAACCGGTTGATGGCGTAGCAGGCGGTGTTGACCGCCTCGGCCCAAAACCGATCCGGTGTCTTGTACTCATCAAGCATGGTTCTTGCCATGTCCAAGAGAGTTCGATTCTTCCTCTCCACTACACCATTTTGTTGTGGAGTGTAGGGAGAAGAGAACTCATGCTTGATGCCCTCCTCCTCAAGGAAGCCTTCAATTTGAGAGTTCTTCAACTCCGTCCCGTTGTCGCTTCTAATTTTCTTGATCCTTAAGCCGAACTCATTTTGAGCTCGTCTCAAGAATCCCTTTAAGGTCTCTTGGGTATGAGATTTTTCATGCAAAAAGAATACCCAAGTGAAGCGAGAATAATCATCCACAATAACTAGACAGTACTTACTCCCGCCGATGCTTATGTAAGCGATCGGGCCGAATAGGTCCATGTGTAGGAGCTCCAGTGGTCTGTCACTAGTCATGATGTTTCTGTGTGGATGATGAGACCCAACTTGCTTTCCTGCTTGGCATGCGCTACAAACCCGGTCTTTCTCAAAATGAACATTTGTGAGTCCCAAAATGTGCTCTCCCTTTAAAAGCTTATGAAGATTCTTCATCCCAACGTGGGCTAGTCGGCGATGCCAGAGCCAACCCATGTTAGTCTTAGCAATTAAGCATGTGTCGAGTTCAGCTCTATCAAAATCTACCAAGTATAGCTGACCCTCTAACACACCCTTAAATGCTATTGAATCATCACTTCTTCTAAAGACAGTGACACCTACATCAGTAAAGAGACAGTTGTAGCCCATTTGACATAATTGAGATACGGAAAGCAAATTGTAATCTAAAGAGTCTACAAGAAAAACATTGGAAATAGTATGGTCAGGTGATATAGCAATTTTACCCAATCCTTTGACCAAACCTTGATTTCCATCCCCGAATGTGATAGCTCGTTGGGGATCTTGGTTTTTCTCATATGAGGAGAACATCTTCTTCTCCCCTGTCATGTGGTTTGTGCACCTGCTGTCGAGTATCCAACTTGAGCCCCCGGATGCATAAACCTACAAAACAATTTTAGTTCTTGATTTTAGGTACCCAAACGGTTTTGGGTCCTTTGGCATTAGAAACAAAAACTTTGGGTACCCAAACACAAGTCTTGGAGCCCTTGTGTTTGCCCCCAACAAACTTGGCAACTACCTTGCCGGATTTGTTAGTTAAAACATAAGATGCATCAAAAGTTTTAAATGAAATAGCATGATCATTTGATGCACTAGGAGTTTTCTTTCTAGGCAACTTAGCATGGGTTGGTTGCCTAGAGCTAGATGTCTCACCCTTATACATAAAAGCATGGTTAGGGCCAGAGTGAGACTTCCTAGAATGAGTTCTCCTAATTTTGCTCTCGGGATAACCGGCAGGGTACAAAATGTAACCCTCGTTATCCTGAGGCATGGGAGCCTTGCCCTTAACAAAGTTAGACAAATTTTTAGGAGGGACATTAAGTTTGACATTGTCTCCCCTTTGGAAGCCAATGCCATCCTTGATGCCAGGGCGTCTCCCATTATAGAGCATACTTCTAGCAAATTTAAACTTTTCATTCTCTAGGTTATGCTCGGCAATTTTAGCATCTAATAATGCTATATGATCATTTTGTTGTTTAATTAAAGCCATGTGATCATGAATAGCATTGATATCAACATCTCTACATCTAGTACAAATAGAAGTGTGCTCAATAGTAGATGTAGAGGGTTTGCAAGATTTTAATTCTACAACCTTAGCATGCAACATATCATTCTTAGTTCTAAGGTCGGAAATAGTAACATTGCAAACATCTAATTCTTTAGCCTTAGCAATTAATTTCTCATTCTCATTTCTAAGGCTAGCAATAGAAACATTCAACTCATCAATCCTAGCAAGTAAATCAACATTATCATTTCTAGGATTGGAAGTTGAATCAATACAAACATGAGAATCAGCCTTAGCAATTAATTTAGCATTTTCATTCCTAAGGTTGTTAATGGTCTCATGGCAAGTGCTTAGCTCACTAGACAATTTTTCACATTTTTCTACCTCTAGAGCATAAGCATTTTTAACCTTAACATGCTTTTTGTTTTCCTTAATAAGGAAGTCCTCTTGTGAGTCCAAGAGATCATCCTTCTCATGAATAGCACTAATCAATTCATTTAATTTTTCCTTTTGTTGCATGTTAAGATCGACAAAAAGGGTACGCAAATTATTCTCCTCATCACTAGCATTATCATCACTAGAGGATTCATATTTAGTGGAGGATTTAGATTTAACCTTCTTCCTTTTGCCGTCCTTTGCCATGAGGCACTTGTGGCCGACGTTGGGGAAGAGGAGTCCCTTGGTGACGGCGATGTTGGCGGCGTCCTCATCGTCGGAGGAGGAGTCGGTGGAGTTCTCGTCGGAGTTCCACTCGCAGCACACGTGGGCATCGCCGCCCTTCTTCTTGTGGTACCTCTTCTTTTCTCTCCTCTTGCCCTTCTTGTCGTTATCCCTGTCACTGTCACTTGATAATGGACATTTAGCAATAAAGTGACCGGGCTTACCACACTTGTAGCAAACCTTCTTGGAACGGGATTTGTAATCCTTCCCCTTCCGTTGCTTGAGGATTTGCCGAAAGCTTTTGATGATTAAGGCCATCTCCTCATTTTCGAGCTTGGAGGCGTCAATTGGTTGTCTACTCGGTGTAGACTCCTCCTTTTTCTCCTCCGTCGCCTTAAACGCCACCGGTTGGGCCTCGGACGTGGAGGGCTGTAATACTCACTTTGTAATATATAATAAAAGGGGAGAAAAGTCATTCTCCCATAATCTTTGTGTGTGTAGAATTTACTTATCATCACATGTGAATACCATATTCAAACAACAAATAAATGATAAAAAGGATATACCACTAAATTATGCATCATGCCGGATTTTATTTTGTGCATTTTGTGGTAACATAAAATAATGAGAAAAGAATTATATTAATACCCAAATGGGAATTTAAAATCTAAAAGAGATTCTAGAATCCAGAAAAGAGAAAGTAATAATAAAAAAAAATGGTGAGGATAAAAATAAGTAAATGAAAATATACTATTCCAACATTAGAGTGTGAATTTGTATAATGGACTCAAAGGATAAATTCACATTCAAATTCAAATTTGAATTCAAAACAATTAAAGAAAACAGGAAAAAAAAAAGAAAAACAGAACTATTCCAGAATGGGCCAGCTACCACCTATTCGGCCCATGTGGCCAATCCCTCCGCGCGGCCCAAAATCACCTCCACTGCGCGCACGGCTCTGGCAAATGGGGCCCGCTTGTCAACGGCTCGGCTTCACGCGAGCTCACGCCCTCTGCCGCTGGCTGGTGGACCCCCCGGGTCAGCTCCCTCCCCTTCCAACAGATCTCGCGAGAATGGCGGGGTGCGCCATGGGCGCGGAATCCGCGCAGGCGCCTCAACCAATCGCCGTGGCTACTATAAAGCGCGGCGCCCATAACCCTAGCCGCCCATCCTAGCCACGCCCCCATCCTGAACCACACCGATGTGTTCCACGCTCTGAGATCCCCGCACGGTGACTGAGTGTGCCGCCGCCAGCAAATCCACGTTTTTGCGAGTGCCACGGCCGGGATCGTCGCCCCTGGGGCTCTGGCGGAATCTGGGCATCGTTGCGTGCTCGCCGAATCGTGCGGTGGTGGCCGGGCTGGCCCTCAATTTCTCGTCGTCGACCTAGCGCCGCCGCGGCCCCGCAGTGCGTCGTGGCCAGCTCGTCAGGGCGCTCCAACGCTGGTATGGTGTATCCTAGCCATCTCGCCTGGTTCCGTAGTTGGTATAGCGCTTGTCCTTAGGTGAAATACAACCCCAGGGTCTCGGTATTGTGAACTCCGATGAGCACACCGCCGTGGCCGATGTCGTCTCCGGCGGTCCTCTGGGCGATGGGGGGATTGGGTTGGATGCGGGTCAGCCGTAGGATCCAAAATGAAGGCTCCAGATTAGAAGTGAGATACCCTTTTCGCGCTGGTTAACCGGAGCCGTTGATCGGTGCGTGAACGGGTGAGATCGTATCCTCATGTTTATGTTTGCGGATCAATCATGGGCCGTGGGATCTGGATCCTGTGGTTCTGGTAGCATACCGGTTCGCTATATGTTAAAATTAATCCGGGCCGTTCATTTGAGATCGGTCGGTCTCGGTTTCATCCCGAATCATTATAAGTCCTAATCTAATCTGAGCCTTCGGTCCACGATCGGACGGCTTAGATCTGTCCATACCCCTTCGGCTGCGCGATTTACACTTGAACCCCTCTGTTTATTCGAAATAGAACCCGCCGTCCTACTGCATAGTGTTCTGAGTCTCAGGATCTTTTGCGCTTAAGCCCCTGCGCTTCTCTGTTAATGAGGCCCAGTCCAGAGCGTATTTAAAATGAGTAAATGAATTAGTAAATGCAATTTTAATACAAAAACAAATGCTAGAACTTGGAAAATTCATATCTAATTCATTTTAAATCCAAATTGAACCATTCCAATTTCTAAAATTTTGTAATAATATTATTTATCATTTAGTATCACTGTTTTGACATGAACGCAGTTAGAAGATTAATTTCTCATTTAATCCTACTCTAATCACATTAAACCTTAGGAAATTCGTATCTCCTCCGTTTTAACTCCGATTTGATCCGTTCAAGTTGCGTTAGTCTCGTAGCAACGTGTAGATCATTATTATGCAGTATATTATTATGTTTGGTGTGATGTTAATTTTGTATATACCATGTTTGCTTGTATTGCTACGTCTAGCGCGAGGACACGTGTCATCTGAAAAGCAAGTTGGTACCTGGAATCTCAAGTGCCAGGCAAGTTGTGCCCTTGATCACTTCTTTTACCCATTCATGTTCTTATTATTCATAATGATCTGCATAGGATAATTTTGCTGGGACCCGATAGGATACCCTAGATTTGACTATCTTTATACCTTGCTTCACCACTGGTTTTACTACTAAAGTTTTGGGTAGTTCATGCTATTGCTTTATGTGGATTTGGGTATAAAGATATTCATCACTCATTGTTATACTATTTATTGTTATCTGTTTTAATTCCTTGTTCATGTTAAGATCATTATGTTAATGGGAACATGGAGCGACCACCCGGGAAAACAGTGCTACCACAAGGGTGGAATGGGACGCCCTTGGCTGATTAACTAGGAAAGCTAGGGGAGGGCTACCTTACCCGAAAGGGGCAAGGGCAGTAGGGGAGAGGTCAGTGCGGGGAGGTCCCTGGTTGATTTTGCTGCGATGGCTATCAGCCAGGAACCCTTTACTGGATCTTCCCATAAACTGTAGCGGGTAGTCTGAAGCTAGTGGAACTTTGTAAAGGCCTCGTAGTGTTACCCTGCCTCGCCTCCTCGGTAGAGGTGTATGGGATTGGCCATCTCTTGGCAGATGGGTAACATGACTTGTGGGTAAAGATGCGCAACCTCTGCAGAGTGTAAAACTAGTATACTAGCCGTGCTCACGGTCAAGAGCGGCTCGGACCCTCACATGATTAATTTATGGAACTTAAACTTAACCTGTCATTTCATTGCATCTGGGCTTATTTTGTTATTACCTTTACTTATTATTATTAAGGTTTGGTATTTAATTACACTTAGTAATTGCTAATAAAAATTTTGACCAACTTATAAAAGCAATGCTCAGCCTTAGCCTTTATTTCATTGATCAGCCTTACACTTCATGAACTCCCACCTTTGGTGAGTTCATGCCACATTATTCCCCACGACTTGTTGAGCTATGATCGTATGTGAGCTCACTCTTGCTGTCTCACACCCCCTCCACAGGAGAAGAACAGGTGGTTTCAAGTGGAGTCAAGTATCGAGGAGTTTGATCTGATCTAGGTGGCGTTTCCCAGTCGACATTGGCGCCGACGATCCTTAGTTCGTGTTATATTTATCTTTTATTATTTTTGTAAGTCTTCCGCTATGTAATATGTACTCTGATTTTATGGTGACATTTATCTCTATACACTCTGTTATTATATATGTTGTCTTCTTGGCGCATGTATGAGATGCACCCGGCTTTGTCCTTTAAAACCGGGTGTTACAGAAGTGGTATCAGAGGAAATGTTGACTGTAGGACGAAACCTAGATAGAAATGGACAAAACCATTACCTACTCACCTTACTCTGATTCTTTCTACACTCATCTTAATCCTGTCTCACCTTCTACTGTTCTACTCTGATCATTCTTATCTTTTCTACTCTGAGACAAGATGGATTTCACACCTTGGAATCCCTACCCCGATGACATTTCTAAGAGATAGGGAACCTAAGACAAAAAAATTAAAACTATTTTCCCTATTAAAAATGTTGGTTGATTGTTCTGATGATCAATGTCTGATTTGCTTCTTTGATTGATTGAAATATTATAGACGGGCATCTTCGCATGTACCACCATAAGGTAATGAATTAGCTTTAGTAGGTGACACACTAATCTACTTAGCTAATAAGTCCCCCAAAGTAACATGATTGTAATTACTGCCTTGTCTACTGCTCTTTCTTACCTTATGTATCTAACTCAGATGGTCAATACTAGGAAAGGAAAGATTATCACGCAACAGCAAGCAGAAATGAATCCTCCAAATCCTCCACCTGTTGAAACCGAGCAAGTGATCGCAACCCAAAGGCTGGTGATACAGCAATTGACAGACATGATGACCGAAATGCAAAACCAGATAAGACAAGAACGCGAGGAAATACGTCAGGCCCGTCTGGAGATACAGCAAGAAATAAGGCAATCACGGTTGGAGAGACAACAACAAGAGCAACCACCATCCCCACCACCACAACAACAAGAGCAACCACCATCTCCACCACCACCGGCTCCACCAAGCTACATAAACATATATATAAATTACTACTATTTGTAAGATCTACATGTTCCTTTAGTTAGTGTTTGGTATGATACTATTTTAGGAGGAATAAAAAGTCTATTTGACCCCATGTGTTGTTAATAAAATTATGCGTCATGCTGAGATTTTGGTTTGGGCATACGTGTTGGACAATATGAGAAAGCCCATGGGAGTAATTACACCTAAAGGACCTGTTGTGGCGAATCAAATGACACGTAGATTGACATTGACCATTATGGGTAGAGAATTTGGAGTTACTACTATAATATTGGAGCCAAGCAGTATAGAATGTCTGTAGAAGAGTTAAAAGAACTCAAGAAGCACTTAACGGAGTCACAAGAGGTTGAGTACATTCGTCCGAGTCTTCACCGTGGAGAGCACCAGTTTTGTTTGTACAGAAGAAGGATGGATCGCAACAGATGTGTGTGGATTATAGATCTCTTAATGATGTCACTGTGAAGAACAAATTTCGGTTGCCCCGCATTAAGGATTTATTTAATCGGATGAGAGGAGCCAGGGTACTCTCGAAGATCGACCTCCGATCGGGATACCATCAGATGAAGACTGGACCATCAGATATTCCTAAGACGACTTTCTCGACTCGATATGGATTATATGAGATCATCGTTATGTCGTTTGGATTAATTAATGCACCAGCTTATTTTAAGGATTTGATGAATAAGATGTTTTTGGAGTATTTGGACAGATTCGTCGTGGTGTTCATCGACGATATTCTTATCTATTCTAAGAATGAGAGTGACCATGAAGGACATCTAAGGTTGGTGCTACAGAAGTTACGAGATGATCAACTCCACGCCAAGTATGGTAAATGCGAGTTTTGGATTGGCGAGGTGCCATTTCTTGGACATATCATTTCTAAGAGAGGGATATCAGTGGACCCTGCTAAAGTCAAGGAGATAGTGGCGTGGAGCATACCCACTACCGTTACGGAGAGTCGGAGTTTCTTGGGACTTGCAGGATATTATCGGAAATTTATCGAAGGATTTTCTAAGATTGCTAAGCCTATGACCTCACTTTTGGTGAAGGAAAGAGAATTCAAGTGGGACGAGAAGTGCCAAGTATATACGGATCATAAGAGTTTGAAGTATATATTCACATAGAAGGATCTTAACCTTAGGCAACGCCGTTGGTTGGAGCTTATTAAGGATTATGATTTGGAAATTCACTATCACCCGGGCAAGGCAAATTCGGTTACAGATGCCTTGAGTCGAAAGGAGCATGTTCATTTAGCTGTTGTTGCCCAGCTACTCGATGAGATTGTTGAGAGTTTCAGGAGACTTAACCTGGGGATAGTTGTTCACACTGAAGGAGTAACTATTGATGTGGAACCTACTTGGAGCAAGAGATCCGCAAAGGACAAATGAGTGATGCTAAGATACAAGAGACTAAGGATCTGATTACTGAAGATCGAGTCCCGGAATTCACGGACGATGGGCAAGGAACAATATGGTTCAAGGATCGGATATGAGTTTCCGAGATTGAAAGCCTTCGTGTGACTGTTTTGAAGGAAGCCCATGACTTGGATTATTCTATTCATCCTGGTAGTACCAAGATGTATCAGGATTTAAAGCAGAGGTGCTGGTGATATGGACTGGAGAGAGATATGGCTGCACATGTGGGTATGTGTGATGTGTGCCAAAGAGTTAAGGTTGAACACCAAAAACTAGCTGGACTATTACACCCACCAAAGATGTCCAAGTGGAAGTAAGAAGGGATTGATATGGATTTCATTACTGGATTGCCTCGCACCCAGAAAGGATATGATGATATATGGGTGATTGTGGATAGATTGACCAAAGTGGCTCATTTCATTCCGATCAAGACTACTTATAATGGATCACAATTGGCTAAGTTATACATGTCTCGGATTAAGTCTCTACGCAATGTACCAAGGAAGATCATTTTGGATTGAGGACCACAGTTTACCCCCAGATTTCGGAAAAGTTTTCATGAGAATATGGATGCGAAGTTGAATTTTAGTTCGGACTACCTTAGACTGATGGACAGGCTGAAAGGACTAATCAAGTATTGGAAGACATGTTGAGAGCTTGGACCTTTCAGCATGGTAGTAGTTGGGACAAGAGCCTACCTTATGCTGAGTTCTCATATAATAATAGTTACTGGGCCAGTCTGAAGATGTCACTGTTCGAGACTTTGTATGGCAGGAAATGCAGGACTCCTTTATATTGGATCAGACTAGAGGAAGACAGTTCTTTTGGGCCTAAACATATCCAAGTGGCAGAAGAACAAGTCCGTATCATTCGAGATAATTTGAAGGTAGCTCGGACCAGGCAAAAGAGCTGCACTGATAATAGAAGAAGACCACTGGAATTGAGGAAAGTGATCATGTATACCTCCAGGTGTCACCACTTCGTGGAATGAGGAGATTTAAAGTCAAGGGCAAATTGTCCCCTCGCCTTATTGGACCTCTCTTAATCTTAAAGCGAGTTGGAGAAGTTGCAGATCAATTGGAGTTACCGGATCATCTTGCGGATGTTAATGATGTCTTTCATGTATCTCAGCTGAAGAAATGCCTCAGGGTACCTGAGGAGCAGTTACCAATGGAGGACCTTAGTGTTCAAGAGGATTTGACTTATGCTGAGTACCCCCATCAAGATTTTGGATATTTTGACTTGAGTTACGAGGAATAAGGTTATAAAGATGTGCAAAGTGCAATGGAGCCACCACGGAGAAGATGAAGCAACTTGGGAAAGAGAAGAAGAGCTTCGCATAGATTTTCCCCATCTTTTCCCTAGAACTTCCTAAATCTCGAGGACGAGATTATTTTTAAGGGGGGTAGGATTTGTAATACTCACTTTGTAATATATAATAAAAGGGGAGAAAAGTCATTCTCCCATAATCTTTGTGTGTGTAGAATTTACTTATCATCACATGTGAATACCATATTCAAACAACAAATAAATGATAAAAAGGATATACCACTAAATTATGCATCATGCCGGATTTTATTTTGTGCATTTTGTGGTAACATAAAATAATGAGAAAAGAATTATATTAATACCCAAATGGGAATTTAAAATCTAAAAGAGATTCTAGAATCCAGAAAAGAGAAAGTAATAATAAAAAAAAATGGTGAGGATAAAAATAAGTAAATGAAAATATACTATTCCAACATTAGAGTGTGAATTTGTATAATGGACTCAAAGGATAAATTCACATTCAAATTCAAATTTGAATTCAAAACAATTAAAGAAAACAGGAAAAAAAAAAGAAAAACAGAACTATTCCAGAATGGGCCAGCTACCACCTATTCGGCCCATGTGGCCAATCCCTCCGCGCGGCCCAAAATCACCTCCACTGCGCGCACGGCTCTGGCAAATGGGGCCCGCTTGTCAACGGCTCGGCTTCACGCGAGCTCACGCCCTCTGCCGCTGGCTGGTGGACCCCCCGGGTCAGCTCCCTCCCCTTCCAACAGATCTCGCGAGAATGGCGGGGTGCGCCATGGGCGCGGAATCCGCGCAGGCGCCTCAACCAATCGCCGTGGCTACTATAAAGCGCGGCGCCCATAACCCTAGCCGCCCATCCTAGCCACGCCCCCATCCTGAACCACACCGATGTGTTCCACGCTCTGAGATCCCCGCACGGTGACTGAGTGTGCCGCCGCCAGCAAATCCACGTTTTTGCGAGTGCCACGGCCGGGATCGTCGCCCCTGGGGCTCTGGCGGAATCTGGGCATCGTTGCGTGCTCGCCGAATCGTGCGGTGGTGGCCGGGCTGGCCCTCAATTTCTCGTCGTCGACCTAGCGCCGCCGCGGCCCCGCAGTGCGTCGTGGCCAGCTCGTCAGGGCGCTCCAACGCTGGTATGGTGTATCCTAGCCATCTCGCCTGGTTCCGTAGTTGGTATAGCGCTTGTCCTTAGGTGAAATACAACCCCAGGGTCTCGGTATTGTGAACTCCGATGAGCACACCGCCGTGGCCGATGTCGTCTCCGGCGGTCCTCTGGGCGATGGGGGGATTGGGTTGGATGCGGGTCAGCCGTAGGATCCAAAATGAAGGCTCCAGATTAGAAGTGAGATACCCTTTTCGCGCTGGTTAACCGGAGCCGTTGATCGGTGCGTGAACGGGTGAGATCGTATCCTCATGTTTATGTTTGCGGATCAATCATGGGCCGTGGGATCTGGATCCTGTGGTTCTGGTAGCATACCGGTTCGCTATATGTTAAAATTAATCCGGGCCGTTCATTTGAGATCGGTCGGTCTCGGTTTCATCCCGAATCATTATAAGTCCTAATCTAATCTGAGCCTTCGGTCCACGATCGGACGGCTTAGATCTGTCCATACCCCTTCGGCTGCGCGATTTACACTTGAACCCCTCTGTTTATTCGAAATAGAACCCGCCGTCCTACTGCATAGTGTTCTGAGTCTCAGGATCTTTTGCGCTTAAGCCCCTGCGCTTCTCTGTTAATGAGGCCCAGTCCAGAGCGTATTTAAAATGAGTAAATGAATTAGTAAATGCAATTTTAATACAAAAACAAATGCTAGAACTTGGAAAATTCATATCTAATTCATTTTAAATCCAAATTGAACCATTCCAATTTCTAAAATTTTGTAATAATATTATTTATCATTTAGTATCACTGTTTTGACATGAACGCAGTTAGAAGATTAATTTCTCATTTAATCCTACTCTAATCACATTAAACCTTAGGAAATTCGTATCTCCTCCGTTTTAACTCCGATTTGATCCGTTCAAGTTGCGTTAGTCTCGTAGCAACGTGTAGATCATTATTATGCAGTATATTATTATGTTTGGTGTGATGTTAATTTTGTATATACCATGTTTGCTTGTATTGCTACGTCTAGCGCGAGGACACGTGTCATCTGAAAAGCAAGTTGGTACCTGGAATCTCAAGTGCCAGGCAAGTTGTGCCCTTGATCACTTCTTTTACCCATTCATGTTCTTATTATTCATAATGATCTGCATAGGATAATTTTGCTGGGACCCGATAGGATACCCTAGATTTGACTATCTTTATACCTTGCTTCACCACTGGTTTTACTACTAAAGTTTTGGGTAGTTCATGCTATTGCTTTATGTGGATTTGGGTATAAAGATATTCATCACTCATTGTTATACTATTTATTGTTATCTGTTTTAATTCCTTGTTCATGTTAAGATCATTATGTTAATGGGAACATGGAGCGACCACCCGGGAAAACAGTGCTACCACAAGGGTGGAATGGGACGCCCTTGGCTGATTAACTAGGAAAGCTAGGGGAGGGCTACCTTACCCGAAAGGGGCAAGGGCAGTAGGGGAGAGGTCAGTGCGGGGAGGTCCCTGGTTGATTTTGCTGCGATGGCTATCAGCCAGGAACCCTTTACTGGATCTTCCCATAAACTGTAGCGGGTAGTCTGAAGCTAGTGGAACTTTGTAAAGGCCTCGTAGTGTTACCCTGCCTCGCCTCCTCGGTAGAGGTGTATGGGATTGGCCATCTCTTGGCAGATGGGTAACATGACTTGTGGGTAAAGATGCGCAACCTCTGCAGAGTGTAAAACTAGTATACTAGCCGTGCTCACGGTCAAGAGCGGCTCGGACCCTCACATGATTAATTTATGGAACTTAAACTTAACCTGTCATTTCATTGCATCTGGGCTTATTTTGTTATTACCTTTACTTATTATTATTAAGGTTTGGTATTTAATTACACTTAGTAATTGCTAATAAAAATTTTGACCAACTTATAAAAGCAATGCTCAGCCTTAGCCTTTATTTCATTGATCAGCCTTACACTTCATGAACTCCCACCTTTGGTGAGTTCATGCCACATTATTCCCCACGACTTGTTGAGCTATGATCGTATGTGAGCTCACTCTTGCTGTCTCACACCCCCTCCACAGGAGAAGAACAGGTGGTTTCAAGTGGAGTCAAGTATCGAGGAGTTTGATCTGATCTAGGTGGCGTTTCCCAGTCGACATTGGCGCCGACGATCCTTAGTTCGTGTTATATTTATCTTTTATTATTTTTGTAAGTCTTCCGCTATGTAATATGTACTCTGATTTTATGGTGACATTTATCTCTATACACTCTGTTATTATATATGTTGTCTTCTTGGCGCATGTATGAGATGCACCCGGCTTTGTCCTTTAAAACCGGGTGTTACAAGGGCTCATCAAGCTCGTTGATCTTCTTTGAGCCTTTAATCATACATTCAAAGCTCACAAAATTCCCGATTACTTCCTCGGGAGTCATTAGTGTGTATCTAGGATTACCACGAATTAATTGAACTTGAGTGGGGTTAAGGAAAATAAGTGATCTCAAAATAACCTTAACCACCTCGTGGTCATCCCACTTCTTGCTCCCGAGGTTGCGCACTTGGTTCACCAAGGTTTTGAGCCGGTTGTACATATCTTGTGGCTCCTCCCCTTAGCGAAGACGGAAGCGACCGAGCTCCCCCTCGATCGTTTCCCGCTTGGTGATCTTGGTGAGTTCATCACCTTCGTGCGCGGTCTTGAGTAGGTCCCAAATCTCCTTTGCATTCTTCAACCCTTGCACCTTGTTGTATTCCTCCTTGCTTAGAGAGGCGAGGAGTATGGTTGTAGCTTGCGAGTTGAAGTGCTCGATTTGGGCCACTTCGTCCGTATCGTAGTCTTCATCCCCTACGGATGGTACCTGTGCTCCAAACTCAACAACATTCCATATACTTTTGTGGAGTGAGGTTAGATGAAATTTCATTAAATCACTCCACCTAGCATAATCTTCGCCATCAAAAGTTGGCGGTTTGCCTAATGGAACGGAAAGTAATGGAGTATGTCTAGGTGTATGAGGATAGTGTAAGGGAATCTTACTAAACTTCTTTCGCTCTTGGCGCTTAGAAGTTACGGACGGCGCATCGGAGTCGGAGGTTGATGTTGATGAAGTGTCGGTCTCGTAGTAGACCACCTTCCTCATCCTCTTGTGCTTGTCGCCTTTCCGATGCGACTTGTGGGAAGAAGATTTTTCCTTCTTCTCTTTGTGGTGTGAGGAAGAAGATCTTTTCTCCTTCCGTTTGGAGGAGTCCTTCTTCTTCTCCTTCCTCTTAGTGCGGGACTCTTCCGATAAAGTGCTCCCTTGGCTAGTAGTGGGCTTGTTGCCGGTCTCCATCTCCCTCTTTGTGTGATCTCCCGACATCACTTCGAGCGGTTAGGCTCTAATGAAGCACCGGGCTCTGATACCAATTGAAAGTCGCCTAGAGGGGGGGTGAATAGGGCGAAACTGAAATTCTCAAAAATAATCACGACTACAAGCCGGGTTAGCGTTAGAAATATAATAGAGTCCGCGAGAGAGGGTGCAAAACAAATCGCAAGCAAATAATGAAGTGAGACACGCGGATTTGTTTTACCGAGGTTCGGTTCTCTCAAACCTACTCCCCGTTGAGGAGGCCACAAAAGGCCGGGTCTCTTTCAACCCTTACCCTCTCTCAAACGGTCCCTCGGACCGAGTGAGCTTTCTCTTCTCAATCACTTGGAACACAAAGTTCCCGCATGGACCACCACATGGTTGGTGTCTCTTGCCTCAATTACAAGTGAGTGTTTGATCACAAGAAAGAATGCCAAAGAAAAAGAAGCGATCCAAGCGCAAGAGCTCAAATGAACACTACAAATCACTCTCTCTAGTCACTAGGGCTTTGTGTGGAGTTGGGAGAGGATTTGATCTCTTTTTGGTGTGCTTTGTAATGAATGCTAGCTCTTGTATAGTGGTTGGAAGCTGGAAAACTTGGATGCAATGGATGGTGGGTGGTTGGGGGTATTTATAGCCCCAACCACCAAACTAGCCGTTTGGTGAGGCTGTCTGTTCGATGGCGCACCGGACAGTCCGGTGCACACCGGACATGTCCGGTGCGACAGCCACGTCACCAAAGTAGTTGGGATTCGACCGTTGGAGCTCTGTCTTCTGGGCCCGCCTTGATGTCCGGTGGCGCACCGGACATGAACTGTAGATTGTCCGGTGCGCCTGCTCCCGCGTGCCTGACGACTGCGCGCTTCTGGCGCGCATTAAATGTGTCGCAGGTAGCCGTTGGCGCCGAAATAGCCGTTGCCCCGCTGTTACACCGGACAGTCCGGTGTACACCGGACAGTCCGGTGAATTTTAGCGGAGCAGCCGAAGTGAATTCCCGAGGCTGGCGAGTTCCTGAGGCCGCTCTTCCTTGGAGCACCGAACATGTCCGGTGTACACCGGACAGTCCAGTGAATTATAGCGGAGTGGCCTCTAGAAATTCCCGAAGGTGAGCAGTTTGGAGTTGGAGTCCTCTGGTGCACCGGACATGTCCGGTGGCACACCGGACAGTCCGGTGCGCCAGACCAGAGGTGCCTTCGGTTGTCCTTTGCTCCTTTGTTGAACCCAATACTTGGTCTTTTTATTGGCTAAGTGTGAACCTCTTGCACCTGTATAACTTATACACTAGAGCAAACTAGTTAGTCCAATATTTGTGTTGGGCAATTCAACCACCAAAATTATTTAGGAACTAGGTGTAAGCCTAATTCCCTTTCATGACCACTCCCCTACTGCCCTTGCCCCTTTCGGGTAAGGAAGACCTCCACTAGCTTTCCTAGTTAATCAGCCAAGGGCGTCCCATTAAACCCTTGTGGTAGCACTATTTTCCTGGGTGGTCGCTCCATGTTCCCATTAATTTAATGATCTTAACATGAACAGTAATAATAACAAGATAATAACAGAATAATCATGAGTAGTGTATCTCCATACCCAATCCACATAAAGCAATAGCAAGTACTACCCAAAAATGTTTCAGTGGTGAACAAGGTATAAAGATAACCAAAACTGGGGTAACCTAAAGGATCCCATCAAAATTATCCTATGCAGATCATTATAATTAATAAGAACATGGCTGGGAAAAAGTAAGTGATCAAGGGCACAACTTGCCTTCAATGAGCTCCCCGCTCAGCTACTTCTACTTGTTGAACCTCAGTTTCCACAGTGGCTTGCTCGTCTATTCGCATCAACACAATACATACATAGTATAGCCAAAATCAACATCACACCAAACATGTAAATAAAATATACAGTAAAAATCTACACATTAAAATGAAATCATAGGAACTGGAATCACTAAATTTGGAGTTATAGAATTCAAGTTATGAATTTCCTAATGTTTAATGTGATTGAAATAGGATTAAATGACAAATTAATTTTCTTACTAAGTTCATGTCAAAACAGTGATACTAAATGATAGAGAATCTTATTACAAAATTTTAGAAATTGGAATGGCTCAATTTGGAGTTAAAATGAATTTTCTATGCAATAAACAAGTTTTAGGAATTCTTTTTATATTAAAAATCAATTTATGTATTTATTTACCTATTTTATAGGTTCTCTGGACTGGGGCTCGATTTCTGATAAGTTCAAGGGTCTCTGCGCAAGATAACCCAGACTCAGGGAATAGTTCCACTGGACGGCGGGTTGGTTTCAAAGTTTGGCGGGGTTTCTTTTGTAAAACGTACCCACGAAGGGGTACGGGCCAATACCGACCGTCAGATTAGATCCGAACGATCCAGATTAGACCAGCGCGCTGCGAATTAGTATGCAATCAGGGGCACTGGATCCCGATCCGACGGTGTGGATTTAATGCACTCCGATCTCACCCGCACCACCCGATCAGACATCAACGGCGCAGGATCAATCATGTGAAGGGGTAAGCCTAGTTCTAATCTCCATCGTTGATCAACCAACCGACGGCACCCACGCGTTTCTCCGTTCCGATGACCTAGCCCGGCGGCGAGCGCGAGCCCGCGGCGGATGCCATCGCCGACGACCCCCCCCCCCCTTATTGCGAGCCAACAGGGGGGTTCGTTGCCTCCTAAGCCAATCTGAGACTAACTACTCTATCCCCATGAGTTAGCGAATGCAAGGGCAGTGTTAATACCTTGATTCGATGTGCCGAACGCCCTGGCCACAGCAGCGAGCACGGTCACGGCGGCGCTCCGACGTCGTCGACAAATTCGCTAGACGCCAGCCCCCAATTCCCCGCAGAGAGCTCGGAAACACCAGCAGTAGACTAACCAAAGCACCCAGGGTCGAATGATGGCTGCGGTCGCGGGGTATTTTCGATATGCGCGCTCGACGGTAATGGCAGCTTGAAGATTTGCGTGGCTGGCTACTTCTTAGGGCGACGACAGCACTGGTTCTTCGGTTGGCAAATGCGGAGGCGAGCACAACGGCTCGGTCGATTTATGGGCGCGAGGGCGGAGCTGAGCAACCATCACGGCCGAGATCTGCGGAGTCCGTGCGGCAACATCGCGTGCCCGAGTCGTGCGGCGAAGGAAGGGGAAAGGAGCTGACCGGTGGGCCCCAGAGTCAATGAGCGGAAAGACGCGGCGCGAGGGAGCTGTAGCTGACGCGTGGGCCTGGATTGTCAGCGCGCGCGGTGGGGGGTTTGGGCCGCGCAGCACGCTTCTGCTGGTGGGCCAAATAGATGGTGAGAGGCCCATTTAGCTGAGTTTGTTTTTATTCTTTTTATTTTCTATTCCTTTTCCTTTCTCTCTATTTTCAAACCCAAATTTGAATTCAAACTTAAGCTCATCACTATAATTTATGTTTGCGGAATTAGGGGTATTAATTCTAGATATATTTATTTATATATATTATTTATATTTTTCATATCATTTTTCTTCTTCTCATTTCCAAAACCCTAAATTTTAATTTAGGGGTCAATTCAACCTTTAGAATTATTATTTTATTATTATTATTAACATTATTATTTTATTTAATGCACAAACAATAAAACTCCAACGAGATGCACTTTCTTTTATCTTAGTGTCTTTGTTTTGATTTAATCACTTTTTTTTCTATATATGCTCTTTTCATGATGCAAATAAGGCACATAAAATAAGGAAATCACCATGTATTTCTTGTACACAATTTTGAGTATTACAAAGATGAAGAATACGACTTCGATACCAATTGAGAGCACCTAGAGGGGGGGTGAATAGGAGATCCTGCAAAATTCAATACTAATAACACAAACTTGGTTTATAATATGATAGTTAGATTAAACCAAGTGGTTATAAAGCGAGTTCTTGAGATGGAATCAATCACATAGAAAAGCAACACAAGAGACACGTTGTTTTTGTCCCGTGGTTCGGCCAAGTAACACTTGCCTACTTCCACGTTGTGGTGTCCCAATGGAAGAGGGTTGCACTCAACCCCTTTCAAGTGATCCAATGATCAACTTGAATACCACAGTCTTTTCTTTTAGAGTTCTCTTCCCGTTTGCGAGGAATCTCCACAAGTTGGAGTCTCTCGCCCTTACAATGTTGATCACACAAGAAGCACAGAAGTAAGGGAGGGAAAGCAACACACGCAAGACTCAAATCGCAGCCAACACACGCACAAAAGCCAAGACGCGAGCACGAGATCATGGCGTAGGGAGTTTACAACTTGAACGGTGCTCAAATCTCTAACACTATGAACCGATTGCGTGATTACAGAGTCTAGGAGTCTTAAGATGTTTAGTGAATGCTTGGTGTGCTGCTCCATGTGCCTAGGGTCCCTTTTATAGCCCCAAGGCAGCTAGGAGTCGTTGGAGATCAACTTGAAAGGCAATTCTTGCCTTCTGTCGGGTGGTGCATCGGACAGTTCGGTGCACCACCAGACATGAATAGTAGCTATCCGGTGCCCGATCTCCTTCCTTTTCTGGTGAAGCCGGCCATTGGATCTTCGGATCCGTTGGCGCACCGGACAGTTCGGTGTGATCATCCAACCGTTGGCTCGGCCACATGTCGCCCGTTGATCACGCAGACGACCGTTGGTCGCGGGCGCTGTTGGCTCACCGGACAGTCCGGTGTACCACTGGACAGTTCGGTGATTTTTAGCCGTGACGCCTCCTCCTTTTCCCAAGAGCGACGAGTTCATCGCCGAAGTCTTGGGCGCGGGAGCTGATGACTCACTGGATAGTCCGGTGATTTATAGCCACGTCGCCCCGCCGATTCCCGAGAGCAGCGACTTTGCCACCGGGCCAGCCTGGGCACCGGACACTGTCCGGTGCACCACCGGACAGTCCGATGTGCCAGGCTGGTGCTGGTTTGACTGATCACAGCCACTTCTTCAATCTTTTTTCTCTTTTCTTGGCCATGTCTCTAGCACTTAGATAAACATGTTAGTACCCAAAAACAATTTACTAAGTCCGGAGACATACCTTGTTCCTTGATTTGCATCTTGGTACTTATAAACTTAAAACAATGTGTTGGGCATCTAATCACCAAAACAATTATAGAAATGGCCCAAGGGCACATTTCCCTTTCAGGAAAGAGGCTCACAATAACCGTTAACAAGCCATCGAATGTGCCTCGACTCATGCTGTACTGCGACTTGAACGCCATTACACGTCTAATGGCATCCAGTTGAGAAACCTTTGTCTGGCCTTGAAGGGGCTTCTGTGCCGCTGTTGGGAACTTGCTCTCCTGGGCAAGATGATCCAACAGGGGAGTGAAAGGAATGCAAACAAGATTTTAACTCGAGATGGCGATTGCTCTCTTGAAATCAGCCTCTTTAGGGCACTGTACGGGGGTATTTATAGGCGCCTGAGCGCCCAGCGCCTTGATGTAAGGACGCATGTGCCCTCAGGCACCTAGACTATCCCCGGAATATTCCCATAAGGGAGGGTTACAGACTGTCATTACAGAAAAGCCATTACAAATCAGGCCCGTAACACACCTCTCCATGCGGGGCCTGTTACAATGGGCCGAATCCCACGTGGGCCTCCAGGTTGGGTGAGGGCGAGGGAAGGGGCGACTCTGTCGTAGGCCTTCGTCTTGCAGTATTGGTGACGAAGGGTGGACCTCGCTGGTCATTTTGCTTCCGTTGGTGCAGCGAGGTTGGCGAAGGCGTGGAGCGAAGGGTAGTGCCTCCGCCTTCGCCCCAACATTTGCCCTTCGAGGGACTAGTTCGACTAAGTCATCTGGTGCCGAAGACGTCGGTAGATGGTGGAGACGCTGCCCTCGCTCGAAGTGGTTCCACGGGGGTTTTTGATGTGATCGTTGACGGACGTGGTACTGTTGGACTGCGGGTTTCTCGAAGCGTCGCATCCTGTGTATAAAAAGGGGGTGGCGCGGGTCAGGTTCTCTTACCTTACTGTACGCCGCAAAACCCTAGCCGCCTTTTGAAACCGTTCGCCCGCTCGCCTGCCCTCCTTGCTCCTGCTCGTCGGAGAACTGGCCCGCTTCAAGTAGACCGCTCGCCGCCGCTGACGGTACGTAGCCATGCCGTCTTCTTCCTCATCTGCTGCAAGCACGCCGCCGCCCGACGCATCGTCCGAGGATACCTTGAGCAACGTGCCAGCGATGGAACTACATCCGGGTGATACGGTGGAGTTTGGCGTTTCTCGGATTTCCTCGGTTCGCGTGCAGGATATGCAGCAGCTGGGGTATTTTGGCAGCGGAGTTGGGCGTGTCTCGAGGGCGGAGGAGGTTCCCGAGCCCGAGGGCGAATTGGTCGTGTTTGAGGCGTTTTTCACCGCTGGCCTTCGTCTGCCTGCATATCGCTTTGTGGCGGAAGTCCTGCGGAGATTTGAGGTCCAGGTCCACCAGCTGACACCTAACGCCGTGGTGGCCCTGGCGAAGTATGTCTGGGCGGTGACTTCGTATGGCGGACAGCCTTCGGTGGAGGTCTTCGCCAAACATTACTGTCTGCATTGGCAAAAAAGAAAAATTGGACACAAGATTGCACAGTTTGGATCGTGCACGTTTATGTCGAGGACCGGAAAGACTTCGATGGAAGTCATGGAGTTAGTTCCCTGTGCCCGTAACAAGTGGGGCAACTGGTGGGATTTCTGGTTTTATGTTTCCGAGGGCGAAGTCGAAGACCGCCCAGGGCTCCCCGTGGCCATGATGTGCTCCCATCATTATATGGCGTACCCGTATTTTGAGGTGGCGGAGGATGATGAAGATGAAGAAGCCCTTCGGTGCGCTGCCCGCATGAGTAGCGGGCGCGATTTATTTGAGGAATTCATCGGGTATGGGGTATGGCCCTTGGCACATGGTTGGGCGTTGGGCGAAGTATGCCCTCACGAGATGCCCTCCCTGGGTGGGCAGCGAGTGCGAAGTCTAGCCTTCGCGTTGGATCTGCATGGCTGGGATCCCACCGCGTTCGTGCGTGAAGCGGAAGACAGAGCTACACGTATTGTGGGGCGTTATGTGCCTAGGACAGAGGCCATGCGGAGTTGGGATATCCGTGGATCCAACGTTCGACTGAATAGGGTCTTCGAGCTGAATCGCTTGCCATACGGTGGCTATCCCGGGGATGACGTTGTTGACCGCTGCGGGAAGGCCCTTCGCAGGAGGCCGACCCAGCCATTAAGAAGAGAAAACTAGGTACTGCAGTGGGGGGACTAGGGGTCTCCGATAGTTTTGCTATGGAGTTGATGGGGACATGCGCAGCCCCTGGGGGAAGGATGTCTTCGCCCGAGCTCCGGGAGTCTTCGACGCGAATGCTAGAGGTTACCAGGGGTCGATGGCCCAAGAATGTTCCAATCCCCTGCGCGGCTGGCGAAGACTTCATTATGTCTCGCATGGTTCATGACTTGAAGGTTTTTCCTTACGGACGGAATATTGTTGTTGTTGTATCGGCAGTGATGGAGAGGGACCGTCAAGACGCTGCGCAGAAACATCGGGCGGTCGTCAGGATCGTGGATCCTATGCGCGAGGCGAAGAAGGCACGGGGGAGCGTGAGGGCTGCTGCCTCTGGCAGTAGAAAACCGGTACCGGCTATGAAACCGGCCGGCCGCAGGCACAGCAAGGCATCGGCGAGCGTGAAGGCTGCCGCCTCTGATGGGAGCAAGCTGCCCCCGAGCGGGCCCGTGAAGGGACGAAGGCCGCCTTCGCCGGCGCGACGTGTTGCCGACTTCGGCACAGACATCAGTGTCGATGATTATCTTGTTGGCAAGTGAAGTGTTTTTTTGCTGGTGCGACTAGGCCTTTAACCGGTATCATAGTGCAGGGTCGGATGAGGGGCAACTGGCTGTTGTCCCGCCTCCGGTGGCAACCACTTCGCCAACGGCGGTGGTTGGGGTGAAGGGTGCCGCGCGGGACCCATGGGCCACTTTCTGCGCAAGCAGCGAGATTCTGTCGGCCGCTGCCGCTAAGGACGTGGCGGGCTCCATGTCTCAGCGACTAAGGGAAGCATCGCAGCAGCTGTCACAGTAGCTGAAGCGAGTAAGTTGTGTTTGACTTCGATGTTTGTTGTTTTTATGAGGATTCTTGTCTCATGGGTTTTTGTGTCAGGCGGCCGACTTCGCCGACCACATCACGTCGAGTGCCTTGACTGCGGACGTTGCTGCCGAGGTTGAGAGTCTCTGGGCACAGCATGCGGATGCGGTGCGGGAGAAGTCGGCTGCGGAGAGCAAAATCCGCAGGCTGTCGGAGAAGGTGGCTACCATGGAGGCCGAGAAGACGGATCTCCGGCGCCAGCTGGCGGAGGAGAGGAGGGAGGCGAACAAGGCCACCGCTGATGCGCAGGCTGCGCAGGCCGAGGCCAAAGTGGCGCGGGCGGAAGGGAGTCTCGCCCGCCAACGCGCCAAGGAGCTGGAGGCGAGGTTCAACGCCCTGCGCGGCCACGTGGACAAGGCCGAGGCCTCGACGCGCACGGAGGTCGAGCGGACACACGCGCAGTTCATGGACGCGTACCGGGAACTGGGTGCGCGGACCACTGACTTTGAAGTGCCCGGCCAAGAAGCGGGCCTTCGCTTCCTTGAATGGCTGCAGGAGGAGTTGCTAGTGCTCCCGACCATTGTGACGGGTTTCATGTCCTTCGCCTCCCTCGCCACCTGCGAGGGGGCCGTGAATGCTTTGTCCCACGAGGGGTGCAGGCATTACGAGGTCTTCGATCAAGCGGACGAAAACTATGAACGTGAAACCTTCAAGGTCGAAGACCCTGTGCTGAAGCAGTCAGCGGGGGCGCTCTTCGATAGGATGTGGGGTCCGCACGGCCGAGAGGCGGTGAGGGAGCGGTCCGATCGTGCAATAGAGCAGGTAAATGCTGTTTTTTGTGTAGTTATACGTGCGGGTAGGTGTGGTTTTGCTGAATGAATGTGCTGTTGCTGCAGATGGCGCGTGCCGAAGACGTCGAGGACCTTGCTGGTCTGGACGGCGGGCTGCCTGAGACCGTGGAGGTTGATCCGATGCCGCCATCTGATGCTGGTGAAGGCCCCTCGGCGACCCCTGCGCCGACTGCGGTCGGCGAGGACCCCGCACCAGCCCCTGCGTCGACGGGCGAAGACGCCTCGAAGATGGTGGTCGAGCCAGCTGCCGAGCCGGCGGCCGAAGACCCCTCAGCTGCGGCCGGGCCTTCGTAGGTGGTTGAGTAGGTGTTGAGGAGTTTGTAAATTTTGTCTGTGTGATACTGAACTTCGGTTGCTGCGCAGGTTCTGAGGTTTGGGCCTGCGCACGCAACCGCTCCTGACAATGCTATTTTTGTGGTGGCTTCGACCGTGGCTGCTGATGACGATTCATTTGGCTTTGTCTCTAAGTGTTCTGAATCTGATGATTCTAGTAGTTCGATTGTGTGGATGGAGGAGTCTTCAGACGAGGACTTGGATTATTTTGCAGCGTTAGATGTGGCTGCAGCAGAGCCTTTGCCGTGCGCGGAGGGTTCCGAGGAGCCCCTGGGCGCGAGTACTGGGTATAGGCACCGAAGGGCGATCACGAAACGGAGAGTGAGTGGATTGTCGCGAAGCGGTAGGCATCATCGTAGTGAGATGGAGAGTGGTTGTCTTCGCGTGGACGGGACTGGTAAGCGAGAATTGTTGTCCTCGCTGATTGGGGTGAGTGTAGGTGAGGGGGAGCTACGAAATTTTTTGTGGGTGAGGAATTGAGGATAATGCTGTTCAACTATAGGGAGATGGGTATCATCCCGAAGGCTGAGCCAATGTGATATATGATGCCCTCGCTGTGTGTACGTAACCGTAATTTATATGATAAGGCTGCGCGCCTTTGTTGATCCCGCCGCGCCCGTAGGCGACCTCTGCATAGATTCTTTTGGGAACGACTTTGATCTTTGCATACTTGTTGTGTTGTTCAGGCCACGCCCATAAGTGATTTTTGCACGGAGAGTCTTTTGGAAAAGACTTCGATTTTCCGGACTTGTTGTGTTATTCCGGCTGCACCCTTAGGCGACTTTTGCATGGAGAGTCTTTTGGGAAAGACTTCGATTTTGCACACTTGTTGTGCTATTCCGGTTGCACCCTTAGGCGACTTTTTGCACGGAGAGTCCGGCTGCACCCTTAGGCGACTTTTGCACGGGGAGTCTTTAGGAAAAGACTTTGATTTTGCGCACTTGTTGTGCTATTTCGGCTGCAACCTTAGGCGACTTTTGCACGGGGAGTCCGGCTGCACCCTTAGGCGACTTTTGCATGGAGAGTCTTTTGGAAAAGACTTCGATTTTGTGCAATTATTGTGCTGGTCCGGCTGCACCCTTAGGTGACTTTTGCGCGGAGTGTCGCATGCGAGGGTAGTCTGTGTTGTCCCTCGCGGTGACTTTGGTGTGGTCGAATGCCGAAGACCGTCGATGCGGTCTTTTTTGACATGTTGTGCCTTAGTTTTTGCGGGGGATTTTTGTGGGTATATTACATGGCTCCGCCTCATTAAAAACCTCACCCCCGGGAGGAAAAGAGTGCGGGCCGGAATGATACTGTTTGGTGAATTACAAGGGCGTGTTAGCCCTAAGGTTTCAAACAAAAAATTTGCGGAGATTGTCGATATTCCAGGAATGCTCTAGGTCTTCGCTGGATGGCGTTGTTAGCCTGTACGCGCTGGGGGACGCCTTCGTCTTGACGATGAAAGGACCCTCCCATTTTGGCTCTAGCTTGCCTCATGACTCTATCCGAGTTGTCCGGACTAGTACGGGGCCCCCTTCGTCGAATTCTCTTGGGACGACTGCGTGGTCTCGTCAGGCCTTCGTTTGAGCTTGGTATTTGTTGAGAGCCTACAGGGCAAAGACACGGTCTCCGTCGATGAGGTCTTTGGAGGTTGGTTCGTCTACGTCGGGGACGGCTGAAGCGCTTGCCCGTGGTGACCCATGTTTGATTTCCTGCGGGGTCATGGCCTCTGATCCGTATAGCAGGCGAAAAGGAGTGAATCCAGTCGCCCGGCATTCGGTCGTGTTCAGCGCCCAGACTGCTTCAGGTAGCAGATCGGCCGATTTAACCTTCTTGTCGTTGAGAAGCATTTTCTTGATGGTAGTGAAAATCTTGTCGTTGGCGCGCTCCACGACGCCGTTAGATTGTGGGTGATATACTGAGGCGAAAGCAAGCTTGGTGCCAATGGAGAAGCAAAAATCCCTTAAGTCCTGGCTGTAAAATTGTTTGCCATTGTCGACCGTGAGCTCAGACAGGACTCCGAATCGGCAGATGATGTTTTGCCAGAAAAATTTCTGGGCAGTCTTCGACATTATTGTGGATACTGCCCTTGCCTCGATCCACTTGGTAAAATACTGGACAGCAACGAAGGTGAACTTGAGGTTCCCTTGGGTCGTGGGTAATGGTCCGACAATGTCTAGCCCCTAGCGTTGGAGTGGCCATGTGTGGGCGATCAGCTTTGTGAATTGCGAGGGGTTGCCCGAACGGGGAGAGAACTTCTGGCAGGCTTCGCACGACCTCGTGACTCGATTTGCGGCACAGATTATAGCGGGCCAGTAGAAACCTTGTCGGATCACCTTGGCAGCGAGGGCCCTGGGCCCCGAGTGGGAGCCGCAAGTGCCAATGTGGACTTCACACGGGATCTAGAGGCCTTCGGTCTCTCTGACACATTTGAGCATGGGTTGACTGATCCCTTTCTTGTATAGCTGGCCCTCAATAAGTGTGAAGTCCCGGCTTCGGTGTTTGAGGCGCTTGGCCTCGTTGACATCACCTGGATTGTAATATCCTTGCAAGAACAGGGTTATTGGGGCCCGCCAGTCTTCGGCCATGATGAGGCTGACAATGCGATGGCCCTCGGCGTTGGTGGTTATTTGCAGACCCTCTAGGTTGCGGACGGCTGGTGTGCCAACGACGTGGTAGAACACGTCGGAGGGCAGGGCTTCGCCTCTGGCTGCTGCTTTGGCTAACGCGTCAGCTTCTTCGTTCCTAGCGCGGTCCACATGCTGTAGGGTGAAACCCTTGAATTGTTTCTCAAGACTGCGAACGGCCAAAAGATATTGCAGAAGTGCAGGGTCTTTTGCTGAATAGTCTTTTTTGATCTGGCCAGCAACGACTTTGGAGTCTGTCTTGACTATGCAGGTGGCACACCGAGTGCTTTCAGCTTGCGAAGGCCTAGGATAACGGCTTCGTATTCTGCTATGTTATTTGTGCACCTGTCGGATTCCAGAGCGAAGCTGAGGCGTGTTGTGTATCTGTGCTTGACGCCGGTGGGTGATGTGATAATTGCAGCCGCGCCTGCCCCCGCATGGCACCATGCGCCGTCACAGTGGATGGTCCACACCTTCTCTGAGGGCTCTTCTTACTGCCGTGCCGGCCCTGTCCAGTCGACGATGAAATCTGTGAGGACTTGCGACTTGATTGCTGTCCTGGGCTCGAAGGTGATGTGGTATTCAGAGAGTTCGGCTGCCCATTTGGTGATACGGACGGATGCCTCCGGATTTCTGAATAATTCGTCGAGTCCCCTATTCGTGGTGATCCGCACCTTGAACGCTTCGAAGTAGTGGTGCAATTTGCGCGATGCCATGAAGACTGCGTAGGCAATTTTTTCCAACTCCGTCATGTTGCATTTGGAAGTCGTGAGGACTTTAGAGACATAATAAACTGGACACTGCCGAGTGGTGCCCTCTCTGTCCTACTCTTGGACCAGCGCTGTGCTGACTGCGTGTGGCGAAGCTACGACGTAGAGCAACAGAGGTAGCGAGGGGTCGGGGCTTGTAAGGGTTGCCAACTCTGACAGGTGTTGTTTGAGTGATGCGAAGGCTGCCGCTTGCTCGGGTCCCCATGCAAAGTCTTTTGCGCCGCGTAGCTGAGAGCACCTAGAGGGGGGTGAATAGGTGATCCTGTAAAACTTGAGACTTAATGCCACAAAACTTGATTAAGAGTTAGCACAATAATGCCAAGTGGCTAGAGAGGAGTCTTAGCAAAACACAATAACCACAAAGAGATCAACACAGAGATGGCACAGTAGTTTATCTTGTGGTTCGGCCAAGTCCAACGCTTGCCTACTCCACGTTGTGGCGTCCCAACGGACGAGGGTTGCAATCAACCCCTCTCAAGCGGTCCAAAGACCCACTTGAATACCACGGTGTTTTGCTTTGCTTTACTATATCCCGCTTGCGAGGAATCTCCACAACTTGGAGTCTCTCGCCCTTACAAAGATGTTCACAAAGAAGCACGGAATAAGGGAGGGATGAGCAACGCACACAAGACACAAAATCACAGCAAATACGCACACACAAGACCCAGACTTGAGCTCAAAAGAGTATCACGAGGTTCTCACTAGAACGGAGCTCAAATAACTAAGAATGTCGAACAAGTGCGCAAGAATGAAGTGTGAGTGATCAACAATGCCCAAAGGATGCTTGGTGTGCTCCTCCATGCGCCTAGGGGTCCCTTTTATAGCCCTAAGGCAGCTAGGAGCCGTTGAGAGCATTCCAGGAAGGCAATTCTTGCCTTCAGTTGCCTGGCGCACCGGACAGTCCGGTGCACCACCGGACACTGTCCGGTGTGGATTTCTTTCCTTATTTGGCGAAGCCGACCGTTGCAGATTAAGAGCCGTTGGCGCACCGGACACTGTCCGGTGCACACTGGACAGTCCGGTGCCCCCTTGTGACCGTTGGCTCGGCCACGCGTCAAGCGCGGAATCCTCGGCCGACCGTTGGCCCGGCTGATCGTTGGCTCACCGGACAGTCCGGTGCACCACCGGACAGTCCGGTGAATTATAGCCGTACGCCGTTAATCACTTCCCGAGAGCGACGACTTCGCCTGTGAACGGCTCACCGGACAGTCTGGTGATTTATAGCCGTACGCCGTTGATCGCCTCTCGAGAGCAGCCAGTTGACACTCGCCAGCCTGGCGCACCGGACACTGTCCGGTGCACCACCGGACAGTCCGGTGCACCCAGACTGAACTGTCTTTGGCTGAAGAAAGCCATATCTTTTCCAAATTGATTTCTCCTGTTTCCAGCACTTAGACACAACACATTAGTCTCCGAAACAATGTACTAAGTTTAGAAACATACCTTTAATCTTGATTTGCACTTAGTCCATTACTTGGCATAGATAAACACTTAAGCACTTGTGTTGGACACCAAATCACCAAAATACTTAGAAATGGCCCAAGGGCACATTTCCTTTTCAGTAGCGTCTTGAGGAAAGGTAGGCTTCGCTCTGTGGACTTGGAAATGAATCTGTTGAGGGCGGCCAATCTGCCTGTCAGGCGTTGGACGTCTCTGGTTGACTGCGGAGGCATCATGTTGATGATAGCCTGGATCTTGGTCAGGTTGGCCTCGATCCCGCGGTGCGACACCAGGTAGCTCAGTATCTTCCCTTGGCGAACTCCGAAGACACACTTTTTGGGGTTTAGACGAAGTCGTGCTTCCCGCATGTTCGCGAATGTTTCGGTGAGGTCGGCTAGATGATCCTCTTTGTTTTTGCTGGCAACGACGATGTCGTCCACATACATGAAAATGTTCCGGCCTACTTGGCTCTCGAGCACCGTCTTGGTGAGGCGAGAGAAGGTGGACCCAGTGTTCTTTAGTCCCTCCGACATTCTGAAAAAGCAATACGTGCCGAAGGGCGTGATGAAACTGGTACTGGCCTTGTCTTCCTCCTTCATATATATTTGGTGATAGCCAAAGAAGCAGTCGAGGAGTGACATGACTTCGCATCCGGCCGCACTATCGACGATCTTGTCGATCCGAGGCAGCGGGAAATTATCCTTGGGGCAGGCCTTGTTGAGGCTGGTGAAATCGATGCACATCTGCCACTTGCCACTCTTCTTTTGCACCATGACTACGTTAGCAAGCCACGTAGGGTAGGCGACTGGTTCGATGAAATTGGCCTCAAGCAGGCGGTGTACCTCGGCTTTAGCGGCTTCTGTTTTTTCATCAGACATTTTGCGCAGCCTCTACTTCTTCGGCCGCACCGAAGGGTCGATGCCCAGACTGTGTTCGATGATAGTGCGACTGACTTCGACCAGGTCGAGGGCAGACCAGGCGAAGACGTCCTTATTTCTGGAAAGATAGGAGATAAGTTTCTCCTCGTCCTACGAAGTCAGATCTTCGCTTATGATGACCATTTGCTTGGGCGTTGCCTGGTCAAGGGGAACTGTCTTCGTTCCATCGTTGCTCTGCAGCTGTGCCTTTTCATGCTCGTTGGCGGTTGGGTGGGTAGCCTCAGGGGCTTCGCGCTGCGTCGTAAGATAGTGTACGTTTCGTTGGCCTGGAACGAAGTCTCTTTCAATGTTGCACGGTCTGCTGGTTGCCATAGACTGTGATCACGCCGTGCGGACCCAGGATTTTCAAGCACAGGTAAAGTCCGTGAATGGCCGCTTCAAACTTGTTGATGGAGCCCCGACCCATTATGGAGTTGTACGGGTATACCATGTCGACGATGTCGAAGGTGACCTGCTCACTTCGTGCATTGGGTGCTACACCGAAGGACAAGGGTAGCTCTATTTTGCCCACAGGAAAGGTGCCCTTGCCGCCGAAGCCATATAAGGGGTTGTCTGAAGGCTTAAGTAAAGTGTGGCTGATGCCCATGCAGTCGAAGGCATGGAGGAAAATGATGTCCGCCTGGCTGCCGTTGTCAACTAAGACTTTGTGCAGGTCCCAACCTGCCACACTGCAGTTGATTACCATGGCGTCAATGTGGGGTGCGCTGTGCAGGTCGACATCTCTGGCGTCGAAGGTCAGCGGCACGTGGGACCACATTGTTTGCACGACTGGGCCGGTGACAGCGACGTGGTTGATGCTTCGGTAGTGGTCCCTCTTCTGTCGCTTCGTATCGAAGTCGACGCTGGACCCCCCCCCCAGTGATCATGTGAATGACTCCGCGATACGGCTGATCAGCGAAGTCTTCTTGTTTTGGTGCTTGGGGGTGATTTGGGTGGTGGATGTTTGGCTGATGCGGGTGCGGAGGCGGTAGTGGAGGTGGTAGTGGAGGTGGTACGACATGTACCTCCTAGTGGTGTTGGTATGCGTGGTTAGGTGGATGCTGAGCGGGGTCGTGGTTGTATGGTTGTGGGTGGTGGTGTTGATATGTGTGCGCGACAACTCTTGGGTTGTCGGATGGTTGCGCCCGAGACATCCTGTCCCTGGTGGCCTTCGTTTCTGGGCAGTCCCTCGTTGGGTGCGCGCAGTCTTCGCCGTGGAACAGGCAGTAAAATCTGTGTGGCTGTTGCGCCCGTCCTCGGCCCCGACCACGGGTGCCAGTGCCGCGTCCCTGGGGGGATAATCTTGATGGCGAGGGGTCTCACCAGTGGGGTGCTGATTGGCAATATTATGCACCTGCTGATGACTGCGGCTATCCCCACTGGAGTATGACTGCGAAGGTCTTGTCCAAGTTCGGCTGGACTGCGGAGGGTCCTTGGGTTTCCTCTGGGACTCGACCTTGCGCTGGTGGAGCTCTTCTGATCTAGCATATTTTTCAAATAGCTGATAGAGCTCTTGTAGGTTCTTGGGTGGGTCCCTTATGCAGTGACTGTAAAGGACGCCGACCCGAAGGCCACTGATGGCGTAGTGAATGGCAATTTGGTTGTCGACCGAAGGCAGTTGTGACTTAAGAGTCAGGAACTTGCGGTAGTACTCCCGCAGGGTTTCTTTCTCCAGCTGCCTGCAGAGTGACAATTCGGCCAGGGCATCAGTGTCTGGGCGGTACCCTTGGAAGTTGAGCAGAAATTTGTCCCAGAGACTTCTCCAGGAGTCGATGGACAACAGGGGCAACCTGGTGTACCAGGTTAGGGCCGGACCCTTGAGGGCGATGATGAAGGACTTGGCCATCATAGCGTCGTCCCCTCTGGATGATGCGACAGCGACTTGATAGGTCATGATGTACTATGCTGGGTCGGTGCTGCCGTTGTACTTGGGGTAGGTCCCTGCCCTGAAGTTGGCGGGCCATGGTGACACTTGCAGTTGCGGCGCCAGGGGACTCCGCTCATCAAGGTAGTTGACGCCTTGGAATGCTGCGGCGTGCGGGATGAAGGGTCCGCGCTGAGGAAGGAATAGGTCTCCGACTGGCGCACGCTGTTGGAGGGGCGGGCCATGCTGTAGGTCATCTTGGCCTTCGCGCTGCATGAGCGCAATCTCTTGATCGAGTTCCTGAGCCCTCTGCTCCTCGTTTTGTATCATCTGGCGCACCTTAGCCTGCGCGGAAACACGTTGGCGCTTGGCCTCGAGGATTTCTTTCTGCTTCTAGAGGTTGCGGTTCTTGATGCGGAGGGCCCGCAGCTGTAGCTGTTCTTCCGCTGAAACGTCGATGACTTCGCCGTCCTCTGTGGCATCCTCGCCCTCTAGCGGAGCGAAACCTGGGGGTGGTTCCTGTGGGTGTCCTTCGGAGCTGCAGATGCGGAGGCTGCCCTCAGGAGTTAGTTGGTCGTTGCGCTGTCTCTTGCTGGCAGCGTCGTCTTCGTAGGCTTCTTGATGGGTAGTGTCTGCAGGGGCCTTGCCCTTTTTCTCGGCTAGCAGCGCCACCTTCGCTGCTTCGTCAACGGATGGGGCTGCCTTCGAGCTAGCTCTCTTGGGTGCCATCGCGGGTGGTTTGTTCGAGCCCCACGGTGGGCGCCAAATGTTGGGAACTTGCTCTCCAGGGCAAGATGATCCAACGGGGGAGTGAAAGGAATGCAAACAAGATTTTAACTCGAGATGGCGATTGCTCTCTTGAAATCAGCCTCTTAAGGGCACTATACGGGGGTATTTATAGGCGCCTGAGCGCCCAGCGCCTTGATGTAAGGACGCATGTGCCCTCAGGCACCTGGACTATCCCTAGAATATTCCCATAAGGGAGGGTTACAGACTGTCATTACAGAAAAGCCATTACAAATCAGGCCCGTAACACACCTCTCCATGCGGGGCCTGTTACAATGGGCTGAATCCCACGTGGGCCTCCAGGTTGGGTGAGGGCGAGGGAAGGGGCGACTCCGTCGTAGGCCTTCGTCTTGTAGTATTAGTGACGAAGGGTGGACCTCGCCGGTGGACCTCGCCGGTCGTTTTGCTTCCGTTGGTGCAGCGAGGTTGACGAAGTCGTGGAGCGAAGGGTAGTGCCTCCGCCTTCGCCCCAACAGCCGCGTCAAACATGTCGTAGAACGCCTTTGCAGTCGGCTCTGGCTCATCATCCGTACATCCTCCGGCGTACTGTGCCTCGTGATAGTCGTTCCACATATCCGCTACCCCCGCATCGGCATCATAATCCTCGGCGTGTTGTCTCGGTACCTCCTCTCTCGTACGATGCGCTTCACCATGAAAGATCTACCGAGTATAGCCTGACGTAAATCCATTCTTCCAAATATGTTCTACCATGACCTTCTTTGATTTTCTTTTCCGGTTGGCACATTTGCTGCATGGGCATGGGACTAGGCTCGCTCCTTTAGCAGCTTCGTCATATGCCCGTTCCACGAAATCATCGGTCTTTCTAATCTATTCGGGGGTGACATCATTCCTTCCTACACGGCCCATGTACATCCACTCGTGTTCCTCCATCCTCTAACATATATCGACAAAAAAAATCGACAGCACCTCCCTGCACGGGGAGGTTTTCAAAACCTGCAAATAAAAGTAGCAGCACGATGGCTGACATCCACAGGTATATCAACGACACTATGGCATATATGCAATGCATTAGACATCATATATACAAGTAGTCGAACCACATCTATCACAGGGTTTATGATTTTAGACTCAAATTAGTATCATAAATATTGTTATTTTCCTATAGATTTAGTCGAATAACGAAATGCATATGCAATATTTTGAACATTATATGTATACAAGTAATTGTAGAGTAGTAGTACAAGTTTTGATCAAGAAACAAAATCATACCTATTTGAGGCCAGGGCTGGCGACGATGGTGGACGCGGGGGTGGCCGGACGGCGGTTACGCGCGGACGGCTAGGCGCAGGGAGGCGCGTGGGCGGCCGAGCGGCGGCGGGCCGAGCGCGTGGGGGCGGCCGGACAGCGGTGGAGGGGCGGCGGCCTGGCGCGTGGGGGCGGACCGACGGCGGTGGTGTGCCGGCGGCCGGCCGGGCGCGTGGAGGCGACCACGGACGGCGTTGGTGGCGCTCGGGGAGGACGGGGGCGGTGGTGGCGACGGCCGTCGGTGTGAAAGTGAAAGGAGAAGGAGAGCAGGAGAAGGAGAAGGCAGCGCGATCTGTATATGTAACGTCTTTGCCGAGTGCCCGCGATCTGGCACTCGGCAAAGATTTTTTTAAAATTTAAAAAATATAATTTGCCAGGTGCCGTAGATCCGGCACTCGGCAAAGAAGACTTTGCCGAGTGCCCACTGACAAGCACTCGGCAAAGTATTTAAAAATATACTTTGCCGAGTGCCCCAGACTGACACTCGGCAAAGCATGATGTGCCGAGTGCCCCCCTTTATAACACTTTGCAGAGCATGCTATGCCGAGTGTCGTACCCTAGGCACTCGGCAAAGTTGATTTTTATTTTTTTATATTGCCAACCAAACTTTTGTGGTATGTTCCTGCACTATGTAGATCTACAAGTACCATTTTGGGACAATTATAAATGTGTTTTCTATAACTATTAGATTTGGTTCGTTTATTTGAATTTCTTCGGAAAATTCATATTTGAACTGCAAGTAACTCAAAACTTCGCCGAGTGTTTGGCAAAGATATCTTTGCTGCTGACGGCCTTTTACCGAGCGTCGCCTTCGCCGAGTGTTTGGCACTCGACAAAGATATTTGTTAAGAGTCCTGCTCTCGGCAAACGCGATCGTTACCGAGAGCATGATTTTGTCGGGTGCGGCGCTCGGTAAAGGTTTTTTTACCAAGTGCCCGATAAAAAGCACTCGGCAAAGCGCCGAGCACTTGGCAAAGACATGGATTCCGGTAGTGCAGCTAGGTCGGCTAGCTAGCTAGGTTCTATGGTTTTCGTGTCGCATTGCATCACCGGCTTAGGGGGTGTTTGGTTACCCCAAACTAAACTTTAGCCCCTATCACATCGAATGTTTGAACCTCCGTTCCGGGTATTAAATGTAGTCGGATTATAAAACTAATTTGTCAGCCGAAGATTAAAAGACGAGACGAATCTAGTCCAGTTGGTTGGGTCTATATTTCATACTCCTATTTAAAAGTCAAACGCTTGATGTGACCCGGGCTAAACTTTAGCAGGGGCAACCAAACACTCCCTTAAATGCCGTCTGATGGATCACCGTCTTGTCTCCGGCCGGGGTGGACTCGCAGATGCCGCAGTACGTGTGCAGCTCAGGGTACGGCCCGCGCCTCGCGAGCTCGTCGCCTCGTCGGCGGTGATGTTGAAGCAGCTGCGGCAGCTAATGCCGACGCAGCAGCAGTACCATGTCTCGCAGTACCAGCAGCCGAGGCCGGACGCCATGCCTTCGGCGGCAGCGTGGCACGGCACCTCGCCGTCGCTGCGGCCGATGGGCATTTGCTTGCTTCCCCAGCGATGACGCCATCGCCACCACGGCCACCGCAGATGGATCTCTTCTGCGCGCCGTACCAAGGTGGCAGGCAGCCGCCGCCAGCTGAGGCTGATGTAGGTAGCGTCCATCCTGCCGCTGATCAGCTCCTTCAACCCGGCACGGCTATAGATAGCCAAACGGTGGCCCGGCACGGACCAGACGTCCGCGGACCACAACTCTGGCCTAGGCATGTCATGCCGACCTGCTGACTCTACCGGGCCAGCCCATTTGCTCGTCGGCCCATTTGATTAAATCAGTGTAAAATGTTAAAAAACGGTGCAGGAGTTGGGTTCGAATCCATGCCCTGATGAAAGAAGGGTGGGAGACACTGGTTAAAGCTGTTTAACCAATAGAACATCATGCTGAGATGTTTTTAATATTAAATATAAATTGTATATATGTATATACGTATATACGTTTTTTGTAAAATAAAAAAATATAATCGTGTCGTGCCAGACCAGCACTACGGGCCGAAACTACAGCCCAAGCATGGCATGACATTGTTGGCTCTTGCAAGCATTAGGTCGTTTCTGAGATCATATTGGCGCAATGGACTCAATGATGTTTGAGGTTGCTGAATTGGATGAAGCAACAATGATTTGTCACACTAACAGTAAAATGAAAGGTTATTTGTTGGTTTTAAACGTTAGTAATTGCTACGAAGTAGCATAATTTATATGGAGCGCATTCAGTTTTTATTGATGCCTGACTTTAACAATCACTCCATATTTTGATCTATCTTTTTTATAAGTTTGAGTTCATGTGACTTATTTTAGAAACTTGAACTCACAAACTTTCTCTTATTTGGTCTTTGTATGGTGGAATTATGTCATTTTATAATATATGTTCATTCAGTCAGTCGTTGTGAACTCTCTTCTAATCGCTCACTTTATTGGTCATATTGTACCAAGACATATTGGATGGAGTAAACAATAACATCAGTTAGCAAATCAAAAAATATTATTCAAAGAGCGGAGACAATCAATAAAGAATATTATTTTTTTTGATGGATAATTTACATAAGTATTGTTGTAAGCCGTCGCAACGCACGAGCAACCGACTAGTATAATTAATGTAGTAGTTCTGCTATAAGTATGAGCGTCCTCGTCAACTCCTCCTCCCTCTCCAAATCCTAGTGTTACTGTATTAGCATAGAATATATGCTAGTACTAGTAAGGATAAGGACCATATAATGTCGATCATTTTTTTGGGCGCACTACATTGTGACGATTCTGTCAGCTAGCTGTGACTCTCTGTGATTCATGGTAATCTTTGATCCATATATTTAACTATAATATCATAAGCAATATGTATTATTTTCTAATATTATTTTCATGTAATTCGTTCGCTAGCCACAATAATAGAAAGGTAATTTACTTGGACTTTTATGCAAAACAATAGAATCTAGGCGAACTGTTCTAGATGATCAACTACTGGCATGTTCGGTCACATCGGAGTGAGACCATGAACTGTTCTAGATGATCAACTATTATATAAATTAAACAATCATTCTAGGTGAAAATCTTCTAGAGGTTAAATCAAAGACAACCGAACGAGCCTAAGACTATGTAGCACAAGGTCAAGCTGAATCTCCACATATTCTTATCTTAATTAGATGATATCGCTAGTGATCTATCTAGCTCTTAAGAAATAAATATATGGGTATATACTCTAAAGTTAGAGATCAAGTAAGAAAGACGTAATAATATAAAGAGAGGACCACGTCATGGTAGCCTGCAACCGTGGTGCCAATATAATCGTATGATTGATTGCCGTAGCAGCCTACTAGCCATGATAAAAAGCACCGGTTCAAGATCATTGCAAAA
The DNA here is from genome assembly GCA_029449295.1 of Zea luxurians. Classification (NCBI taxonomy): domain Eukaryota; kingdom Viridiplantae; phylum Streptophyta; class Magnoliopsida; order Poales; family Poaceae; genus Zea; species Zea luxurians. The sequence goes on from JAOPSE010000015.1 coordinate 42,797,073, forward strand.
CGATATGCTGCACGAGGAGGGGGGTTGAACACGATGGTAATTAGGTGGTCATCATACCAAGGCTCATGTAGAAAGTAAACGATATGCTGCACTTGTTTTCTCTATATTGACCTCACCCCAACAAACATGGGGGCATACGTAGTCTAGCTACTCTACCAAGACTAGATATGCCACTACCACTACCGGAATCGCAGACTTTGCCGAGTGTTGCATTCTTTGCCGAGTGCCTTTTGTCGGGCACTCGACACAGAAAGCTTTGCCGAGTGCCGCACTCGGCAAAGATAGGCTCTCGGCAAAGAGACCCTTTACCGAGTGCTGAACACTCGGCACAGGGGGCTCTCGGCAAAGACAAGTTTGCCGAGTGTCAAACACTCGGCAAAGGGGGCTCTCGGCAAAGGGCCGTCAGCAGCCGTCCCAAAGCTGACGGCCGTTAGTCTTTGCCGAGAGCCAACTGCTGGCACTCGGCCACGAGGCTTCTTTGCCGAGTGCCACATATTGGGCACTCGGCAAACTGCTCTTTGCCGAGTGGCTTCTATAGACACTCGGCAAATTATATTTGTATTTTTTTGATTTTGTCTCCCAAACTTTTTGTGGTATGTTCCTACACTATGTAGACCTACATGTACCATTTTGGGACAATTGTAACAGTGTTTTCTATAGCTAGTACATTTAGTTTGTTTATTTGAATTTCTTCGGAAAATTCAGATTTGAACTGCAGGTCACTCGAAACTTGGAAAACCGTGCATGCAAAAATGATATCCATGCTACTTAGCACAAGTTACGACTGATTTCAGGAGCGGACCGGAAACTTCGAGCACCATGCTCACTCAACATGACCGTAAACTTGCCATCCAGGTGTTTAAAAATTGTATAAAACAGAAACAAAGTCAGAAAATCATGAAACCTGTCCACGTGTCATGATATCATATGTAGAGGCTGTGATAAAAATTTGAAAAAGTTTCGAGAAAGCTGTAACGCACTATGTGTACAAACCTAAGAGATCCACATTGAAACTCTATGATTTCATGTGTGGTTCTCTTAGGTTTCTACACATAATGTCTCACAACTTTCTTCAAACATTCTAAATTTTTTATCACAGACTCTACATATGATATCATGACACGTGGACAAGTTTCATGATTTTCTGACTTTGTTTGTGTTTTATAAAATTTTTAAACATGTGGATGGCAAGTTCAGGACCATGTTTAGTGAGCATGTTGCTCAAAGTTTCCGATCCGCTCCTAAAATCGGTTGTAACCTATGCTAAGTAACATGAATATCATTTTTGCATGCACAGTTTTCTAAGTTTCGAGTGACCTGCATTTCAAATCTAAATTTTCCGAAAAAATTCAAATAAACGAACTAAATCTACTAGCTATTGAAAACACATTTATAATTGTCCCAAAATGGTATATGTAGGTCTATATAGTGTAGGAACATACCACAAAAAGTTTGGTAAACAAAATAAAAAAAATAAAAATATATTTTGCCGAGTGTCCAAGCCTCGACACTCGGCAAAGAATGCTTTGCCGAGCGCCTGCCGTGCGACACTCGGCAAAGGTTTTATAAAAACCCTAAGTCTAGTCTTTACCGAGTGCCACCAGACAGGCACTCGGCAAAGAAGTCTTTGTCGAGTGCTAGATCAAAGGAACTCGGCAAAGTATATTTTTTAATTTTAAAAAAATCTTTGCCGAGTGCCAGATCGCGGGCACTCGGCAAAGACGTTAATTATACAGACCGACAGCCTCTTCTTCTCCTTCCTTCACCTTTCACTCTTATTTTCACACCCGCCGTCGTCCTTCCCACGCGCCGTCGCCCACGCCCTCGCCCACGCGCCGTCGTCCGGCCACGCGCCGCTGTCCGCCATCGCGCCGCCATCCGGCCACGCGCCGCCGTCCGCCATCGCGCCGCCGTCCGCCATCGCGCCGCCGTCCGCCCACGCGCCGCGCCGCCGTCCGCCATCGCGCCGCGCCGTCCGCCCACGCCCTCGACCACGCGCCGCACCGTCCGCCATCGCGCCGCCGTCCTTCCCACGCGCCGTCGCCCACGCCCTCGCCCACGCGCCGCTGTCCGGCCACGCGCCGCGCCGTCCGCCCGCCCACGCGCCGCGCCGTCCGCCCGCGCCGCGCAATCTGCCCGCTCGCTGCCGTCCGCGTCGCGTCGTCTGCCCGCTCGCCGCCATCTGCGTCGCACACATCTTTGCGCTCCAGCAGCAGGTACGTATGTACTAGCTAGATTGTATGCCCGTTCCTTTGAGCTAGGCAATAGAGAATATATATGCACTAATTCTCATTTGTTGATATACATAAGTAGTTCCACTTCACAATAAAAGATGATCACGACATGGACAATCAAATTTGAGGCTACGAGTATTGTGAGATGAAAGTGACTTATTAGATCGAGTAGGGTGTGCACACTCACCATGATGTATTTTTTGTTGATATACATAAGTAGTTCCACTTCACAATAAAAGCGATAGTAGCACAGTAGCGCAGTACGTAGAAAGTTTCTATATAATGTTTGTGTGGCGATAGATATGATTGTGTAGGGGTCCTAGTTTTAGTTATATGCCGATTAGATATGATTGTGTGGCGATAGTAAAATAGTTTCTATATAATGTGATGGTGGATATGGATGTCGATTAAATGTGATTGTCGGCCATCGTGCCGTTGATATATGTGTGAATGTCAGCCATCGTGCTGTTACTTTTATTTGCAGGTTTTGGAAACCTCCCAGTGCAGGGGAGGTGCTGCCGAATTTTTTTGTTGACAGACTTGTTTATTTTTTTTGCAGAGGTCTTCCTAGCCGCTGCGGGTCTGCCTCGCGTCGCCACTGCACCGACCCGCCACAGCCCCACTAGCCTGACTCCACCGCCACCCTAGGTATAACCTCTACATCCGCATCATGGTCGTAGATCACGTAACCCTGTTAGGCGTCTCCCGTTCGAAAGAGATACGGTGTAGATATGCAGATCTTTGCATATCTACAAATGTATCAGTTTCGAATTGTCCACGTTTTTTGGACAGCCTGCGGTTGCGTAGATGGTGTTAGTTTCATGCTCTACTCCGGTCCGAGATAGAGTTTCGGCGTCACCTCACTGTTGTTCTCCGGACAGTACACTCTCCCTGCCAGGACGTGTATCTGGAGAACAGCGGGTAGGTGCTGCCGAAATTCTATCTCGGATCGGAGTAGAGCATGGAAACTAACTCCATCTACGCAACCGCGGGTGGGATTAGGACCTATCATCACCTATTAGAAGGTAGGAACGTAGTGTACATGCATTACATGTCTATATTAAACTATACTCGGTTATATATGTTAGAGGATGGAGGACCGTGAGTGGATGTACACGGGCCGCGTTCGACGTAATGATGTCACCCCAGAATGGATTAGGAAGACCGATGCTTTCGTGGAACGGGCATATGGCGAAGCTGCTAAAGGAGCTAGCCTAGTCCCTTGTCCGTGCAGCAAATGTGACAACCGGAAAAAAAACCAAAGAAGGCCATGGTAGAACATATTTGGAAGAATGGATTTACGCCGGACTATACTCGGTGGATCTTCCATGGTGAAGCGCATCGCACGAGAGAGGAGGTGGTGAGACAACGCGTCGAGGATTACGATGCTGATGCCGGGGTAGCAGACATGTTGAACGACTATCACGAGGCACAGTTCGCCGAAGGACGTACGGAGGACGAGCCAGAGGCGACCGCAAAGGCATTCTACGACATGTTTGACGCGGCACAGAAACCCCTTCACGGCAAGACAAAGGTTTCTCAACTGGATGCCATTGGGCGTATAATGGCGTTCAAGTCGCAGTATAGCATGAGTCGAGACGCCTTCGATGGTTTGTTGACAGTTATTGGCAGCCTGCTTCCGGAGGATCACGTTCTGCCAAAGAGCATGTACGAGGCACAGAAACTCCTTCGTGCACTCAAGATGACGTATGAGCAGATACATGCTTGTCCGAAGGGCTGCGTCCTATTTAGGAAAGAACACACTGAGGCAAAGTACTGTCCGAAGTGTAAATCGTCTAGGTTCATGGAGGTAGACTCTGGTGATGGACAGAAGAGGCAGCTCGACATCCCCGTGACAATCCTACGCCACCTTCCGTTCATACCGAGGATCCAGCGTCTATACATGACAGAGGAATCCGCGAAACAGATGACATGGCACAAAAAAGGCAAACGATACAATCCTGACAAGATGGTTCACGCATCCGATGGTGAAGCATGGACCCACTTTGATGCCATTCACCATGAGAAAGCCAAAGAGGCTCGACATGTTCGTGTTGCGCTGGCCACAGATGGGTTCAATCCCTATGGAATGACCGCTGCCCCATACACATGTTGGCCCGTGTTCGTTATCCCCATCAATCTCCCCCCCGGCGTATGCTTTCAAAGACAGAACATATTCGTGTCGTTGATAATTCCTGGACACCCGGGGAATAAAATGGGCGTGTACATGGAGCCTTTGATTGATGAATTGGTCCGTGCTTGGGAGGAAGGGGTATGGACGTACGACCGAGCTACGAAGACAAACTTCAAAATGCATGTTTGGTACCAGTACTTCATGCATGACTTTCCGGCGTATGGGCTATTTTGCGCCTGGTGTGTTCACGGTAAGTTCCCATGCCCAGTTTGCAAGGAAGCTCTTAGGTTCATTTGGTTGAAGAAGGGTGGCAAATATTCGTCATTCGATAAACATCGACAATTTCTCCCTCCTGACCATGCATTCCGACTAGACATCAAGAACTTTACGAAAGGTGTCATGGTGACAGACCGCCCACCTGCAATGATGACTGGTGCCGAAGTTCGCGAACAGATAGATGGTCTCGTGGCCAACCCAGAAGGTGGTTTTGTGGGATATGGTGAGCAACATATGTGGACACATAAGTCGGGCTTGACTCGGCTCCCCTATTATGATGACCTGCTCCTTCCACACAACATTGACGTGATGCACACTGAAAAGAATGTCGCCGAGGCACTTTGGGCAACAATTATGGAGATTCCTGATAAGTCAAAGGATAACGTAAAGGCAAGAGTGGATCTGGCAGAGTTATGTGATAGACCAAACCAAGAGATGAAGCCGCCTAGTGGTGGTAAGACATGGAGAAGGCCTAAGGCCGATTTCGTCCTGAGCAGGGCCTAGAGGAAGGAAGTACTACAGTGGATCAAGATGTTAATGTTCCCTGATGGGTATGCAGCTAACCTTAGTAGGGGGTGAACTTATCTACTCTGCGAGTCTTAGGGATGAAGAGTCATGACTTCCACATATGGATTGAACGAATTCTTCCGGCGATGGTTCGAGGCTATGTCCCTGAGCATGTCTGGCTAGCGCTTGCAGAGTTGAGCTATTTCTTCCGCCAGCTTTGTGCAAAAGAGTTAGCTCGGAGCATGATTGCAGACTTGGAAAGGATGGCACCCGTGTTACTGTGTAAGCTAGAGAAGATCTTTCCACCCGGCTTCTTCAATCCGATGCAGCATTTGATTATTCATCTCCCGTATGAGGCACGAATGGGGGGGCCCGTGCAGGGACGTTGGTGCTATCCAATCGAGAGATGTCTAAAGAGTATCCGAAAGAAATGTAGAAATAAATGCAAAATCGAGGCTTCCATTGCAGAGGCATACATACTGGAGGAGGTGTCAAACTTCACAACAACTTACTATGGTGACAAACTGCCGAGCGTGCATAATCCACCCCCTCGTTACAATGATGGCGGCAATGAATCGAACCTCAGCATTTTTCGAGGGCAACTCGGAAGCGCGAGTGGTTCGACCACCAAGACCCTGAGACATGAAGAGTGGCGCCATATCATGCTATATGTATTGACCAACCTTGAAGAGGTGACGCCATACATGGAGCAATTTCTTCATGAATTCTGGCGTCGATCAAGGGACCCAACTCCACAGGAATATGATACCCTTCTTAGAAAGGGTGCGGGAAATGGATTGCCCGATTTCATTTCCTGGTTTAAACATAAGGTACGTGCTTAGTTTGTTATTCCAAGTTGCTCTTACGTGCGAATAATATAACAATCTAACGTGTTTGAACTTGCAGGGCCAAAGAGAGCCGTCTATGAGTGCCGAGTTGAGACAAGTAGCCAATGGCTTTGCCTATAGGGTCAGGAAATTTTCTGGGTATGACGTCAATGGATACCGTTTTCGCACAACAAGCTACGACCAAAGTCGGCCCAATCGAAAAACCACGTGTTCTGGAGTCTTTACGCCCGGGCTTGACGAGGTCGAGTATTATGGAAGAATTGAAGAAATATATGAACTCAATTTTTATGGTTCCAAACCTCTTACTCCAGTGATATTCAAATGTCATTGGTTTGACCCTGAAGTTACGAGACGGACACATTCTAATCTTGGGATAGTCGAAATTTGACAGGATTCCACCTTAACAGGAGACGATGTCTATATTGTGGCCCAACAGGCCACACAAGTGTATTATCTTCCATATGCGTGCCAAACGAAACAACATCTTAAGGGTTGGGATGTTGTGTATAAGGTATCACCGCACGCTAAATTACCTGTTCCAAACGATGAAGATTATAACTTAGACCCGGACACATATGACGGAGAGTTCTTCCAAGAAGATGGGCTCGAAGGGCAATTTGAGATAGACTTAACCGAAGCGATCGGAATGGAAGTAGATATTGAAATGGTTGTTGATGACGAGGATGATGAGGTGCAAAATGACAATGACTTAGAAATACTTGAAGGCAATGCCAATGACGAAATTGCGCCTTCAGATGATGTTGACTATGAAATGGTTGATAGTGATGATGACACTTATGATCCGGCTAACCCGGACACATATGAAGATTATTTTTAATCGATGTAATGATATATTTCATTTATTTTGCATATGTTTCTAAATACATATTTTTTTATCTGTGCTTAATTGTTTACTCTTAATTGCAGGTTGTTGGACAAAGATGGTGGGCGGTGGGACGAGGACAATGAGGGGGAGGGGGAGGGGGAGGAGGAGCACCCGTAGGACGGAGGAGGAGGCGCAGCAGGACGACGCCGTACAGCAGCAGGTGGAGCAGCAAGCCGCTGTCGATGCGGCACAGCAGGACGACGACGATGCGGCGCAGCAGGACGACGACGACGACGCCGCTCAGCAGGACGTCTCAGGTTCTGGCTCCTCAGGTTCGAGGAGTATCTACCTGCGAGGTCCCGCGAGCCTACCTAAGCGACCCATACTTCGTGACAGACGTCCACTGATACGACCCGATGGAGAGAGGTAGGTAACTTTAGATGTTGTTGCTGCTTTTTCATATTATATGTTCAAATTAATAATAGAAACTAATACTTCATCTTAATCACTTCGACAGGTCTTGGATGGTTTTGGAGACTGCAGGGGGTCACGGCCGCAACCCCAATGGCATCCTCGGCCTTCTATGCCGGGAACACTTCCCTGGACTTGTCGAGTACGCCGGAGTGACGAGCCCAGCATACACCTTCGACCACTACGCCGTCGCCCCCGATGCAGTAGATCGGGACGGCAGACAATTCAACAACAAGGCGGAGCGGGTGAAGCAAGAGCTGTGGGTAAGTCTTCCTCGCACTATATTGTTTAATAAGTCGCATTTGTTGCATATTTTTGAAATAATGTATGGATACATTGTCTTTGTATGTAGGATTTCTTCAGGTGCGATGCTGGATACGAGGCCAGGGTGGATGTGGTGTCTACGACGTGCTGTAAGAAGCTCGTCGTGGACATGCACTACGAGGCACACATCCAGGCCATCGTCACTTACCACGGCTCCGTCCTTGGGGAGAAGGTGAACAAGAAGGACGCCCGAACCATGTCATTGACTGCGGACCAGTACTTGCAGGTAAATACAAAACTTTATTATTGGTACTAAATATGCTTATTCTTATCTTCTGATATGCGGTGTACTTATATTTTTTTTAGATGATTCCTCATTGGTGCGCCGCGCATCCTGAGTGCTGGGAGAAGATGGTGCAGAGGTGGTGCTCGGCTGAGTGGGACGAGGCGCACAACGCTAGCCGGGAACGGCGTTTGCTGATGCAAGGTCCCTCCCACCATCAAGGCAGCCGTAGCCTGGGCAAATACGCGGAAGCATGGGTACGCGCTCTTTTTTATTTAGGTATATAACTTTCGATTAGACATGATTTCTAACCATATCGTTGGTTTTCTCGCAGTCGGCGGCACATGGTGGCGCGCCTTGCTCCACGTTCTCGGCATATGCCATGGCCCACAAGGGGAAGGCAACGTCCGACGTCACCTACAACCCGGATGACGGGCCCGAGGCGTACACCAACCCCGCCATCCACAGCCGACTCAGTGAGTACACCGCCATAGCCAAGGAGGTCCATGGGCCAGATTACGATCCGAGGACCGAGGACATCGACGGAGATGTCCTCATGAGGGTCGGAGGAGGCAAGAGGCATGGGCGGTACTGGATTGCCGACGGGGCAATCGACTCGTCCTCCACTCCCACTCTCTCTCAGGTGCGAGCAAGGAGCACGAGCGCGAGCCCAGCCATACGACCTCGGCAGGACACCTCACAGCATCGTATCCAGCAACTCCAGGTTATTCCTTATCTATTCATCGTTCATTGATTTTTATATATCTTCTCTTTGCATTATCGTAACATTAGGGCAAAATATTACAGACTCAGCTAGATGATGAGAGGAGGCAACGTGAGGAGCTGGAGAAGAGGATGGCGGAGATGTTCGCGTACATGCAGAGCCTTGGCGCCGCACAGGGTCATGCTCCACCACCTCCGTTGTTCCCTGCAGCTGACCCTACAGAGTTCACTACTCCTGTGAGTATCAAAATTTTAGTACTACATGATATTTATTCATATGTTCTCACACATACAATCTCTTCTCTGTGCAGGGTCAATCGGCGGCGTCGAACAACCCTCATGCTTCGTCCAGCCCTTCGCCGAACCAGTCCAGATGCCCACCTCGTTGATGATCTGTTTTGTGATGATCCAGACTTACCTTTATGAGTGTTGGTGATGTTAGTTAAACTTTATCTTGTGAGATACTTGGTGATGTTAGTGATGACGCAGACTTATCTCTGTTTTGTGATGATCCTTACTTATATTTGTGAGACTTTAGTGAGACTTTGTGATATATATGGTGTTGATGATAAATGTGTTCATTCTGTGATGTGATTGATATATAATGTGATGTGAATCATATATATCTTTTGTTTGTTTGGATGGAACAACAAAAGCAAATAAAAAAGGGACATTCTGGTCACTTTGCCGAGTGTAACACTCAGCAAAGGGGCGCTTTGCCGAGTGCTATGACCATGGCACTCGGCAAAGAAGGCAACCTGGGAACCGGTAAAGCCATCTTTGCCGAGTGCTGACAATGGCACTCGGCAAAGAAGGAAACCTGGGAACCGGCAAAGACATCTTTGCCAAGTGCCATTGCCAAGGCACTCGGCAAAGGGACTGGCAAAGGGGCCCACTGGAGGGTTCTTTGCCGAGTACCTGTCCAACAGACACTCGGCAAAGAAGCCTCCTTTGCCGAGTGCCTACTAGAGCTCTCGGCACAAGGACTGGCAGTGGGGCCCACTGGGTCAGTCTTTGCCGAGGGCCTCTCGAGCAAACACTCGGCAATATTGACCTCTTTGCCGAGTGCCACAGACGGCACTCGGCAAAGGATCCGTCACCGTTACTTGGCGCCGTGACGGTGACTTTTCTTTGCCAAGTGCCATTTGGCACTCGGCAAAGTCTTTGCCGAGTGCCCGACAAATAGTACTCGGCAAAGAGGCTGTTGCCGATGTACAGTTCACCGAGCGTTCTTTGCCGAGTGTAACACTCGGCAAAGCATTTGCCGAGTGTAAGATTGCCTTTGCCGTGTGTCTGAGACACACGGCAAAGGAGCTGATTCCGGTAGTGTACCAGATCTATTGAGATATAAGCGTTAGGTTTAAAAAATCAATTCATTCTAAACAAGGTGATGTATCGTAAGCTCATTCCATAAATTTGGTGGAAACTCATTTATCATATTATTACTAATTATTAGTGTATGAGTAATGAAATAGTGATCGATTAACTGATTTTATTCTACAAACCAAACAAGAAAGTGACGAATAAGAAGATAATGGACTACCTTATTTTCATTAAACCAAACACGCTAAAACACACATAGTTTACCTCCTCCCAAGTCACATCTATATGTTGTATTCACAAGAATTGTTATAATACCAATGGTAATAAAGTAGCCACCATATAGATAATTAATAAACAAATAGACAGAAAAGAACGAGATAAAAAAACAAATTATCAATGAGTAAATGATATGCCTGCATGAAGGAGAGAAATAATAATTGCAGGATGAATATATGAAAAAAAGAGGTAAAAAATCAGACACTCAAACGAACCCCGAAAAAACCAGCGTGCGGATTCGAGACATAGTTCCAGTACACCAACGCTCACGATGCGGCTCCCGTTCGTGGGTGAATCTACCGAGTAGAAGACGGACGAGAAGCGAAGAGACGGCGGGTCCTCCCTCGAACACCACCAGAACACGACGCGAGTTCGTTACGTTGGGGAGAGGCGGGGCCCACGTGTCATCCTTCACGCGGTCACCCAATCATCGCGGGCGCGGCACCACGTGTCTTCGCCCGGCGCACGCCTGACCTCCTTGTATTAGAGCAACTCCAGTAGTTCTCTAAAAGACTTCCTAAATCAATAATTTAGTTAGTTAACATGAAAACTATTATCCAATAGTTCTCTAAATGAACTTTCTAAATTTAACAACTTGTCATCTAACCTCATTTTCTCTCTACATTTGGCAACCATTTAACAACTCCATAAACAAAAATGTTGACTGCATTATATAGTTTTTGTGACTTATTTTTTATGTTGATAAATACAAAACAAAATTACAACCTATATTTAGAGAACTATTAGAGAACTCATATTTTTTTACTCCAAAAGCCATTTAGTAACTTCTTAAATATGTGATTTACAGAGCTAAAATTTACATAACTATTGGAGTTGCTCTTATAGCGCGCGGCCTTGGAGCCCAGGAAGCAATAAAGCAAATCCGCTCGCTCGAAAATATGATGTTGAAAAAAGTCTTAATATATTTTTTATGATATAAATTTTGACGCTCCCAACCATCACATAAAATATAAACTTCAAATTCAACTTATACATAGAGAAATGAAAATGATTTTTTTATTAGAGAGACATTTATCTTTTTATTTTGTTTCTCAATGCACGAGTTCAGTTTCAAGTTTATATTTTCTGAGATGAATGACAGCATCATAAATCATGTTCGGAAAATATGTTTAGAATTTATCATCACCATTCCATATATATATTTTTGTACGATTAAAGTTATTATCTTATCTGACACCTAATCTATCATAACAATTTTAAAAGAATATAATATAGTTTAGTGCAAGGAGACGGAAAAACACACACACAAGCTTAGACACACAAAGCAAACCCTGAAAGCCAAGGGGGCTAGTCTAGCTGGTCTAGCACACCAATATTGGGGATGCCATGACCAGAGAAATTTGTTGAGAGAAAAATATAGCCGCAAGCATTTTAATGAATATTATTACTATTTTTCTAACACATGCCTACTTTCTCTCATCTACCGAGGTCCGAGGGGAGCGAACAACGAAGTCAGCCAATTAAGTCAACGTGAGCACCACCAGAGAACACGGTGTCATCCTCCACGCTGCCATCCAATCCAATCACCACGCACGGGACGGCCACGCACGGCCTTGGTCCTCCATGGAACCCAGCCTACTACGCAGGAAGCCATCAAGCAATCTGCTCGCTCGCTCGTTCGTAGTCATATCGCACCGCCGCAGAGTGTTCGTTCCACCAACAGCAGACACTACTACAGCAAACCTATGTACAGGTGGTTTTGTTAGCCTCTACATAGGCGGTTCCAGGAACCGCTTGTGGTGCACCGCCTGTGATGTAAAATAACATCACATGCGGTCAATCAAAAACCGCCTGTGAAAGACACACATTACAGGCGGTCCAGTTCAAAGGAACCGCCTATATGATAGACACACATCACAGGCGGTTTCTTATCCTAGCCGCTTGTGTTAGCCACACATCACAGACGGTTTTTAATATAAGTCCGACTGCATACAATATAAATCACAGACGGTTTTCAATATACAGATTCATATACAGAATTTTCAAACACAGATTATACACAGATTTCATACACAGATTTCATACACAGATTGCATACACAGATTTATACATATCAAGTTTCATAACAGGTTCCATATATACACAGATTTATCCACATATCAAGTTCCATCGTCATACACAGATTTATACACATATCAAGTTCCATAGACAACTAAACATCTCAAAGTTCTATAGACAACTAAACATCTAAAGTTCCTAACTAAAGACCTAAACACTGTGTGATATCGTGTACAAACTTAGTTCTGGGAATTGTTGCAAATTTCCATTTGTATTGTAGAATAGCCCTTGTTGATGAAGAACTTCACGGCGCATAAAGTAAAGCAAGTCTCTTACAACCTTAGCCACGCCGACGGAAACCATATCTCTTTCTAACCATTCAGCATTGATCTTGGATTTAGGAACCTGCAATGAAAGCAAAGAGCAAGCAGTGCTAAGAGTAATGTGATGAGCAACAATATAACATAAAAATTGCAACATAGACAATGATAGCGAACTTACATCCTCACGATTGACCATGTAATGGAAGGTGACACGACACCATTGGCATACATAATAATCGCACAGGACAGTACCCGGAGGTTGTTTGTCACCATATGGAAATAATGATATTGACAAATTAGGCTTGTCCTCTGGATGTTCGCCACCAAGATCTTTCCAATAAAAACGGTATGCACTGCATATAAGAATAGCATTGTGAGATTAAGAATACATTTGTTAAGTTGTAATAAGTACAAGTGTGCAATAATAATTATACTTCTCTAGAATCTTCAAGAAGTCATTATACGTAGCCTTTTCCATTCTCAATGAGTCGAAGACCACGACTTTACCATCCTTTGGAAAGATCATGATACAAATGTAGTGGTCACTATACAGACATAGACGAAAACACATGTTAAGATCACGATTGCCATAATTTATAGTTCAAAACCATGTCGATAACTTACTTAAAGTGGTGCGGAGCTATTATTAAGTCCTTGCCATGTTGTACATGATTATACATGGCTCGTCCAATGTATGCCGCCATTACCTTCATTTTCTTTCTCTGATTCTGTTTGACGGCTTTCTCAAATTCAGCATCGTCCAAGTCTTTGTATTCTTCTCCATGTCTCCGAGCAACTTCTTTGTATTGAGCTTAGGATATCATCAACGGGTCAAGAAACCCTGTCTTAAGTTGTTTCTTCTTACCATCCATGTATTGCATCCTACGTGTAAAAGTGTTAATCGTTAGACTCTAGTTTATGTGTGCGTGTACAAAACTAACAAATATGAAAGTTTAGAGGTACTTACAAGCAAAAGAGGGTTAAGTAGTTGGTTTCCATCCTTTGTCGGTGGTACAACGACCAGAGATCGTCAAAGAATAAATGCCGCACAGGATCTATATGATCATTTCTCCAAAATACATCTTCTGGCACAACAAATGTGAAGTCCTCGAGTTTGTATTTGTTGCTAGCCACCATGTACCACTCATGCATTCTAATCTCCAGAGTCGACAACTTAGAAAGTTGCACCGTCGTCAAGAACGGCCTCCCATTCACAAATTTAGGAGGAACATCCTCCTTCTTGTATATCGAGATATTGGTTTTAAGACGTAATGATTCTCGAGTATGAATCATTCCATCTTCTTCCCATACTTCGAAATTGTCTGTTTGGGACCGTGTGCCTACTCCATGAGATGCTGATTCCGCTTTTGATTGATTTGTCATAACTCTCTGCAATTTATGCAGGTAGCGTGACACTGATTCTGACAGTTTCTTGACATCGTCAGTGGCGATTCGCTGATGAATTTTCTTTGAAATAGTTGGCCCTTCAACATTGGTGCCAACCTTTGCTTCCTTTTTGATGTTGACGTCGATATTCTGAGGAACAATTTTGTCTACGTCCCCCTCGTCGAGTTCCTTCGCAAGAGGCGATATGATTGTTTCAACGATTTTTTTGGAGGTCGGTGTCACATTTTCCTGCACCATGGGGTGTGGAATGATCGAACTATCTTTTTGTTGCATTGGTGTTGAATTCGGCGTTGGTGACTTATCACGCGATACACGGCTTAAGATCGGCTCATCACCCAACTTGATGTCACGTCGATGCCAAAGGACCAACTCGTTCATTGCCTTCTGCAAAGTTATGATCCCCTCAACTGGAAAGTCTATCTCACAATCTTCACAACCACTGTCTGTGATTTCTAGAACTTGGACCACAGCATAGTGTGGCGGGACAGGATTATCCTTGTAGTTAACAAGTCCTGGTTTTACCAAACTAGTAGCAGCTTGTTTTGTTTTTGTCCCAGATCGATTGATTGGAATATGAAGAAAGCAAGGCTTGTCCTCAACAATATCGTCTACAGGGTACTTGGTGAAGTCTTGCACAGATCCTACGCTGCTAGGGACTATAGGTGGACTCATGTGGCTTGGCTTGAGTTCAAATGATATGCATTCTGTTTTCTTCATTTTGTTCATCACGTCATTAATAGCCTTTTGTACCCTTTCATCAATAGTCTCTTCAAGGGTCCTTTTCGACTTCTCGTGTTTCCTATATGACGACGCATACTCTGGAAACGCCTCTCTCCAGGAAATCTTAGAAGAGATTCCCCGAGCCCGTCCACTGTGTTCAGGATTGCCTAGTGCTGCAGTTAGTATGTCATTCTCCCTTCAAGGCTTAAATTCGCCCTTCTTTCTCTTATCTGCATATTCTTGAATTTTTGTCGAAACTTTGCCTACCAATTCTGGATGCAAAAGTTTGCCGTCCTCACTCAAACCTGCCCGACCTAAGATCCAACGAATATCTCGCTCATCGATATCTTTTAATATTGGGTCCAAAGTGCCGTTAGCTATAGCTTCCTCGATTATCCTGTTCCACTGCACAACTTTATGGTGATATCCGGTTGACCCCAGGCGATGGGGGTGTTTGTTCATCTTCGCTCTCTGAGAATTAGTTTCGCCTAGTTCTATGGCCTTCAGTTCAGTCTTCTGACGAACAAATTCCTCCCACTGAGCTTGAGTGATTTCCCCCATTTTCTTGGGTGGAGGAACCTTATTCTTCTTAACAAATTCCCTATTCATCTCGGCCTTCCACCCACGAAGCATCTTGGCCATAGCAGAGAGCATCGACTTCCTTACTGCATCCTTTGTGCCTTTTGGGAACTTGAATGACTCAGACAACTTAGCCCATAGCTTATTGCGGGTGTCTTCATCTAAATCCTTCCATTTTTGAAGTGTGATTGGCACTATATCTCTAACAGTAGACCCGCAGGAATTTCGAAACTTTGTAACCACGTCAAGTGGTTCTTCAGGAAACCCTCTGCATTTAGTTTTGTTACGTACATAACTGCACCTTCTTTCATCTGATTCGGACCTCGTCGCCCTCGTTTCCGCTTATGTGAAACAGATGATTCAGGCATCAGAGCATCCTCCGTGTTTCGTGTAGAACATGCATCCTCTTTCTTCTCTTCATTTGAAATCTATATATTGAAACAATTAATGGCCTTTCATATATGAACATTATTTTAGAATATAGTCGGCATATTTCTATTTACCTCTTCATCGTTGGGAATATAGTCGGCATCAAGCTCATCTGATGTTTTTTTCTTCCTTGGAGGTATAGGAGGACAAGGATTGTCGTCACTAGAACTATCCTCCCCGCTCCCTTCACCAGAGCTGCTCGTTGTCTGCCATTCAAGTTTAGTCGCGTCTTCATCAACTTTGTTAGACGCACCGGTGCAGACCACATCCATCCTAGTAGGTACCTAGTGCACAGCTGGTTCCATCGATAAAGGGATATACTGTTAGTCTGATATACTAGTTCCATCAATAAGGGAACTTGGAGAAAAGGTGATTCAAAAGAAATCGAGCCCAAACCCGCCTCCGTGTCCCTCCTTTTACTCCCCAAACAGAAAGCCCAAACCCGCCTCCAGGGCAGGATCGGGCTAGGAAGCACGGAGTAGATAGAAGTGCATTTTCCAATGCAGTTAGACAGAGAAGGCATGGTTGTGATGTTATAATGCTGAAGGACACCAAGAAGAGATTATGGCCTGTCATCCACCACCACTGCTAGTTATTTATGGGCTTCACCGAGGGCTGGAAACATTTGGTGACAGCAAACGACCTTCGGGCTGGGGACGTCTGCGAGCTTGTTAAGGGGCCAGACGATGGTGAGCCGGTGTACTCTGTCCGGATGTGTGGTCACAAAATTTAAAGCTGCCCTGGCTTCATCTGTGCGCTTCTCTTCTCTTACGTCGGCTACTAAGATCACTTAGCACCCCACCTAAGAGAAGAGAAGCGCACACATGAAGCCGGGGCAGCTTTAAATTTTGTGACCACACATCCGGACATAGTACACCGGCTCACCATCGTCTGGCCCCTTAACAAGCTCGCAGACGTCCGCAGCCCGAAGGTCGTTTGCTGTCACCAAATGTTTCCAGCCCTCGGTGAAGCCCACAAATAACGGGCAGTGGTGGTGGACGACAGGTCATAATCTCTTCTTGGTGTCCTTCAGCATTATAACATCACAGCCATGCCTTCTCTGTCTAACTGCATTGGAAAGTGCACTTCTATCTGCTCCGTGCTTCCCAACCCGATTCAGGCATTCAGCCGATGCCATTCTCCATATAAGTCCCAAACAGAGAATAGGGATGAGGTAGTCAAGATTTGGACACAAGTCCAAATTTGGTGCTACTCGGCACCATCGATATCACTACTAGCATCTATAGATATGGACACAAGTCCAAATTTGGTGCTACTCGGCACTATCGATATCACTACTAGCATCTATAGATATGGACACAAGTCCAAATTTGGTGCTACTCGGCACCATCGATATCACTAGGGAAAACAAATACATCAAAGAGATCCACTTCCCAATAGTACTCGAAGATAGTTCATTGACTTGACACTCTCTAAGAGGTTCATACAAAATACATTATCTCTAAGAGTGAAACCTACGATACTCATATCGTGTTGTTTAGGACTAAACATCAACAACCCCTTGACTGGTCGCTATCATACTCAATTCCAAAATATTTTTCCAATATGTCGGCTTGAGTAAGGAGACTGGGCTTGGGAGTTCCTCCAAATCATCTGCAGCTTCATCATCTTCAGCATATTGCAGGGCTTCATCTTGAATAATTTTAGCCCTCTTGGAGTCAGCATACTTTTTGATGGACAGAGCACACTTCTCAAGCATGTCGCATACATCTCCAATTTGAAACAAAGTGGTCTTAAGTGTGTACACTGATTCCGGTTCACTAGTATCCACAACCCCATCAGTCACTAGACTGCGAATGATGTCGACATGTGTCTCGATGACTCGAGCTGAGCTCTCAACCATGTCAAGTGGCTCTTTTCCCATCTCTAAAACTGAAAATGACCAAGTCTCACAATCAAAATTGAGATCGCAACAAAGGCAGGGATCAGAGGGAAAACAAGGATGTGGCTTATAGGGAAAAAAGAGGGATAGATATTCAAAAAACTTAGAAGGGAGATAAGAACAAGTCTTATAACATAGGGAGATAATAACATTGTCATGGCTATGTACTTCCATGATGTATGTGGCCATAAGCACATTTGGCCTAATGATTATCAAACAAAGATAGGTAGTCAAAAAACACTAAAAATAGACTTCATTCGAAGGATACTAACACCTTAATGGTATACAAACATTTAATCAACAGGGATAAAAGAAATAAAAAAACTGATACATGAGAAGTAATTGACAACCAAACAATAAGCAATAAGCATATTGACAATATATGTAAGTGAAAACGCCAACAGTAATTAATCTAAGCACTGATAATCAGGGATAGCCATCGATTGGGCAGACTATTACTTTGTGAATAATGTATGCACCTCAACGCAGCAAGTGAAGCACTTATGAAATACTCCAAGTACTTAGGAAACCTTCATATACACAATGAAATGTTATTAAGAGCATTTTTCTGCTTGGCTCTTGAACTGAAATAAGAATGCATATACACAATTTGTAGAACATTGCTTGCTTGTAGCCAACAGACTGAATTACAACAGATCACCAACATTTGTATGGCGGCGTATGTGAATTAAGAGCTCGGGGAAGAAGAAATGGAACCTGAACTTCGACCTTACTTCGAGAGGAAGAAGAAATAGCTCGTGGACGGCGGCGCTTCGGGCTCGGGGACCGTGACGGCGGCGCTGGGGCTCGGTGAAGGGGACGGCGGACGCTCGGGCTCGGTGAAGGGGACGGCGGCGCTCGGGCTCGGTGAAGGCCGGGGACAGCGGCGCTTGGGCTCGGTGAAGGGGACGGCGTTGCTCGGGCGCTCGGGGACGGCGGCGCTCGGGCTCGGGGACGGGGACGGCGGCACTCGAGCTCGGGGACGGGGACGGCGGCACTCGGGCTCGTGCTCGGGGACGGGGACACGGCGGCAGCCTGGCGGCGCAACTGTGTCAGCTCGGGCGGGAAGAGTTAGGGTTCCTGCCGACCAACGAGCCTTTTATATTGTAAAGAATCCCAGGTGGATATTTAGCAAAACCGCCTGTGATAGATAACATCACAGGCGGTTGTTTATTCCGACCGCCTGTGATAGATTAACTTCACAGTCGGTCGGAGTAAAAAACCGCCTGTGATGTTATCTATCACAGGCGGTTTTGCTAAATATCCACCTGTGATGTGTGTACACTATAAAAGGACTAGCCCCCCACGGGTTCCAGAACCCTAACTCCCAGAACCTTCACAGCACTGTAGCGGCGGTGGGTTTTATTTGAGATCTACAGGGAGAAGGTTTTGTTTTTGAGTTTATTGATTGATTTCAATAGTTTATGCATATATATGATCTCCATTGTTTTCTTTCTCATTTTGATGCGATTTTTTTGCCTCAATTTTGTAATATAGACCGGATTTGAAGAAAAGCTTTGGAATTCAAGATTTGGACTTATAATAGTTGATCTAGTTTAAAGATTCTTTAAAAACACACTTGTCTCACCTCAAGGTACCTATTGTTGCAATGTTTGTTTTATTTTCATGCACATCAATTCGTTTCATGTTTTATGGATGAATTCAATTAATTAATGATTTTATTGATGTTAATCAATATAGGGATAGGTAATGGACCGAGGTTGGATGTACAATGTGCCAAGACCACATCTGTCGTATATTCGAAATTTGAGAAGCTTTATTGAAGCGGCCAACAAGCACGCGAATTTGCGAAAGAGCAAGGAGATTTTATGTCCGTGCATCGATTGTGATAATAAGATAGCTTGAAGAGATACAGGAGTAATCCAATCACATCTGCTAAAAAGAGGGTTTAAAAACAATTACACGATATGGTCAGAACATGGTGAGTTGGATCCGTGTGAAGTGCCTGGTAATGACGAGAGAGTTGTCGAAATTTTAGATCTTAAAGTTGATGGTAAAGTGGATAATGTGTTTGAAGAATTTGATTGCGAAGAGATGTTGCGCCATATGGAACCAGAAATGTTGAGTTCTGTGGGATCGCAGAAAGGGCTATCTAAAATGGAGGGACTGGAAAGTGCCTCAAAAGAACCTTTATATGATGAATCAAAGGGTTGTGACAAAGAGTTTACTACACTGCGTACAGTTCTAGAACTTCTGAAGTTGAAGGCTAGCGCCGGATGGTCTGATACTAGCTTCACAGATCTTTTGAATTTTCTGTCCCAATTACTACCAAAACCCAACAAACTACCAACAAGCACTTATAAAGCGAAGAAGCTTATATCTCCCATAGCTCTGGGTGTGCAAAAAATTCATGCATGTCCGAACCATTGTATTCTGTATCGTGGCGATTTTGAGAACGCATCAAGATGCCCAGTTTGCAATGTCAGTCGATACAAGAAGAGCTACAATCAAGACTGTGTAAAAAAATTCCCGAAGAAAAATAAAAACAAGAAATCCACTATTGGACCTGAAAGTGACGATGACACTTTTGATGACATGGATGGGAAAAAGAAGTCAAAGATCCCAGCTTTGGTGATGTGGTATCTTCCAGTAATTGATCGCTTAAAACGTTTGTTCTCAAATCCTAGGGAGGCTGAGCTTATGCGTTGGCATGCTGAAAATCGCAAGCAGAATAACAAACAGATTCGACACCCTGCTGATGCATCACAATGGAAAAATTTCGATCTTATGTATCCTGAGTTTGCCAAAGAAACCAGAAATGTAAGATTTGCTTTGGGTATAGACGGAATGAATCCATTTGGTGAAAAAAGAAGTGTACATAGCACCTGGCCCGTGACTTTAATGATGTACAACCTTCCATCATGGCTGTGTCACAAAAGAAAGTACATTATGTTGACTATTCTTATTCAAGGTCCGAAATCAGCTGGTGTTGATATTGATGTGTTCCTAGAACCTCTTATGGAAGATATGACAAAGCTCTGGAATGAAGGAGTTAGAATATGGGATGAGTATTGCCATGAGTATTTCAACTTAAGAGCAATTATATTTGTTACCATCCATGATTCTCCCGGTGGCGCCACACTATCAGGGCAAAAGACTAAAGGAAAGAATGGTTGTGTAGTGTGCGTCGATGGAACTGCTTCCATGTACCTTAAATCATCCAAGAAGTTGGTGTTCATGGGACACAGACGATTCTTGATGAAGCAGCATAAGTACCGAAAGACAAAAGAGGAATTTAACAATCAACTGGAAAGTGAAGGTGCACCAAAGCCTTATAGTGGGAAACTTGTTTTTGAAATTGTAAAGAACATTCATGTTGTATTCAGAAAGGGAAAAAACAAAGGAAAAAAGAGAAAGAGAACTGACCCTTCAACTTACACAACTTTCAACAAGCAATCAATTTTTTTCAAGTACCTCCCATACTGGAAGGATATGGAAATTTGCCACAGCATTGATTTGATGCACGTAACAAAAAATGTTTTTGACAGCATCATTGGAACCTTGCTGGGCATGCCGAGTAAGACAAAAGACGGACTCAAATCACGCAATGATCTAGTAGATCTTCAAATCAGACCGGAACTTCATCCAGTGGATAGTGGCAAAGGGAAGCCTTACCTCCCTCCAGCTAGCTACAACTTGTCAGTTGAGGAGAGAACAAAGATTTGCAAATGTTTGCGTGAGGTCAAAGTGCCCACAGGTTTCTCATCCAATATCAGCAGACTAGTCAGGATGAAGGACTTGTCTCTATTTGGCTACAACTCTCATGACTGCCATGTGATGATGACGGTGTTCCTCCCAATTGCGGTAAGAGCCCTCGAAACAGAGCATGTCAAAGTTGTCATCACACGCTTGTGTTACTTTTTCAATGCGGTTTCACAAAAAGTAATAGCTTTAGAAGACTTGGACTATCTAAAGACATACATCATCGAGACTATGTGCAAGCTTGAAATGTGTTTTCCTCCATCATTTTTTGATATGCAAGTACACCTAATCATACATCTCGTGGATCAGATAAAAATATTAGGGCCACTATATTTACATCATATGTTTCAGTTGGAGCGATACCTGGGAGTATTAAAAGGTTATGTGCGAAATCGCGCTCACCCAGAGGGTTCAATCATGGAGGGATACACTACAGAAGAAGTGATTGAGAGCTGTATAGATTACATCAGTGACGAAACAATGATAGGTGTGCCTGTACCTAAACATGAGGGTAAACTATGTGGGAGAGGGAGAATGGGCAAGAAAACTTTTCGCGTTGAGGATTACAAGCTAGTACATTGTGCTCATGGTAGTGTACTACAACATCTCACGATAGCCGAGCCTTACATAGAGGAACACCTGGATGAGCTTCGTAAAGAAAATCAGAACCGCACAGAGGACTGGATCATGAGGGAGCACAAACATCGTTTCAGCGAATGGTTAATGGACAAAAACATCCCATTCGGAGACTCTTTGGAAGAGAAAACAATGAAGAATTTGGCTTCTGGGCCATCGTGTTTTGTGACATCATGGCAAGCATATGACATCAATGGGTACACATTTTATACTAAATCAAAAGACATGAAAAGTGTTGCACAAAATAGCGGTGTTCGTATCGATGCTTTTGACCTACATGGACAGAAGACCACATATTTTGGATTCATAGAGGAAATATGGGAACTTGATGATGGCCCAAACATGAAAATACCCTTATTTAAGTGCCAATGGGTACAACATCCCGTGGGGTGATAGTGGATAACTACGGACTCACACTGGTAGACTTAAAGAAAGTAGGATATAAAGATGACCCGTGGGTTCTCGCCGAATGTGTTGCACAAGTGTTCTATGTACTCGATCCAGCACATGAGAAGATGCATGTAGTTATTTATGGAAAGCAAAAAATTGTTGGAGTTGAGAATGTGGGAGACCAAGATGAGGAATATAATAAGTATGAAGAGATGTTCATCTTTAACGGTCCAGAGAGAATCAAGCGTGTGGAAAAGAAAATTGATAAGAACTTAAAGCCATACATGCGGAAAAATGGTAGTTCATGAAAAATTGTATGAATCAAATTGTATTTGTTATCATGTATGATCGACTATGAATTGTGGTTGCCAATTAATTTAAAATCTCTCTAGTTATCTATGTGTGCTATTATAATTCATTTAAATTGTATTTGCATATTTTTGTTAAAAATTAAATATTAATTCATTTAAATTGTATTTGCATATTTATGTTAAAAATTAAAATATTTTCATATTTAAATTGTAGTTTTCATATTTTCACAATCACAGGCGGTTTTTCCTTAGGGTCCGTTTGTGAAAAGGATAGAGCACCACAGGCAGTTCTAAACAAAAACCGCTTGTGATACTGTTACATCACAGGCGTACCGAACCGCCTGGGACATCACAGGCGGTTTTCTAACCGAACCGCCTGTGATGTAAAAGCCTACCGCTTGTATAGAGCCAAATTGTACTAGTGAGAGTGTTCGTTCTATACCATGCAGCACACGCACATGGAGAAGGCGGCGTCGAAGGTGGATGATCACGCGCCCAAGGACAAGGAGGATGCAGCATCGGCGTCGGTGGTGGAGGTGGATGCGATGGAGTTGGAGGTGGCCGGCATTCTGACCAACATGAAAAGGCTCATGCGGTCGCGGGACCGGCAGGACCGGTGGCGGGAGCGACGGGAACGGCGGGAGAGGCGGCGTGAGCGCAAGCGCGCGCGCTCCGCGGCCACTACCGCGGCCGCCGTCCCTAGCGCTGACACCTCGCTCGCTTACCCGCAGAGCGGCGGGGACGACGCGGCGCCGAAGGACGCCTCCGATCGCCCACAGGACCAGGCGAGCTCGGGCCAGTAGTCCAGCACCCGGCGAAGAGGATAGTTTGGACACTGAAATTCCTTCCCGGATCCAAAGTAATTAAGGCTCTATTCGTTTATTCGTTTAGTCCGGATTGGAGGCCGGAACCATTCCAACTCATCAAGCTAATATAAATTTGCGAACTATTTCAATCTGAAACCAATCCAGTAAAGCATTCCGGAAGAACCGAACAGGCACTAAGGCTCTGTTCGTTTAGTTCGGATTAGAGATCGGAACCATTCTAACAAATCAAGCTAATACAAATTTGTGAACTATTCTAATCCGGAACCAATCCAGTAAAGCATTCCCGAAGAACCGAACGGGCACTAAGGGAAAACTTAGTTCGTTTCTCTCCTAGCTAGCTAGTCCCCTTTAATCTGGGAGGGGATCGGATCTGATCAAGCAGCAGCAGGCGACCTGTATGTTCCGGCCGTTGGCGGACCTGACGAGCCGGCGTGCGACGAACAGCAGCAAGCACGGGCAGCGGAGGAGTAGTGGCAGGCCGCGATGCAGAAGGCATAACCGGCTGGCTAGCCAAACTGGGCTAGCGCGCGGTAGAGGTAGCTGCAGATAATATAAGTTAGTGTTTGTTCTTGCCATGGACGAGGTTGAGCCGTTGAGGTACGCCATGGGTGTGTAGGAGGAAGAGCTAGCTAGGAACTCAAACGTGTTCGACCAAACGTGTTCGTATTTGATCTGAGATGAGCCGTCGTCTGTGCCATTGATCGGCAATGTTATTTCCTGTAAGCTAGCTAGTGCCTAATCTCACGTACGACGGAGACATAGATGACAACACTAGAGCGCGTCGTCTTGCGGCAGTAGTAGTTCTGGTCGATTTTCTCAGGAGCATCCGGAAGCTAGAGTAGACGGATGGCCTCACATTCTATGCTGACGTTGTACGTCTCATGGTCCGAGCCCTGCTGCATGCTCGAGTGTAAGGAGCAGCAGCCGGATCAATGGCTTCGTCATCCTCACAACTGATGGCCATTGCATATGCACCACACTGTTTGAGATGGATTTGGTAGCTACATACATGAAACTACACGAGGGCCAAGAGCTGGCATAGATAGATGCATGTCATATCTCAAAGCAGTGCGATGAAACTACGTACCAACGGATATCACTACCGGAATCCGGCTCTTTGTCGAGTGCCTGACGCTTTACCGAGTGTTTTTTGTCGGGCACTTGGCAAACAAGTCTTTATCGAGTGCCGCACTCGGCAAATACAGGCTCTCGGTAACGACACCGTTTACCTAGAGCAGGACTTTCGGCACAAGAACACACTCGGCAAAGATTCCTTTACCGAGAACCAAACACTCGGCGAAGAAGGCTCTCGGCAAAGGACCGTCAGCCGTCTAAAGCTGACGACCGTTATCTTGGCCGAGAGCTAAATTCTGGAACTCGGCAAAGAAGCTTTTGTGCCGAGTATCCCCCGTTCGACACTCGGCAGAGCATTCTTTGCCGAGTGTCCAGCAGGAGCACTCGGCAAAGTATATTTTTATTTTTTTTATTTTGCCAACCAAACTTTTTGTAGTATGTTTCTACACTATGTAGACCTACATGTACCATTTTAAGACAATTATAAAAGTGTTTTCTATAACTATTGGAT
Organism: Zea luxurians; assembly: GCA_029449295.1. Lineage (NCBI taxonomy): Eukaryota > Viridiplantae > Streptophyta > Magnoliopsida > Poales > Poaceae > Zea > Zea luxurians. Next base: position 42,822,090 of record JAOPSE010000015.1, read on the forward strand.
TTAATTCGTTTATTTGAATTTCTTCGAAAAAATCACATTTGAACTGCAAGTCACTCAAAAATTGGAAAACCGTGCATACAAAAATGATATGCATGCTATTTAGCACAAGTTACGGCCGATTTCAGGAGCGGACCGGAAACTTCGAGCACCATGCTCACTAAACATGGTCGTGAACTTGCCATCCAGCTGTTTAAAAATTGTATAAAACACAAACAAAGTCAGAAAATCATGAAACTTGTCCACATGTCATGATATCATATGTAGTAGCTTGGTTTTCTTGCAGTCGGCGTCACATGGTGGCCAGCCTTGCTCCATCTTCTCGACCTATTCTATGGCCCACAAGGGTAAGGCGATGTCTGACGTCACCTACAACCCGGATGATGGGCCTGAGGCGTACAACAACCCCACCATCTACAACCACCTTCATGAATACACCGCCATGGCACAGGAGGTCCATGGCCTAGAATACGATCCGAGGACCGAGCAGATCAACCCCGATGTCCTCATGAGGGCTGGACGAGGCAAGAGACATGGGCGGTACTGGATTGCTGACGGGTCAATCGACTCGTAGTCCACTCCCACTTTGTCTCAGGTGCGAGCAAGGAGCACTGGCTCGAGTTCAGCCATACAACCTCAGCAGGACAGCTCACATCATCGCATACAGCAACTCGAGGTTAGTGCTTCTATAACTCGTCATTCCTTTAGTTATATACCTTCTCTTTGAGTTACTATAACATTGGCTTGGAATACTACAGACCCAGCTAGAAACAGAGAGGAGGGAACGTCAGGAGATGGAGGCGAGGATGCGGAGATATTCCAGTACATGCAGAGCCTTGGAGCCACACAGGGTTTCGCTCCACCACCTCCATTGTTCCCTACAGTTGACCCTGATCTGTTCCATGCTACTGTGAGTATCAAAATTGTAGTTAGATATTGGTAATGCATCATATGTAACATATGCAATCTCTTCTCTGTGCAGGGACAATCTGAGGCGACATCCAACAACCCTCATGGATCACCCAGCCCATCGCCGCACCAGTCCAGCCGCCCACCTCGATGAGACTTATGTTTTTAGTGTTGAGACTTATGAGATACTTGAGACTTCAAAACTTGTTGGTAATGCTGTGTTGGATACTTATGTTTGTGTTGGATACTTATGTGAGAACTTGAGACTTATGAGACTTATATTCTTGAGTGTTGGATACTAATGTTTGATTTATGGTCTTTGTGAGATATATGATGTATATGTGATATCTGTGATGATTATGTGATATTTGTGTTGTATATGTGATATCTTTTGTTTGTTTGGATGGAGTAGAAAAAAAAATAAAAAAGGTGTATACTGGTCACTTTGCCGAGTGTTACACTTGGCAAAGGACCTCTTTGCCGAGTGTCAGGGTCATAGCACTCGGTGGATAAGCGACACCTGGGCACCGGTAAAGCTTCTTTGCCGAGTGTTGTGGCCCTAGCACTCGGCAAAGAAGCAAGCTTTACCGAGTGCCTCCAAGAGTACTCGGCAAAGAACATGACGTCGGGCCCCGCTGGTAGACCCGTTACCGAGTGTAGGCTGGAGGCACTCGACAAAGAGGTAACTACTTTGCCGAGTGTTCTAGGTGACACACGGCAAAGACGCCGTCTCCATCACCTGGCGCCGTGACGACCGCTTTTCTTTGTCGAGTACCAACGGGCACTCGACAAAGTCTTTGCCGAGTGCCCGATAAAAAGTATTCGGCAAAGAAGCCGTTGCCGATGTACTGTTCGTCGAGCTCTCTTTACCGAGTGTTACACTCGGCAAAGACGATGCCGAGTGTTTTTCAGGCTTTGCCAAGTGCTAAGCCCACGATTCTGGTAGTGACTCGGTAAACGGCGATGCTCGGCAAAGGGTCGTCAGCAGCTAGCCGTCTATAGCTGACGACCGTTATCTTTGCCGAGCGCCACGAGTTGGCACTTGGCAGAGAAGCTTCTTTGCCGAGTGTCGACCGGCTAACACTCGGCACAACATGCTTTGCCGAGTGTCGTTTTTATTCACTCGGCAAAGTATATTTTTATTTTTTTGTTTTCCCAACCAAATTTTTTGTGGTATGTTCCTACACTATGTAGACCTACATGTACCATTTTGGCACAATTATAAAAGTGTTTCCTATAACTATTAGATTTAGTTTGTTTAATGGAATTTCCTCGAATAATTCAGAATTGAACTGCAAGTCACTCGAAACATGGAAAAGCATACATGCAAAAATGATATGTATGTTATTTAGCACAAGTTACGACCGAATTTAGGAACAGACCGGAATCTTTGAAAACCATGCTCGCGAAACATGACCGTGAACTTGCCATCAAGCTATTTAAAAAATGTATAAAACACAAATAAAGTTAGAAAATCATGAAACTTGTCCACATGTCATGATATCATATGTAGAGGCTATGATAAAAATTTGAGAATGTTTCGAGAAAGTTGTGATGCACTATGTGTAGAAACCTAAGTGACCTTTACATGAAATCATAGAGCTTCTGTAACTCGTCATTTCTTGAGTTATATACCTTCTCTTTGAGTTATTATAACATTGGCTTGGAATATTACAGACCCAACTAGAAACAGAGAGGAGGGAACGTCAGGAGATGGAGGCGAGGATGATGGCAGAGCGGGAGGCTCGTCTGGCAGATCAGTAAAGGATGGCGGAGATGTTCCAGTACATGCAGAGCCTTGGCGCCGCACAAGGTTTCGCTCCACCACCTCCATTGTTCCCTACAGTTGACCCTGCTCTGTTCCATACTCCTGTGAGTATCAAAATTGTAGTTAGATGTTGGTAATGCATCTAGTATAACACATGCAATCTCTTCTCTGTGCACGCCCACCTCGATGAGACTTATGTTCTTAGTGTTGAGACTTATGAGATACTTGAGACTTCAGAACTTGTTGGTAATGCTGTTGTCGGCGTTTCGAGACCGGGGGGTCCCTGAGCCGACGAGTGAGTGTGCCGCGTGCCCCAGCCCAGATGGGTCGAGCGCGTGGGCGAGCGCGAAGGGGGAGAGCGAGGTGGCCGGAGCCGAGTCGTGAGGGAGGTGGAGATCCCGCGGCCTTCGTGTTCGTCCCGCGCCCAGGTCGGGTGCGCTTGCAGTAGGGGGTTACAAGCGTCCACGCGGGTGTGGGAAGCGAGCGGCCCCAAGAGAGCGCCTGCCCCTGCCCTTGTTCCCATGGGGCCAACCTTCTCTAAGAAGGCCCTGGTCCTTCCTTTTATAGGCGTAAGGAGAGGATCCAGGTGTACAATGGGGGTGCAGCAGAGTGCTACGTGTCTAGCGGGGGAGAGCTAGTGCCCTAAGTACATGCCAAGGTGGCAGCCGAAGAGATCTTGGCACCCAGCTGGTGTGGTGTCGTGGCTGTCGGAGGAGCAACGGAGCCTGGTGGAGGGACAGCTGTCGGAGCGGTTGGGCCCTTGCTGACGTCCCCCTGCTTCCGTAAGGGAGCTGAGAGCCACCGTCGTCATGGGTCTAGCGGGGCGCCATCATTGCCTATCTGGCGGAGCTAGCCAGATGGGACGTCGGTCCTGTTTTCTGCGGCCAGAGTCGGCTCGGGGTAGGGTGATGATGGCGCTTCCTGTTGACGTGGCGGACTTGTGCCCTAGGTCGGGCGACGTGGAGGCTCCTCCGCAGCCGAGGTCGAGTCTGTCCTGCATGGCCGAGGCCGAGCCCGAGCTCCTGGGTCGGGCGAGGCGGAGGTCGTTCGGCAGAGGCTAGGGCGGAGTCCGACCCCTGGGGTCGGGCGAGGCGGAGTTCGTCGTCTTCCGGGGCCTTAGCCCGAGTCCGAGCCCTGGGTCGGGCGGAGCGGAGTTCGCCGTCTTCCAGGGCCTTAGCCCGAGTCCGAGCCCTGGGTCGGGCGGAGCGGAGTTCGCCGTCTTCCGGGGCCTTAGCCCGAGTCCGAGCCCTGGGTCGGGCGGAGTGGAGTTCGCCGTCTTCCGGGGCTTTAGCCCGAGTCCGAGCCCTGGGTCGGGCAGAGCGGAGTTCGTCGTCTTCTGGGGCCTTAGCCCGAGTCCGAGCCCTGGGTCAGGCGGAGCTTCCTATGGCGCCTTTGGCAAGGCCTGGCTGCCTGTCAGTCTCACTCTGTCAAGTGGCACCGCAGTCGGGACGGCGCAGGAGGCGCTGTCCTTTTGTCAGACCGGTCAGTGGAGCGGCGAAGTGACGGCGGTCACTTCGGCTCTGCCAGGGGGCGCGCGTCAGGATAAAGGTGCCAGGCTACCTTTGCGTTAAATGCCCCTGTGACTCGGTCGGTCGGTGCGGCGATTTAGTCAGGGTTGCTTCTTAACGAAGGCAAGGCCTCGGGCGAGCCGGAGATGCGTCTGCCGTAAAAAGGGGGCCTCGGGCGAGACGGAAACACCTCAGGGTCGGCTGCCCTTGCCCGAGGCTAGGCTCGGGCGAGGCGTGATCGAGTCGCTCGTATGGACTGATCCCTGACTTAATCGCACCCATCAGGCCTCTGCAGCTTTATGCTGATGGGGGTTACCAGCTGAGAATTAGGCGTCTTGAGGGTACCCCTAATTATGGTCCCCGACAGTAGCCCCTGAGCCTCGAAGGGAGTGTTAGCACTCGCTTGGAGGCTTTCGTCGCACTTTTTTGCAAGGGGACCAGCCTTTCTCGGTTGCATTTTGTTCCGGTGGGTGCGCGCGAGCGCACCCGCCGGGTGTAGCCCCCGAGGCCTCGGAGGAGTGGTTTCACTCCTTCGAGGTCTTAATGCCTTGCGTAACGCTTCGGCTGGTCTGGTGGTTCCCTCATGCGAACTGGCCGTAGCCCGGGTGCACTGTCGGGGCCCAAGTTCTCGGGCTGGTATGTTGACGCTGTCAACGGTTTGGCCGGAGCCGGGTTTGCGAGAGCAGCCCCCGAGCCTCTGCACAGGGCGAGAGGACGATCAGGGACAGACTCGGCTTTTTTACATACGCCCCTACGTTGCCTTTCCGCAAGGAGGAGGGGGGCAGAGCGCCATGTTACCCTCGATGGGCACCGAACATGGTGTCTCCGGTGAGCTGCAAGCGGGTAATCCGAGTGGACGTCCGTGCCCCGTTCGTTGGGGGTCGGCTAGGGGCCCGGAGGCACGCCCAAAAGTACCTGCGGGTGATCTGCCGGACCCGGTCCCCTGGCGACGGGGTCCGAGGGCTCGATGCCTCCCTCCGATGGGATTCCGTTACAGGATCGTTCCCGCTGGTCTCGAAAATGTCCTAGGGTACCTCGGGAGCGCAGCCCGAGCCTTGGTTATGTATCGAACGTACCCCTGGTCATCCCTCGCTCGGTGTCTGAGGCGACTGTGAACCCTTCGGGGGGCCAGCCTTCGAACCCCTGATCAGTAATGGGCGCGGAGCCCGAGTAGCCTGAGGCGGCCGTGGAACCTTTCGGGAGGCCGACCTTCGAACCTCTGACCAGTAGTGGGTGTCGGGCCCACGCGATCTGAGGCGGCTGTTGAACCCTTCGGGGGGCCAGCCTTCGAACCCCTGATCAGTAAGGAGGCTCGGAGCCTAGTTCCTTCACGGGGAAGGATCCCTTTAGGGGTATCTCCTTTCCCGGTCCCTGTTGCAAGAGATAGAGAAAGAGGAAAAAGGAAAAAGGATACGAAATTGAACGACGCGGCGTACCTTTTTTGGCGCGGTTGTTTTGGCGAAGGCGAAGCGTCGCCAGCTGCTCCTGCCAGAAGCGCCGCCTGTCCAGCCGCGGAGTTAATGCGACGGGGCGAGTAGTTGGTGGGGCCACCGTTTCGTGCGCGAGCCGTTCGAGGGACGGCTGTTTCGCTTCGCGTTTTTTGAACCCCGCGTCCGGTCCGGGCGGAACGTTGGAACCGTCTTCGCCTTGGTCTTTATATACCCCAGAGAGGGTCCGGTGACGGTTCTTGACTCCGCTTCTTGTCTCCCTTTTAGGTTTTTTGCAGCCTAAGAGATCTAGCCAGGGAAAAGAAAACCGCCCTCCCTGTCCTTTGCGCCGCCACCCTTCCCGCTCGGCGATGGCTGACCGGGTGACCATCATCTCGCCGCGCGACCCATGGCCCTTCTCCACGGTGACGGCGAGTGATCTGGAGGATCTCGTCGGCGAGGGTTTGCTCTGCCCTCTCACTGATGAGCAGCGGCCGGAATGGATTCCTCCCACGGGCGGAGTCACTCCATCCCCACCGCCGGGGTACGTCGTGAGCTTCGTCTCCTTCCATGAGCGGGGATTTGGTGTGCCGGCGAGCCGCTTCATGCGGGCTATCCTGTTCCATTATGGGGTGGAGTTGCATAACCTCACCCCCAGCTCCATCTCGCAGGCCGCTATCTTCGTAGCGGTGTGCGAAGGGTATTTGGGGATCGCCCCCCATTTGGATTTGTGGACCCATCTCTTCTTCGCCGAGCTTTTTGCCTTGTCGACGGGGGAGAGGAAGGTCCGTGCAGCGGTGCGGGCCGGCGGCTGCACCCTTTTGTTGAGGCAGTCGCGGTCGTCGCTGTACATCCCTGCCGTCCTCGCATCCTCGAACAAGGGGTGGCAGCGCCGGTGGTTTTACCTCCGGAATGACGAAGAGTTGCTCCCACCGTTCTCTCAGCGGGTCGTCACCGCCGCCACCGACGCCTGGCGCCACGAGACTCCACACGAGAGGCAGAAGAACCTCGAACCTCTTCTCCAGGCCCTGAAGGCGTTGCGGGAGGGAGGACTCACCGCCGCGGGAGTGGTTGCCGCCATCCACCGTCGGAGAGTGCTCCCCTTGGCGGAGCGGCGGCTGCCGCTTTGGGAGATGACCCTGGAGGCCGACTGGGAGGGGTCGCGAATGTCCCCTGATTCTCTTCCCCTCGACGCCCTCCAATGGTGGGTGTCGGCCGCGATGGGGAAGCCGGACCCCCACGCCTTCTCCCAGCCTCGGATGCGCCCCGACCAGGGGTGCGTGACTCTGGTGAGTGTTCGCTCCTTCCTTCTTCATACACCGGGTTGCTCCCGGTTCTCACGACTGGGTTTCTTTCCCCCCCCTTTAGGAGGTGGGGTGGCACAAACCCTCCCTGCCGCGGGTCCCGGAGGACGCGGTGGATCGGGCAGCGCGGCGGGTCGCCGCGGAGGAGGAGAAGAAGAAGAAGGATGCGGAGAAGGCCTGGGCCCGCAAGCGGAGGCGGGCTCGGGACGCCTTGGAGAAACGCCGTCGCCAGCAGGAGAGGGAAGGACTCCCAAGGGAGCCGTCGCCGGAGACATCCGACGACGATGATGACGATGGTGAGGAGGAGGAGGAGGACGACATGGCCGCCCGTCTCGGCCTCAGCCCCAGCTTTGGGTGTGGCCAGGAGCCGTCGAGTCAGCCCCCGAGCGGGCCGATGCCGTCGGTTCCTGGAGCCGGGACGCCGGATCCCCGACCCGAGGGGCGGGGGCAACCCGAGAGGGTACTTGACCCCTCGGCTGGAGGAGCTGACGCGACTCCAGGGAGCCGGGCCGAGGTACCCGTCCCTCGAGAGCCGCCACCCGCGCCGGCAGCGCGGGGGAGCGGTCCTCAGGTCGCCATGGCGGCGCCTGGGCAGTCCGCCTCCCGGGCGTCAGGGGCGCCCAAAGCGAGGGTGGTGCCGAGGCTGTCGGCGAAGCGGACCTCGGCGGCGGTTCCAGGGAGCGGGAGCTAAGAGACCTCCCCCCAGGCACGGTTGATCATGGCCCGGAGCGGGTAAGTATCTCGAAATGTCTTCGGCCCGGCGGTTCATTCATACGTCCCGGCCGTGATTTTCCCTTTCTTCTTTCTTCCAGCAAGTGAAGCCATGGTCATACCGACCTGGCGCCCCGGAAAGCCCTTAAGACGGCGTCGGTCCGGGCGGCTGGCGCCACCCCGGGCCCTGCCGCTCAGCCGACCCTTTCGCAGGGCGTTTCACCGCATGGGGCTCGGGCGTTGCATGTCTCGGAGGAGCAGGTTCCCGAGGCGGGCTCTTCTGCCGAGGCGGCCATCGTGATCGGGGAGGCGGCCAGCGCCGACGCGGTCCCGAGCCCGCCTGCCGTGCTGGCAATGCCGGCGCCTGCCGCCACCGCAGTCGCCGCCGTCCCATTCAGAGAGCAGCTGGTTGCTGCCAGCGTCGAGATGGCTGCAGCGTCGGTGCCCAGGGCCTCGGAAGAGGTGGGCGTGGACGCGCAGTTCATCCAGGCGGGCGGCAGCCTCGTTGCTGTGCGGCGGAGCCCCGAGGCCCGGCGCCAGTTGCTCCGATTCCGGACCCGCGAGGCCTCGGACCCTATCTTCGTTCTTGACGATGAACAGGAGGACCAGTCCTGGGACGAGCTCCGCAAGCGTGCGGAAGCAACGGTGGGGTCGCTCCGATCGTCGCTGGAGGTTCTCTGCAGGGACGTCCCTAAAATCCTCCAGGTAACGGTTTCAGGCATACCTTTTCCTTTCTGTGAGTGAGGCGTTCGTCGTGACGCCTTGTTTCCCTTTCCCAGGATCTGACGGATCGGAGCGCCGCCAAGTCATCGTTCATCCGCCGCGAGGCCGACGTCTGGGGCTCGCTGCGATCCCTGAGGACCTCGCTCGCCAGGGCTACCGCGCGCCTTTCTCAGCAGGACGCTAAGATAGCGGACCTCCAGTTGCTCTGCGCTGACCTGAGGGCCGAGGCGGCGGCGGCGCGCATGGAGGCGCTACGGCAGCGGTCAGAGTTCGTCCAGGTTGCCGAGGAGCGGGACCAATCTCGAAGCTAGGCTGCCGAGGCCGAAAGCCGGGCTAAGACCCTCGCGGCCGATCTAGCCGCAGCCCGAGTCGCGGCCTCGGAGCAGTGCGTCCGAGCCGGAGGTATGCCTCGACCGTCCTCGGTTCTTGTTCTTGTCCGTTTCTTCTGCTTGTGCTTGAGGTCTTTCTTCTGGTTGTTCGCAGAGCTCGAGTCTGCCCTTGGCGAGTCTGCCAAAGCGTTCGCCGAGGCGCTTGCTGGAGCCGCCGAGCAGAGGGAGGCCGACCTCGCGGCCATGTCCGAGGCCGTCTCGGATGTTTATCGGAGCCTTGGCCCTGGCGACGTCCCTTCAGGAAGCTCCCCTCAAAGCCGTCTTCAAGCCTTAGGTGATTACGTGCGCGGTAAAGTCCGCGGGGCGCTACACCACGGCGTCAGGCGGGCCTTCGCCGTGCTCGCTTCCCACTACGTTGTGGACCTGGAGCGGGTCAGTGAGGGGTATTGTCTTCCTGACGAAGACAAAGCCGCCCTGGCAGAAGTTCAGCGGCTCGACGCGGTCGCCGCGGGTCCGAGCGCGGCGCTGGCGACCACCTTTGAGGCGGAGATCCTTCCTCCTGCGCCGCCGCTGGAAGTGGAGGTGGACCTTACCGACGGCGGGGGCGGAACTGAGGGCGCGGCGCCTTCCCAAGGCGGCGCCTGACTTTTGTTGGGGCAGTTTCTGTTGGATGTGCGCTTTACCGCGGCCGCCGGGGCCTGGACACTTTACTTTTCTTGCGTGAAGTCGTACTCTCTTCTCTTTCAATTTGCGCGCCTGGCCTGACTTGTCAACAATAGGGTGATTTCCCGAGTTGGGTCCTTTTTCGTGGCAGGCGATGAGTGAGGTGTCCCTAGCCCGGAGGCATAGGTGCTCCTCGGCTCAGTCGGTCTCGCCACTTATTTGTACCCACGTTCGCTCCTCGGGACCCTGCTTCTGACACATTCGGGAGAACGCAAAGGCCCTTTCTTGATCGAAAAATTTTTTGACGCGAAAAAGTGCATCCAATCTCGACGCGGAGGGGTTCCCCCTTTTTAGCCCCCGAGGGAGGGTCGGGCTCCGCCAAGGCGAGGCCGACCCTTCCTTGATGACTGATACTCGTGTGTGAGCGGGGGAAGGGCGCAGCCCCCGGGCGTCATCCGTGCAGAGGCCATTTGACGAGTCGGGCTCCTGCCCGAATATCCGGCGAGTGCTCGGTGACATCCCTCGGTATGCCGGGCATGTCCGAGGGACCCCACGCAAAAATGTCAGCGTTTGCGCGGAGAAAGTCGACGAGCACTGCTTCCTATTTGGGGTCGAGCCCAAAACTGATCCGGATCTGCTTGGAGGTGTCGTCATTGGGGTTGAGAGGGACGGCCTTGACCGTCTCCGCTGACTTGAAGTTGCCGGCGTGTCGCTTCACGTCCGGCACCTCTCGAGAGAGGTTTTCCAGGTCGGCGATGAGGGCCTCGGACTCGGCGAGGGCCTCGTCGTACTCCACGCACTCTACATCGCATTCGAACGCGTGTTTGTACGTGGGGCCGACGGTGATGACCCCGTTGGGGCCCGGCATCTTGAGCTTCAGGTAGGTGTAGCTGGGGATGGCCATGAACTTCGCGTAGCATGGCCTCCCCAGTACTGCGTGGTAGGTTCCTCGGAACCCGACCACTTCGAACGTCAAAGTCTCCCTTCGGAAGTTGGAGGGTGTTCCGAAGCAGACAGTAAGGTCGAGCCGTCCGAGGGGCTGGACGCGCTTCACAGGAATGATCCCGTGGAAGGGCGCAGCGCCTGCTCGGACGGAGGACAGATCGACGCGCAGGAGCCTGAGGGTCTCGGTGTAGATGATATTGAGGCAGCTGCCCCCATCCATCAGGACCTTGGTGAGCCTAACGTCGCCGATGATGGGGTCGACGACGAGCGGGTACTTCTCCGGGCTCGGCACGTGGTCGGGGTGGTCATCTTGGTCGAAGGTGATGGGCTTATCGGACCAGTCTAGGTAGACTGGCGCCGCCACCTTCACCGAGCAGACCTCCCGACGCTCTTGCTTACGATGCCGAGCCGAGGCATTCGCCGCATGCCCTCCGTAGATCATGAAGCAGTCGCGGACCTCGGGGAACTCTCCTGCTTGGTGATCTTCCCTTTTGTCGTCGTCGCGGGCCCTACCACCCTCTGCGGGTGGCCCGGCCTTGTGGAAGTGGCACCGAAGCATGACGCACTCCTCAAGGGTGTGCTTGATGGGCCCCTGATGGTAAGGGCACGTCTCCTTGAGCATCTTGTCGAAGAGGTTGGCACCTCCGGGGGGCTTCCGAGGGTTCTTGTACTCGGCGGCGGCGACAAGGTCTGCGTCGGCGGCGTCGCGTTTCGCTTGCGACTTCCTCCTGCCTTTCTTCTTGGCGCCGAGCGGAGTAGATGCCTCGGGAGCATCCTCCGACGGGCGGCCCTGGGGCTGCTTGTCCTTTCGGAAGATGGCCTCGACCGCCTCCTGGCCAGAGGCGAACTTGGTGGCGATGTCCATCAGCTCGCTCGCCCTGGTGGGGGTCTTGCGACCCAACTTGCTCACCAGGTCACGGCAGGTGGTGCCGGCAAGGAACGCGCCGATGACATCGGAGTCGGTGATATTGGGCAGCTCGGTGCGCTGCTTCGAGAATCGCCGGATGTAGTCCCGAAGAGACTCTCCCGGCTGTTGCCGGCAGCTTCGGAGGTCCCGGGAATTCCCGGGGCGCATGTACGTGCCCTGGAAGTTGCCGGCGAAAGCTTGGACCAAATCCTCCCAGTTGGAAATCTGCCCCGGAGGCAGGTGCTCCAACCAAGCGCGAGCAGTGTCGGAGAGGAACAGGGGGAGGTTGCGGATGATGAGGTTGTCGTCGTCCGTTCCACCCAGTTGACAGGCCAGGCGGTAGTCCGCGAGCCACAATTCCGGTCTTGTTTCCCCCGAGTACTTTGTGATAGTAGTCGGGGGTCGGAATCGGGCCGGAAACGGCGCCCGCCGAATGGCCCGGCTGAAGACCTGCGGACCGGGTGGTTCGGGCGAGGGACTCCAATCCTCCCCGCTGTCGTAGCGTCCCCCACGCCTGGGGTGATAGCCTCGGCGCACCCTTTCGTCGAGGCGGGCCCGACGGTCGTGATGAGGGTGCTCGTCACCGAGGTGGCCCGGGGCCGCAGGCGCGGTGTTGCGCGTGCGCCCGGTGTAGGCTGAGGCTTCCCGCATGAGTCGGGAAGTCGCGGCACGAGGTTCCGAGGGGTACCCCTGCCTTCGGGAGGCAGAGCTCTCGGCCCGCCGGGCCGCAGCGCCTTCCAGGAGATGCTTGAGCTCTCCCTGGATTCGCCGACCCTCGGTGGTTGATGACTCCGGCATCGCGCGGAGGAGCATCGCTGCGGCTGCCAGGTCCTGACCGGTCCCGCTGGATGCGGGTGGCGGCCTGTCCCTGGCATCGTTGGCGATGCGGTGCTGGAGACCCTGGGGCAGGTGACGTATTTCTTCGGCCGGGGGCTGGCCCGCCCATACCTGCCCGACGTCCCGGCGGATCGACTCGAGCGCTCCTGCCCCCTCGTCGAGCCCGGCCTGCGCCCCGCGGACTTGCTCGAGCTGTGGGTCGTGACCCCCCGCCGGAACGGGGACCACAACTAGCTCCCGCGGGATGTCGGCGCGAGGCACTGGCCTAGGGAGATCACCATCCTCCGGCATGCCGAGACGGTTGCCTCCGGAGGGATCCCCTAGCTCGACGTGGAAACATTCGCGGCTCGGGCCGCAGTCCTTGTCGTCAAGGCTGCGGCTGCCGTCGGAACAGTCGGAGAGGCAGTAGTTGCATGCGGTCATGAAGTCCCGCATGGCACTAGGGTTGCTAGATCCAGAGAAATCCCAGCAGATGCTGGGGTCGTCATCTTCCTCAGACCCAGAGGGCCCGTAGGTCGAGACGCCCGTCAATCGGTCCCAAGGCGACCGCACACGAAACCCAAGAGAGGTTGCACACGCCTCAACGTGAGCGCCCGCCAGAGCGAGGTCGCTAGGCGGGTTGAGGTCGAATCGAAATGACAAAGGATGGGAATCAGTCGGTACCTTTTGGTCGACGAGGAGCGACGAAGTCACATCGGGGGCTGATCGCGCAGTCGTCTTGGGTACGAGGGCGACGTCCTGCAGGCCCTCCGTGAGCGTGCTTGCGTCGTCCACTTGCTCGGGGTTGGCGTGTTGCGGGGGGACGGCGCTCGCCTTCGCCTCAAACGCGAGGGTGACGCCCGACGCGTCCTCCGTTGGGGCGCTGGGGATGTCGATTCGCTCGACAGCCGACGGAGCGTAGCCTCCCGCTCGGCCCTGGTTGCCCCGCCTCCTCCTCCGATGGCGAGGGAGAGGATGGGGCGAGCTCGAATGTTGTTCTTCCCCCACGCGGGGAAGACGTCGTCGATTCCGCCGCCGGCGGGCGGGCTGTCGGCCACCATTGTCGCCGTCGCGCGGCGGTGGAAGGAGTATCATATCGTAGCTGCCGTCGAAAGACATGAACTCGAGGCTCCCGAAACGGAGCACCGTCCCGGGTCGGAGAGGTCGTTGGAGACTGCCCATCTGGAGCTTGACGGGAAACTGCTCGTCAACACGCAGCAGGCCCCTACCTGGCGCGCCAACTGTCGGCGTTTCGAGACCGGGGGGTCCCTGAGCCGACGAGTGAGTGTGCCGCGTGCCCCAGCCCAGATGGGTCGAGCGCGTGGGCGAGCGCGAAGGGGGGAGAGCGAGGTGGCCGGAGCCGAGTCGTGAGGGAGGTGGAGATCCCGCGGCCTTCGTGTTCGTCCCGCGCCCAGGTCGGGTGCGCTTGCAGTAGGGGGTTACAAGCGTCCACGCGGGTGTGGGAAGCGAGCGGCCCCAAGAGAGCGCCTGCCCCTGCCCTTGTTCCCGCGGGGCCAACCTTCTCTAAGAAGGCCCTGGTCCTTCCTTTTATAGGCGTAAGGAGAGGATCCAGGTGTACAATGGGGGTGCAGCAGAGTGCTACGTGTCTAGCGGGGGAGAGCTAGTGCCCTAAGTACATGCCAAGGTGGCAGCCGGAGAGATCTTGGCACCCAGCTGGTGTGGTGTCGTGGCTGTCGGAGGAGCAACGGAGCCTGGTGGAGGGACAGCTGTCGGAGCGGTTGGGCCCTTGCTGACGTCCCCCTGCTTCCGTAAGGGAGCTGAGAGCCACCGTCGTCATGGGTCTAGCGGGGCGCCATCATTGCCTATCTGGCGGAGCTAGCCAGATGGGACATCGGTCCTGTTTTCTGCGGCCAGAGTCGGCTCGGGGTAGGGTGATGATGGCGCTTCCTGTTGACGTGGCGGACTTGTGCCCTAGGTCGGGCGACGTGGAGGCTCCTCCACAGCCGAGGTCGAGTCTGTCCTGCATGGCCGAGGCCGAGCCCGAGCTCCTGGGTCAGGCGAGGCGGAGGTCGTTCGGCAGAGGCCAGGGCGGAGTCCGACCCCTGGGGTCGGGCGAGGCGGAGTTCGTCGTCTTCCGGGGCCTTAGCCCGAGTCCGAGCCCTGGGTCAGGCGGAGCGGAGTTCGCCGTCTTCCGGGGCCTTAGCCCGAGTACGAGCCCTGGGTCGGGCGGAGCGGAGTTCGCCGTCTTCCGGGGCCTTAGCCCGAGTCCGAGCCCTGGGTCGGGCGGAGCGGAGTTCGCCGTCTTCCGGGGCTTTAGCCCGAGTCCGAGCCCTGGGTCGGGCGGAGCGGAGTTCGCCGTCTTCCGGGGCCTTAGCCCGAGTCCGAGCCCTGGGTCGGGCGGAGCTTCCTATGGCGCCTTTGGCAAGGCCTGGCTGCCTGTCAGTCTCACTCTGTCAAGTGGCACCGCAGTCGGGACGGCGCAGGCGGCGCTGTCCTTTTGTCAGACCGGTCAGTGGAGCGGCGAAGTGACGGCGGTCACTTCGGCTCTGCCAGGGGGCGCGCGTCAGGATAAAGGTGCCAGGCTACCTTTGCGTTAAATGCCCCTGTGACTCGGTCGGTCGGTGCGGCGATTTAGTCAGGGTTGCTTCTTAACGAAGGCAAGGCCTCGGGCGAGCCGGAGATGCGTCTGCCGTAAAAAGGGGGCCTCGGGCGAGACGGAAACACCTCAGGGTCGGCTGCCCTTGCCCGAGGCTAGGCTCGGGCGAGGCGTGATCGAGTCGCTCGTATGGACTGATCCCTGACTTAATCGCACCCATCAGGCCTCTGCAGCTTTATGCTGATGGGGGTTACCAGCTGAGAATTAGGCGTCTTGAGGGTACCCCTAATTATGGTCCTCGACAGCTGTGTTGGATACTTATGTTTGTGTTGGATACTTATGTGAGAACTTGAGACATGAGACTTATGTTCTTCAGTGTTGGATACTTATGTTTGATTTATGGTCTTTGTGAGATATGTGATGTATATGTGATATCTGTGATGATTATGTGATATCTGTGATGTATATGTGATATCTTTTGTTTTTTTGGATGGAATAGAAAAAACAAATAAAAAGGTGTATACTGGTCACTTTGCCGAGTGTCAAGGCCATAGCACTCAGCAAAGAAGCAACACATGGGCACCGATAAAGCTTCTGTGCCGAGTGCTATGGCCCTGGCACTCGACAAAGAAGCAAGCTTTGCCGAGTGCCCCTAGAGCACTCGACAAAGAACCTGACACTCGGCAATGGTATCTTCTTTGCTGAGTGTCACCTAGAACACTCGGCAAAGGCGCCGTCTCCGTTACCCGGCGCCATGATGGCCGCTTTTCTTTGCCGAGTACTGACAGTGTAACACCCGGATTTTAGGGGTCCAAAACCCGGGGTTAACATAAACACCAGGTATGCTGGGACCAAGTCTCATACATATGATGTAAAGTGGCACAGGATCGAATGTCACATCTTTATACATAACAGGAGTTCTATACAAAATAAATAATTACATTATAAGGAGACAACGGTCCAGCAACCCAAAGTTGACTGGGAGACGACGACCTAGACCTCTCACGAACTCATCACAGCATCCTCCATGAGCATCATCCTGCAGTACCTAGTCTTGACCTGTGGTGTATATGAGACAGCAAGAGTGAGCTCACATACGTTCATCGCTCAACAAGTTGTGGGGAATAATGTGCATGAACTCGCCAAAGG
Source organism: Zea luxurians (assembly GCA_029449295.1). NCBI lineage: Eukaryota > Viridiplantae > Streptophyta > Magnoliopsida > Poales > Poaceae > Zea > Zea luxurians. The sequence goes on from JAOPSE010000015.1 coordinate 42,837,803, forward strand.
TGGGAGCTCACGTGAAGTGTAAGGCTTACCAAAGAAGATGGTTAGAGCTGAGCATTGCTTTTAAAGTTGGTCAAAATTTTATTAGCAGTTACTAAGTATAAGTAAATACCAAACCCAATTAAGTGATAGATCAAAAGTAATAACAACGTCACCCGCGATGCAATGCATATGACAAATTGAATTTAGTTCCATAAGTTAATCATGTGAGGGTCCGAGCTGCTCATGACCGTGAGCACGGCTAGTATACCAGTTTTACACTCTGCAGAGGTTGCGCATCTTTACCCACAAGTCGTGTATCCCATGTCGCCAGGGTTTGCAAAGCCCTTAGACACTTCCGAGGTGAATGGCTAGGGATCCACTACGAGGCCTTTACAAAGTTCCACTAGCTTCCGAAAACCCGCTACAGTTTATAGGAAGATCCAGTGCAGGAATCCCTTGCAGGACCGCCATCGCAGCAAAATCCTCCCGAGGGCCTCCCTACACTGACCTCTCCCCTACTGCCCTTGCCCCTTTCGGGTAAGGTAGTCTTCCACTAGCTTTCCTAATTAATCAGCCAAGGGCATCCCATACTACCCTTGTGGTAGCACTGTTTTCCCGGGTGGTCGCTCCATGTTCCAATTATCATAATGATCTTAACATGAATAATAAATAACAACTGATAACAAAAAGTGTAATCATGAATAATGTATCTCCATACCCAAAACCACATATAGCACTAGCAAGTACTACCCAGAAAGATCAGTGGTAAACAAGGTATAAAGATAATCAAACTAGGGTAACCTATTGGGTCCCATCAAAATTAACCTATGCAGACCATTATGATTAATTAGAACATGAGTAGGTGAAAAGAAGTGATCAAGGGCACAACTTGCCTGGGCCTTGAGATTCCAGGTAGCAGGATGATCTTCTGATGACTCGTGACCTCACTGCTAGTCGTAGCAATACAAACATACATGGTATAGGCAAAATTAACATTACACCAAACATATATGCAAAATTCATATTAATAATCTACATATTAAAATAAGATCACAGGAAAAAGAATTATTAATTTTGGAGTTATAGATTTTAAGTTATGGATTTTCTAATGTTTTATGTGTTTAATACAAGATTAAGTTTTAGATAAATTTAAATGAGCCTTTTATGCCAAAACAGAGGCACAAAATGATGAAGAATATTATTACAAAATTTTAGAAACTGGAATGGTTCAATTTGGAGCTAAAATGAATTTTCTATGAATTATCTAAGTTCTAGCAATTATTTTCATATTAAAAATCTATTTTCTATTTTATTTATTCAATTTAAACGAGTTCTGGACTGGGCCTCAATTTCAGGAAAGACCAGGGGGTTCGGGGTAAGATGCCACAGACTCAGGCTACACCCGCACAGGACGGCGGGTTAATTTGTAAGACTTACGGGGTCTCTTTAGCAAATAGGCCAGGGCGAAGGGGTATCAATAGATCTGAGCCGTCCGATCACCAGAATGCGGTCCGGATTAAATTGTGAACCGGTATCCCATCTGGGCCCCTCGATTCCTAATCCGACGCCCACCATTGTGTTGCGTCACCACCCTCAGATAAAGATCCAACGACTCCAAGGTGAGATTACTCAGACCACACACCTCAATTGATCCTGGTCGTGCGCTACCCGATCGAGGGCACTAGTTCATCTTCCCCACCGTGACGCGCGGGTGACCGAGCCCGCCAGCCGGAGGCGAACTCGCCGCCGTGGCCACGAACAACCCAAGCAGCATCCGGCTCTATTCTCCCGCACCCGAACGGCGACGGGCACATGCAGCGCAGACGAGTATCGGTCCCCGGTACCGGAGATTGCCGAGTCTCTCCCCGGTGAGGCGCTGCCCGACCACGGCGATGAGGTGGGCAGCGAGGAATCGGGACGACCCTGCGGCGGCTTCCAAACATGTAGATGTCTTAGATGCTTCTACCTGACCCGGCGCCTATCGTAGAGGCACGCCACGACCCAGCCATGGACCTCCACGAGATCGAGGGTGGTGGCCCTCCATTGCCGCACTGGTTCTGTCTGATTCGCCCACGGTGGTGCAAGAAGATGAGAGGAGAGAGGAGCAGCGCAGAGAATGCCGCAAGGGAGTCAGAGGCCCCACGATTTTTATGGTGCGGCGGTAGAGTCCGTGGTGGAGAGCACGGCCAGCGAGAAAAATCCGGTCAGCGGTGGAAGCGGAGAAGAAATCGCGGTTTGTTGGAGGTAGGAGAACGAGCTGTCCGAGCGGGCCCACCTGACAGATTCACCAGCACAGTAGTTAGCGCGCGGGGGCCACTTGCCTGTGTCGCGCGTGTGCCTGTCGGAGCGGTCAGCGCCGCATGCACCAAGCGCGCGCACGATGTAGAGGAAGCTTCGTAGAGGCTGGCGGCTAGGGTTCAATACGCGCGGCGCGCGTGGGCAACTGGCCAGCGGGCCCGCCAGTCATAGGCGCTAGGTGAAGCCCACTGCTGGGCTGGAAAGAGGAAGCACAGATGGGCCAAAGCCTGGTGATTCGGCCCAAGCGCAGGTTAATGTTTCTTTTTTTTAACATTCCTGATTTGTTTTCCTATTCCTTATTCTTTTGAGTTTGGACTTCATGTAAATTCAATTCTGAGTTTTAACAAGCAAAATAATACTAGCATGATGTGATGATATTTTATTATTCGAATAATTTCGATGCCTAATTCGTGACAGAGAGAAAAGAATAATTCACTCATCCGAAAATAGAACTCTTTACGTTTATTAAAAGATTTTCAACTTTGACTTTTAGTTTTGAGGCTCAAATCTATCTTTGATAAAATAAAATATTATATATATGTAATATTGGCTTCTTCTTATTTCCAAGAAGTATTTACTAATCTAACAAACTCCTTATTCATTTGTTTTCTGGTTTCAAGTTGAGTTCTAGTTACAAACTTTAACTTACATATTTTGGACAAACTTTTATGAAATTCCAAAGTTAGGATTTTGGGATGTTACAAATCCTACCCCCCTTAAAAGAAATCTCGTCCTCGAGATTTGTAAGAAAAGGGAATACAACAGGATTGGTTTGCAATTTAGTTTTTTTTTTTCTAAATCAAGGGTCTCTCTTTTTATTATTAGTAAGTGATAGGAGAGCATGGGTATTATATGTATGTCCACTTTATTATGTAGGATAGAATATGTCTTTAAAGCATAGATAGGTTTGGGTAAGAAAGTGTAGGGTAAGGAAAGACTTCATCCAAGATTGTGGATCTTGACTCATCTTGGTGACCTCACTTGATCCTTGAAGACTTGAGTTGGTGCTCATCCTTTCTTGGTGAAGTTGATCATCTTCTTCTCCAGTCTTGGTCTCATTGATTTATGGTTAGTGTATATCATCGGTTGGGAATATGGTTAAGATAGATATGGATGAGATAGACTACATGATGTAGATCAAAAGTTTATTTGATGTTAGGTGGGGATAAACAGATCATGCAATCCATTATGAATCTATTGGTCGAGTTAGATCTTCTGCTCATGGTTGAGTTAGTCTAATGTGCTAAGTTAACACTTGGCTAGTAAGGTCTAATCTCTTTTTACCTGTATCATTAGTCTGATTAAGTAGGCCACATTAGATTAGTTTAGTAGATGGCTATGAGTTAAATGAGATTAGTCAGAGCCTGGTTTGATTGTTTTGCTTCTGTATGGTTTGGATAGGGTATGTAACCTGGGTATGGATGAGCTGATCTAAGTCATCAATTTAGACTTAAGTGAATTAGGAGCATGGCCATATCTTTTGCACCAGCATTAAGTAACACACACTAGATTAGATCATATTAGATTAAGTAGGAGCTAGATTAGATTGAATATGACTAGATTAGACTAGTTTAGGTTAAATAGATCTACTAGGGTAGGATAAATATTATTAGGATATGTTAGAATCTTTAAATTTATTAGGACCAGATAAAATCTTTTTAAGGTAAGATGAATCTATTAAGGTAATAGAATATCCTTTAAGATAAGGTGGATCTATTACACAAGATTGAATCTAGGTTAGATTGGTATGACTAGTTTGACTAGATGAGATCTAATTAGTTTGCATTAGATCATGGTTGTTAAACTAGGGTGGATAAGTATGCTTATTAGGACAAGACAGATCCATAAAGATAGGATAGAATCTTCTGGGGCCAGTTAGATCTATTAGGGTAAGGATAAAATCTTTTCAAGATAAGATGAGTATCTTTTAAGATGAGATGGATCTATTAAGATAAGGGAGAATCCTTTTAAGATAAGAGGAATTGGTTAGATTGAGATTTTTTTTTTTTTTAGGATAAGAATAATTTCTTAAGCTAGATAGGTTCCAATGGGGATAATCTAGGCTGTCTAGTTATTTTATAAATATATTTTTATACCTATGTGTATATGCAGATGCAATTGTGGACATTACTCCACAACCCATCACACTCAATCAAAGATCCAAATCAGACATGTATCATAAGAACAAATATTCAAACATATAAATATTTATAAAAATAGTTTTGTTTTTGTTCCTAAGATTAGGTTTCCTATTCCTAAAGTCACTTTAGGCACTGGATTTCAAAGTGTGAAATCCACATTTGTCTTTAGAAGGAAAAGGTAAGAATGATCAGAGTGAAGCGGAAATAGATGAGAAAAGATTAAGACAAGTTTAGAAAAGAACCAGAGTAGCAAAGGTAAGTAGGTAAAGGCTGTCCAGTTCTATCTAGGTTTCGTCCTACAGTCAACATTCCTCTGATACCACTTCTGTAACACCCGGATTTTAGGGGTCCAAAACCCGGGGTTAACATAAACACCAGGTATGCTGGGACCAAGTCTCATACATATGATGTAAAGTGGCACAGGATCGAATGTCACATCTTTATACATAACAGGAGTTCTATACAAAATAAATAATTACATTATAAGGAGACAACGGTCCAGCAACCCAAAGTTGACTGGGAGACGACAACCTAGACCTCTCACGAACTCATCACAGCATCCTCCATGAGCATCATCCTGCAGTACCTAGTCTTGACCTGTGGTGTATATGAGACAGCAAGAGTGAGCTCACATACGTTCATCGCTCAACAAGTTGTGGGGAATAATGTGCATGAACTCGCCAAAGGTGGGAGCTCACGTGAAGTGTAAGGCTTACCAAAGAAGATGGTTAGAGCTGAGCATTGCTTTTAAAGTTGGTCAAAATTTTATTAGCAGTTACTAAGTATAAGTAAATACCAAACCCAATTAAGTGATAGATCAAAAGTAATAACAACGTCACCCGCGATGCAATGCATATGACAAATTGAATTTAGTTCCATAAGTTAATCATGTGAGGGTCCGAGCTGCTCATGACCGTGAGCACGGCTAGTATACCAGTTTTACACTCTGCAGAGGTTGCGCATCTTTACCCACAAGTCGTGTATCCCATGTCGCCAGGGTTTGCAAAGCCCTTAGACACTTCCGAGGTGAATGGCTAGGGATCCACTACGAGGCCTTTACAAAGTTCCACTAGCTTCCGAAAACCCGCTACAGTTTATAGGAAGATCCAGTGCAGGAATCCCTTGCAGGACCGCCATCGCAGCAAAATCCTCCCGAGAGCCTCCCTACACTGACCTCTCCCCTACTGCCCTTGCCCCTTTCGGGTAAGGTAGTCTTCCACTAGCTTTCCTAATTAATCAGCCAAGGGCATCCCATACTACCCTTGTGGTAGCACTGTTTTCCCGGGTGGTCGCTCCATGTTCCAATTATCATAATGATCTTAACATGAATAATAAATAACAACTGATAACAAAAAGTGTAATCATGAATAATGTATCTCCATACCCAAAACCACATATAGCACTAGCAAGTACTACCCAGAAAGATCAGTGGTAAACAAGGTATAAAGATAATCAAACTAGGGTAACCTATTGGGTCCCATCAAAATTAACCTATGCAGACCATTATGATTAATTAGAACATGAGTAGGTGAAAAGAAGTGATCAAGGGCACAACTTGCCTGGGCCTTGAGATTCCAGGTAGCAGGATGATCTTCTGATGACTCGTGACCTCACTGCTAGTCGTAGCAATACAAACATACATGGTATAGGCAAAATTAACATTACACCAAACATATATGCAAAATTCATATTAATAATCTACATATTAAAATAAGATCACAGGAAAAAGAATTATTAATTTTGGAGTTATAGATTTTAAGTTATGGATTTTCTAATGTTTTATGTGTTTAATACAAGATTAAGTTTTAGATAAATTTAAATGAGCCTTTTATGCCAAAACAGAGGCACAAAATGATGAAGAATATTATTACAAAATTTTAGAAACTGGAATGGTTCAATTTGGAGCTAAAATGAATTTTCTATGAATTATCTAAGTTCTAGCAATTATTTTCATATTAAAAATCTATTTTCTATTTTATTTATTCAATTTAAACGAGTTCTGGACTGGGCCTCAATTTCAGGAAAGACCAGGGGGTTCGGGGTAAGATGCCACAGACTCAGGCTACACCCGCACAGGACGGCGGGTTAATTTGTAAGACTTACGGGGTCTCTTTAGCAAATAGGCCAGGGCGAAGGGGTATCAATAGATCTGAGCCGTCCGATCACCAGAATGCGGTCCGGATTAAATTGTGAACCGGTATCCCATCTGGGCCCCTCGATTCCTAATCCGACGCCCACCATTGTGTTGCGTCACCACCCTCAGATAAAGATCCAACGACTCCAAGGTGAGATTACTCAGACCACACACCTCAATTGATCCTGGTCGTGCGCTACCCGATCGAGGGCACTAGTTCATCTTCCCCACCGTGACGCGCGGGTGACCGAGCCCGCCAGCCGGAGGCGAACTCGCCGCCGTGGCCACGAACAACCCAAGCAGCATCCGGCTCTATTCTCCCGCACCCGAACGGCGACGGGCACATGCAGCGCAGACGAGTATCGGTCCCCGGTACCGGAGATTGCCGAGTCTCTCCCCGGTGAGGCGCTGCCCGACCACGGCGATGAGGTGGGCAGCGAGGAATCGGGACGACCCTGCGGCGGCTTCCAAACATGTAGATGTCTTAGATGCTTCTACCTGACCCGGCGCCTATCGTAGAGGCACGCCACGACCCAGCCATGGACCTCCACGAGATCGAGGGTGGTGGCCCTCCATTGCCGCACTGGTTCTGTCTGATTCGCCCACGGTGGTGCAAGAAGATGAGAGGAGAGAGGAGCAGCGCAGAGAATGCCGCAAGGGAGTCAGAGGCCCCACGATTTTTATGGTGCGGCGGTAGAGTCCGTGGTGGAGAGCACGGCCAGCGAGAAAAATCCGGTCAGCGGTGGAAGCGGAGAAGAAATCGCGGTTTGTTGGAGGTAGGAGAACGAGCTGTCCGAGCGGGCCCACCTGACAGATTCACCAGCACAGTAGTTAGCGCGCGGGGGCCACTTGCCTGTGTCGCGCGTGTGCCTGTCGGAGCGGTCAGCGCCGCATGCACCAAGCGCGCGCACGATGTAGAGGAAGCTTCGTAGAGGCTGGCGGCTAGGGTTCAATACGCGCGGCGCGCGTGGGCAACTGGCCAGCGGGCCCGCCAGTCATAGGCGCTAGGTGAAGCCCACTGCTGGGCTGGAAAGAGGAAGCACAGATGGGCCAAAGCCTGGTGATTCGGCCCAAGCGCAGGTTAATGTTTCTTTTTTTTAACATTCCTGATTTGTTTTCCTATTCCTTATTCTTTTGAGTTTGGACTTCATGTAAATTCAATTCTGAGTTTTAACAAGCAAAATAATACTAGCATGATGTGATGATATTTTATTATTCGAATAATTTCGATGCCTAATTCGTGACAGAGAGAAAAGAATAATTCACTCATCCGAAAATAGAACTCTTTACGTTTATTAAAAGATTTTCAACTTTGACTTTTAGTTTTGAGGCTCAAATCTATCTTTGATAAAATAAAATATTATATATATGTAATATTGGCTTCTTCTTATTTCCAAGAAGTATTTACTAATCTAACAAACTCCTTATTCATTTGTTTTCTGGTTTCAAGTTGAGTTCTAGTTACAAACTTTAACTTACATATTTTGGACAAACTTTTATGAAATTCCAAAGTTAGGATTTTGGGATGTTACAGACAGGCACTCGGCAAAGTCTTGGCCGAGTGCCCAATAAAAAGTACTCGGCAAAGAAGTAGTTGTCGATGTACTGTTCGCCGAACTCTCTTAGCCGAGTGTCACACTCGGCAAAGTCTTTGCCGAGTGTTTTTCAGGCTTTGTCGAGTGCTTCGGGCACTCTGTAAAGCGCTTGATTCCGGTAGTGTACGTTTTAAAATCATCATACCTTTTTCTGTTATCGAAATAACGACAACCTCTATAGTATTTATTATATGAGCATAAATCCAAATTACATACGGTGACGAGGACATCCTCCACTATTACCCGTTGGCAAAGACATAATTAGCCCAGTTGGCCCAATTGTAGTCGGACGGTGACCGTGTGAGCCTCAGAATTATCCCACCTCGCTTAACTTAGGAGGAGGAAGCCACTTTAAAAGGGAGAGCCACCCTGCCCCCATTGGACTAGTCTTTTGGGGCGATTGGGCCTTTCCCTGAGTTGGGTGTGCTTAATGAACTGTTGGGCTTTGGGCAACCCTAACTTGTTGGGCCTCGACCAACCCCACCTGGGCTGGGTGTATCATCTGGTATCAGAGCTAGGGCCCATTTTAAGAAGGTGGGAATGATGTGGACCTCCTCCACTATTACCCGTTGGCAAAGACGCAATTGGCCCAGTTGGCCCAATTGTAGTCGGACGGTGACCGTGTGAGCCTCAGAATTATCCCACCTCGCTTAACTTGGGAGGAGGAAGCCACTTTAAAAGGGAGAGCCACCCTTCCCCCATTGGACTAGTCTTTTGGGGCGATTGGGCCTTTCCCTGAGTTGGGTGTGCTTAATGAACTGTTGGGCTCCGGGCAACCCTAACTTGTTGGGCCTTGGCCAACCCCACCTAGGCTGGGTGTATCATCCGGGATACTTTGTTTTCCCTCCATTTCATTTCCGACTGACTTGTTTCAGAGCACAAGACAACATGTATGGATCGTAGTACGAAGCGTAGCATGTTGGCTAGCTCATGGTGGTGCACAAGAGCACAGTCTTCTCAATGGTCATCATGGCCATGCTCTGCCCCTCCCCATGTCAGACTCAGACCTAGTCTGGTGCACTAGGCCTGCTATCTGCCTAGCATCTTTTTGTTTTAATTGTGTACGAGCCCAACAAGCAAAGTTGGGGAAGCCCAGGTCCAAAACTGACGTTATAAGGGCTAGTTTGGGAACTCCATTTTCCCATGGGATTTCTATTTTCCCATGAGAAAATGAACTAATTTCCATTGGGAAAATGGAAATCCAGTGGGAAAATTAGGTTCCCAAACTTGCCCTAAGAAGAGGAAAAAACTGCCAAGCTCCAGCATCTGGTGGGGCAGTGGTTCTTGTACAGGGAAAAACTCTTCTTCTCTCTCTTCGCGCAACTTAGTCGAAGGAGAACGAAATGTAAACCCTTAAAATAAAGTCAAAAGCAGTCTAGGTAGTTCATTTAATATTTAAGAATAATAGTAAAGTTTTATTTCGGAATGTAATTGGTTAACTAGGCATGTACATTAAAACAAACAAACAAATAAATAAATGTGTAATTATGCATTCTGCGTGCTAGATCTTTGAACTGTGCATTTTTTAACTTGAAATTCGGAAAACAGAATTTGAAGTTAGGTACCTTAACTTGGGGTTACATGGCCTACGCTTGCCTGCACTACACGCGCGATAGTAGCATCTCGCTAGAACCAATCACTATAGTATAGATGTCCATCCGGGCCGCCCCGCACGGACCCGGCCCGAGCCCGGTCAGGCACGGCACGAACAGGGTCGTGCCTGGCCCGACACGATATTTTCCTGATGAAAGTCGCCTAGAGGGGGGTGAATATGTGTAATCTGGAATTTACAAACTTAAACACACACTACAAGACAGGGTTAGCGTTAGAATTAAATTCAAGTCCGGGAGAGAGGGAAAAACAAATCAAATGGGAATCAAGTGAATGAACACGGTGATTTGTTTTATTGAGGTTCGGTTCCAAAGAACCTAGTCCCCGTTGAGGTGGTCACAAAGACCGGGTCTCTTTCAACCCTTTCCCTCTCTCAAACAATCACTTAGACCGAGTGAGCTTTCTCCTTAATCAAACGGGTCACTTAGACCCCGCAAGGACCACCACACACTTAGGTGTCTCTTGCTTTGATTACAAGTCACTTTGGAACAAGAATGAGGAAGGAAGAAAGCGATCCAAGCAACAAGAGCACAAATGAACACGAACACACACTCTCTCAAGTCACTAGGTGTCACACCCGGCTTTAAGGAACAAAGCCAGGTGCATCTCATACATGCGCCAAGAAGACAACATATATAATAACAGTGTATAGAGATAAATGTCACAATAATCAGAGTATTTATTACATAGCGAAATTCTTATTACAAAATAAAAGAATAAATATAAACGAACTAAGGATCGTCGTTGGCGCCAATGTCAACTGAGAAACGCCACCTAGATCAGATCAAACTCCTCGCCTTGTGGCTCCTCCTGAGCCACCTGTTCTTCTCCTGTGGGGGGTGTGAGACAGCAAGGGTGAGCTCACACATGATCATAGCTCAACAAGTTGTGGGGAACTAGTGGACATGAACTCACAAAGGTGGGAGTTCATGTGATGTGTAAGGCTAATCAATGACAGGGGTTAAAGCTGAGCATTGCTTTTAATTAGTTGGTCAAAATTTTATTAGCAGTTACTAGATGTACGTAAATACCAAACCTTAAATAAAGTAATATAACAAAATTAATAATAATCTCATGCAATGCAAATGACAAAATTGAATTTAAGTTCCATAATTTAATCATCAGAGAGTCCTAAGCTGCTCATGACCGTGAGCTCGGCTAGTATACCAGTTTTACACTCTGTAGAGGTTGTACCCTTTACCCACAAGTCATGTTACCCATCTGCCAAGGGATCGTGACTCCCATACACCTCTACCTAGGAAGCGAGGCAGGGCAACACTACGAGGCCTTTACAAAGTTCCACTAGCTTCCGAAAACCCGCTACAGTTTATGGGAAGAGCACTTGCAAGAATCCCCCGTCTGACTGCCATCGCAGCAAAATCAACCCGAGAACCTCCCTGCATGCAACTCCCCTACTGCCCTTGCCCCTTTCGGGTAAGGTAATCTTCCACTAGCTTTCCTAATTAGTTAGCCAAGGGGTCCCATTCCTCCCTTGTGGTGGCACGTGTTTCTCAAGTTAAGCTCTATGTTCCAATTAACATTAATGATCTTGACATGAACATAAATAGAATAACAAAAGAATTGGAACATAGATATAATAAATGATTATCCCAAAACCATGTAAAGCAATAGCAAACTACCCAAGTGATTCAAGGGTAAATAAGGTAATGAGATAAACAATCTAGGGTGACCTATTGAGTCCCATCAAAATTAAACCTATGCATGAGTAAGTGACATTAAAGAACATTATTGGGTAAAAAGTGGTCAAGGGCACAACTTGCCTTCAATGAGCTCCTGCTCAGCTACTTCTATCTGCTACTCACCAGGATCCTCAGTCGCAAGTTCTTCTACTCACCACAATACAAACAAGCACAGTATATAGAGAAAATTAACATCACACTAATCATGTAAACAAAATGCACAAATATAATCTACACATTGAAATAAAATCGTAGGAATAGGAATCATAATTTTTGGAGTTATAGATTTTAATATATGAATTTCCAAAGGTTTTATGTGATTGAAATGAGATTAAGTGAGAAATTAATTTTCTTACTGTTTTCATGACAAACGAGAGACTCTAAGTGGTAGAGAATAAAATTACAAAATTTTAGAAACTGGAATGGGTTAATTTGGACTAGAGATGAATTTTCTATGAATTTTATAAGTTCTAGCAATTCTTTTTCTCATTAAAATCATTTTCAGATTTTATTTAACCATTTCTTATGAACTCTGGACTGGGCGCACTATTATAGTGGAAAGTACGGGCCTCGAGGTAATGTTTCCAAGACACAGGGAACAGTCTACGTGGATGGCGGGTTCTATTCCAAAGAAACTTAGGGACTCTTATGTAAAAATTCTCGGCCGAAGGGGTATCAGCCACGATCCACTGTCCGATCTACAATGGACGCATCGGATTAGATGGCTTAAGCCACGAAACGGTACGCAGCGGAAACCACACGATCCAAGATCAACGCCCACAATGGATCATAACATACAAGACCACGCTACTCCTCGGATCAGGATCCGATGGCTCACATCGACGCGGTCAGACCGCCATCCCTCGCGTAATCTCCAGCACCCAATACAGATCGAGTGGTCCAGGCATCATCCTTACTGTGGCACGCCTGGAACCGTCGATCTGCCCATCAACAGATCGATACCCATCTTCTACCCTTCAGCGGCTAGGACGGCGGCCCAAACAGTCTCCCCCACGGCCGCGCCATTACCAGAGAGGCTCCACTATGGCTCCGGTGCCTAAAACTTCAACCGAGGGGATCCTACACAATGCGGTGATGAACACGAGTTCGGGCAAGCAACCATTACCGAGAATCGGGCGCGCAGTCGCACTATCCACGACGAGGGGCGGCTCCACCGCGAGTCAATGGCTCCGGTGACAAATCCAGGGGTCCCTGGTCGCAAATCCCGCCCACTGAGGTCACCAACGTCTTCCCCGCGGCCCGGTGCAACACTTAAGCCCACGGGTTTGAGCTTCGAGCCACGGCGAGGGTGAAATCCCCAGCAGCGGAAACTCCCCACACTGCTCCCTCACGCAACGGCGGTGGCAAGGGTAATGGCGTTTGGATATGGCTTGAATCAAGTTACCAAGGACGCGGAAGGGGAGATTTATATCCCAAGCCCACACAGGCGATCCCATCCCAACGGACTCCAAAGCTGACACGCGGAGCTCGCGGCGGGTCTGTTACCGTCGCGGGGAGATCAGGGAAGAAGGTAGCGCTCCTGACGTGTGGGGCCACAACCAGAGAGAGGTAACATGGTGGTGTTAGACTTCCAAGCGGGGCCCGACGTCAGTGGGTATGGGGAAAAAGGTGAGCCGATGCCTGGTAGCTGGGCTGGCGGGATATGAGGTGGGGAGTGGGCTGCGCTGGGTTAATGGGCTGAATTGCGCTAACCAGGCACATTAGCAGGGTTATTCCTTTTTCTTTTATGTTTTATCTCTCTTTTCCTTTTAGATTTTCAAATTCATAAAGTTTAAATGTCATTCAAATTCAAACTTCATGGTAGATTTGTTTTCTCATTAATCATTCATCCTAGACATGGTATGGATAAATTTATCTATTTTTAATACTTATTTCATGATAACTAGTGCTCTCTTTCCTAAATTCTAGAATTCCCTTTTAGATTTTAAATTCCACTTAGGATTTAAATACTTTTTTTACATTATTTTTATATTGTACAGGAATGCACACAAAATAAAGTCCAGCAGGATGCATGATTTGTTTGAGTGCCTTTTATTACTTATTCATTTGTATAAGTGAGGTGTCCACATGAAATGACCAGTAGAGATAACACACATACATATATACATGAATTTCATTTCTCCTTTTAGATTTTCTTACAAAGTAGGTATTACACTAGGTGGTTGGAATGAATTTGGGACTTGGAGAGGCTTTGACCTTTTGATTTGTGTCTAGGAGTGAATGCACTAGCTCTTGTATTGAATGAGAACTTCAGAAAACTTGGAGTACTGGTTGTTGGGGGGTATTTATAGCCCTCAACCACCAAAGAAGCAGATGGGGAGGCTGCTATAGATGGGCACACCGGACAGTCCGGTGCACCACCAGACAGGCACTATAGGCTGTCTGGTGTGCTGCCAGTCACCCAATCGTTAGGGTTCGGAGCGAAGTCGACCATTGGAGCTTTGTCCTCTTGCGGCACCGGACAGTCCGGTGCCACACCAGACAGGTCCTGTTCACTGTTCGGTGCGCCTCTGACTCTGTGACTCTAACTCTGCGCGCACTGTTCTTCACTGTTGCTCTGTCAGCGGCTTTTGCAGTTGAATATTCCACGAATTAGCCGTTGCTCCGGTGGCACACCGGACAGTCCGGTGAATTATAGCGAAGGGCGCCTTCAAATTCCCGAGGGTGGCTGCTTCGGATTTGTACGGACATGGTGCACCGGACACTGTCCGGTGGCACACCGGACAGTCCGGTGCGCCAGACCACAACACACTCAAGTCTTTGCTCCTTTTAATTTTAGTCCCTAACTTGAATCTTTTATTGGTTTGTGTTGAACCTTATGCACCTGTAATACATGAGTTCTAGAGCAAACTAGTTAGTCCATATATTTGTGTTGGACATTCAACCACCAAAATTAATTGTAGGAAAAGGTTAACCCTATTTCCCTTTCAATCTCCCCCTTTTTGGTGATTGATGCCAACACAAACCAAAGCAAATATATAAAGTGCAGAAATGAACTAGTTTGCATATGGTAAGTGCATAGGTTACTTGGAATTAAACAAATTTGAAAGTCTTATTACATATGAATAAGAGTGAATGGATTGCTTTCTTTTATTTGACATTTTGGACCACTTTTGCACCACATGTTTTTATTTTTGCAAATCTTTTCAAAGTCTTTTCAAAATTCTTTTGCAAATAGTCAAAGGTATATGAATAAGATTTCGAGAAGCATTTTTTCAAGATTTTGAAATTTCTCCCCCTGTTTCAAATGCTTTTCCTTTGACTAAATAAAAACTCCCCCTAAATGAAATTCTCCTCTTAGCTTTCAAGAGGGTTTTAAATGGATACCAATTTCAAAATCTTATTTTCATAAGCATAGATACCAATTGATATCAATTGAAAAACAAACATTTGTGAATACCAATTAAATCTTTCATTTCAAAAATTTTTGAAATGGTGGTGGTGCGGTCCTTTTGCTTTGGACTTAATATTTTCTCCCCCTTTGGCATTAATCGCCAAAACGGAGAACTTTGGAGCCCTTGAGCATTTTCTCCCCCTTTGGGGCCTACCATTACCTCCCAAATGGTAAAATAAATACGAGTGAGGATCATACCATTGAGAGCTTGCGGAATACCGGCAAAGGATAGATAATACCATTAGAGTTGAGTGGAATCGTTGTCTTTGCCGAATACTCCTTTTCCCTTTCAATCTACGACTTAGTATATAAATACACTTGAAAACACATTAGTTGTAGTTTTGGCACAAGAAGAATAAGAAATATGCAATTGTACCAAAAGAAAGAGATATGATCAAAGGTATATAAATGAGCTATGTGTGCAATGTTTCAATCAAAATTCCGAGAATCAAGTATATTTAGCTCATTCCTAAGTTTGTTAAAGGTTTTCTCATCTAGTGGCTTGGTAAAGATATTAGCTAATTGATTCTTGTTGTTTACATAAGCTATTTCGATATCCCCTTTGTTCGTGATCCCTCAGAAAGTGATACCGAATGTCTATGTGCTTAGTGCGACTGTGTTCAACGGGATTATCCGCCATGCGGATTGCACTCTCATTATCACATAGGAGAGGGACTTTGCTCAATTTGTAGCCATAGTCCCTAAGGGTTTGCCTCATCCAAAGTAACTGCACACAACAATGGCATGCAGCAATATACTCGGCTTTGGCGGTAGAAAGAGCTACGGAGTTTTGTTTCTTTGAAGCCCAAGACACCAGGGATCTCCCTAGAAACTGATAAGTCCTGATGTGCTCTTCCTATCAATTTTACACCTTGCCCAATCAGCATTAGAATATCCTATTAAATCAAAAGTGGATCCCTTGGGATACCAAAGCCCAAACTTACGAGTGTAAACTAAATACCTCATGATTCTCTTCACGGCCCTAAGGTGAACTTCCTTAGGATCTGCCTGGAACCTTGCACACATGCATACAGAAACCATAATATCCGGTCAAGATGCACATCAATAGAGTAAAGATCCTATCATCGACCAGTATACCTTTTGATCTACGGATTTACCTCCCGTGTCGAGGTCGAGATGCCCATTGGTTCCCAGGGTGTCTTGATGGGTTTGCCATCCTTCATTCCAAACTTCTTAAGTATGTCTTGTATGTACTTTGTTCGACTGATGAAGGTGCCATCCTGGAGTTGCTTGATTTGAAATCCTAAGAAGTATCTCAACTCCCCCATCATTGACATCTCGAATTTCTGTACCATGATCCTACTAAACTCTTCACAGGTAGACTTGTCAGTAGACCCAAATATGATATCATCAACATAAATTTGGCATATGAACAAGTCTTTTTCAACAGTTTTAGTAAAGAGAGTAGGATCGGCTTTACCGACTTTGAAGCCATTAGTGATTAGAAAATCTCGTAGGCATTCATACCATGCTATTAGGGCTTGCTTGAGCCCATAAAGCGCCTTTGAGAGTTTGTAAACATGGTTAGGATACTCACTATCTTCAAAGCCGGGAGGTTGCTCAACATAGACCTCTTCCTTGATGGGTCCATTGAGGAAAGCACTTTTCACGTCCATTTGATAAAGCTTGAAGCCATGGTAAGTAGCATAGGAAAGTAATATGCAAATTGACTCAAGCCTAGCTACGGGTGCATAAGTTTCATCGAAATCCAAACCTTCGACTTGTGAATAACCTTTGGCCACAAGTCGGGCTTTGTTACTTATCACCACACCATGCTCATCTTGCTTGTTTCGAAATACCCATTTGTTACCTACAACATTTTGATTAGGACGTGGAACCAAATGCCATAACTCATTCCTCGTGAAGTTGTTGAGCTCCTCTTGCATAGCCACCACCCAATCCAAATCTCTTAATGCATCATCTACCCTGTATGGCTCAATAGAGAAAACAAAAGAGTAACGTTCACAGAAATGAGCAACCTGAGATCTAGTGGTTACCCCCTTATGAATGTCACTAATGATGGATTCGACGAGGTGATCTCGTTGAATTGCTTGGTGGACTCTTGGGTGTGGTGGTTGTAAGGAAAATGGACCCCAGACCATTTGGCTAATTGAGTTTTGGTGTTTGATGATCTACACAATCCGTGAACTAATAAGTTTTCTAGTGATTGTGTTTGTAGTTCACAGGATGCAAGATCTACTTGGACTAAGGAATTGGGGAAAGCAACACCTCAAAAAGAAGACATTAAGAAGATCCAAGAAAAGTCCAAGTGTGTTGTCTGTGGACTGTCTGTGCGTGGAGCACCGGACTATCCGGTGCATCAAGGAACCTCAGCCCAACGGCTAGTTCTAGGTGGCACCCGGAGAGAAGACCACCGGATTGTACGGTGTGAGCACCAGACTGTCCAGTGTGGAAAGCCTATGGCGCCAACGGTCACCTGCTCTGACAGGGCAACAGCTAGGCGCACCGGACAGGCTACAGTGCGCTGTCCGGTGCGCCACCGGACTGTCCAGTGCACCACCGGACTGTCTGGTGTGCCCAGAGAACTGCAGCTTTTCTCTATCGGCTATTTTGGAGTTGGGGCCTATATATACTTCACCCAACCGGCCATTTGAAGGTGTGGGAGCCCAAGCAACATACCAAGGCATATAGTGCACATTTCCAAGAGCTCAAACACCCAAGTGCTTAATAGAATCACTCGGTGATTAGCGTAGGTGCTTTGCGAAGTGCTTAGGTTAGTTAGACTGCATTAGCGCTTGCTCTAGGTGAATCCTAGTTAGTTGAGTGAGTTTAGACAAACCACACAACCCCTCGGCTCTTGCGCGGGCCATTGTAATTGTACTGAGTGGGGCGAGAGTGTTACGAGACCGTGACAACCGTGTTTGTGTAACGGCCGCCACCGTGTACCGGAGGGAACGAGGCTCGTGACGTTTCGGCCGAAAGCTTGATAGTGGAGACAGCGGGGGGCGTCCGAGAGGAGCTGGAAGCGGAGCACCACTTGCGCATGGAGAAGGCCTGCGGTTCTCTATGGAGTTACTCGACCGTGGTGCTTGGCCCTCGCGTGGGCTTCCCTTTGCTTAGGGGCACCAACAAGGATTAGTCGGGACCTTGTGTGGTTCCGGATACCTCGGTAAAAATACCGGCGTCATCCACGAGAGTTTGCTTCTCTACTTTGCTCTTTAAGTTTCCGCATTTATATTAAGCATTTAAGTTTCAATCTTGTATTCATACTTATTTAGTGTAGATTGAAACTTAGCCTTTGCGGTAGAGATAGCAACACTTAGACAAAACCTAGATTGCACTTTCTAGTTTGATTATTTGCATAGGTTTTACTCTAGGGATTTAATTGTGGCCTAGTTTAATAAAAAGTTTTAGAAGTCCTAATTCACCCCCCTCTTAGGCGTCACCCGTTTCCTACAAGTGGTATCAGAACCCGGTTTGGCTCATTTGAAACGCTTTAGCTTCACCGCTAAAAGAGCCGACGCTTTTTCGAGGAAGGGATGGATACCCATAGGCCACCACACTTCGACGGCACTAACTTCCCATATTATAGTGCTAGAATGGCTTGTTACCTAGAGGCCATTGATCTTGGTGTTTGGAGAGTCACTCGTGATGGGATGAAACCACTCAATAATCCCGAGAAACCCACCACGAGTGAGGAAAAAGGAATTCATTTAAATGCTAGAGCCAAAAATTGCTTGTATGAATCTCTTAGCATGAATATTTTTAATCAAGTATTTACCTTGAAAACTGCTAATGAGATTTGGCTAAAATTGCATGAGCTCCATGATGGCACATCCAATATCCGTGAGCAAAAACATTGCCTAGTCTTAAATGAGTATAATTCTTTTGCTATGAAAGATGATGAGCTTGTTAGAGACATGTATTCTCGTTTGAATCTAATTATCAATGAGCTCAATTCTATTAGCATTTATAAGCTAGGTGATGCGGACATTGTGAGGAAGATTATCTCCCTGCTACCACAACAAAGATATGGGAGCATCATCACCATTCTTCACAACATGGAGGACTTGAGCAACATGACCCCAACCATTGTGATTGGGAAAATCGCGGCTTTTGAGATGTCGCGAAAAATGTGTCGGGGAGAGGAGCCAACTTCCTCAAGACCATATGCTTTTGCATGTGATGAAAGGAAGGGCAAAAAGAAGGCTCCCACTCCAAGTTCCTCAAGTGAAGAAGAGGAAGAAGAAGAAAGTGATGATGAAGAAGATAATCAACCATGCATATCATCCTCCGAGGATGAAGAAACAGTCTGACGCGTTCGAAAGGTAATGAGGATGATCCGCAAGATTAATCTAATGGGTGTGCCCCTGCAGGTCGAAGATCCTCTCTTTAACATTGACAGGAAAAGGCAAAGGAAGAGAGGATGCTTCGCATGTGGGGAGAAGGGCCACTTCAGGGACAACTGTCCAAATATGGTCAAACCCAAAAAGGAGAGGAGCAAAGGCAAGGCGCTAACAAGTGTTAGAACTTGGGATGATTCTTCAAGTGAAGATGAACCTCCAAGGACGCGCAACCACCGGTGCTCATCACGCCCATCACGGTCATCACACAAATGCCTTATGGCAAGAGGTAACAAAAACATTCCATCCTCTAGTGATGAAGGTAGTAGTGATGATGAAGGTGAGGGAAAGCCCTCTGTAGATGAGCTTGTGGAAGCCGTAGAATTTTTCCAGGATGTTTGCACTAAGCAAAAAGCTCAACTTAAAACTTTGAAAAATAAGTTGATTAGCTCCCAAAATGATTATAAAGGTTTGATAGAAAAATTTGAAACTTTTGCAAACTTAAATAGTGAGTTGTCAACTAAAATCGAGCTATTAGAATCTAGTGCTTCATCCACTGCTACCGATGATGGTCTCATTAAAAAGAATGAAAAACTTAAGGCTAAGTTAGCTAGCTCCCAAGAAGCTATTGAAAATTTGCTAGAGAAAATGGAAATTCTTAGCATACACAATAATGAGCTAACTACTAAGCTAGAAAACATTAGTAGCACCCCGACAGCATCTTTAGTTGAAATACCTGAAATTATTAAGAAAGATGCTTCTACTTCTTGCTTTGATTTAATTGATGATTCTAACCCCTGCAACCAAGTTCTTGTTGAGAATATTGTTGTAGAAACATGTTCGGATGAGGTTGCAAAGGAAAATGAACAATTAAAGCAAGAAGTGGCTCGCCTTGGCAAGGCTTTGTATGACAAGAAAGGCAAAGCCAAACAAATCCGACCTCCACAGGATAACACCTCTGCGGGAGTGAACAAGCCTATGGAGGGAGAAACTGTGATTTGTAGGCTATGCCACATGGAAGGCCATAAGTCTTTCCAATGCAAGGCGATGACCGGGGATAAACAAAGGCAAAAGCTCAAGCAAAAGCCATCAAGCAAAATCTCCAACACCTACATCAAAAAGGTGGACAAAAAGACTGCTACAACATATTTGATCAAGAAGAAAAAGAATGGAAAGGTGATAGCAATCAAGGCCAACAAGCAAGCCAACAAAGGAAAGGGGGCCAAACGCATCTAGGTGCCAAAGGAAATAATTTAAACCATGAAAAGCACCAAGAAGGTTTGGATCCCAAAAGGGAAGTGAGACCGAAGGTCCTCAGGAAATTTGGAGACTTGGCAAAGTTGGGATGTATATCATGGGATACATCATATTGGATCAAGTTTATTGCCAAGTGGGTTAGTGAAAATTTTGGACCCAAATTTCCTACCCATGACTAAGGTAACTAGATTTATTATATCTCTTGTTTTTAGATATGCGTATCTATTTACCTTATATCTAGTTTACCTTTCTTGCCTAGTATTACATTTGTTATTTACTTTTGTTTAAAATTATGCATACTAGGTAAATCACATGGTAGGATTGCTTGCTTTCAATTCATATACTTAAGCAAACCTACATAGCTTAAAATGTTTATTTAAGCACGGCACATAGCTTCTATATCACTCCATAGTAAATGATGCGTCAATTGAAAATTTTGATTTCTACAAGTTGTATCATTTAACTTATATGTGCCAAAGTTCAGATTATAGATAATTTGCCCCTCTTGATATCAAATCAAAGTGCATGTCTCCTACAAGTATTCAAAACTTGTATGCACACCTTTAGGGGGAGGTTACTCTATAATCTAATACTTTGAGACTAACACCTTTTCAAGTCTATTTCATGTGATAGTCTCATTGTAAGGAAAATGAAGTCCTCGGAGAAAGACAACAATCTTCCACTACAAAATCTCCAAGAACTCTCATGTCTCTCAAGCTCGCCATTGAACTTCAATCGGTATATTTTAAGACTACATCTAGTATCATTTACATGTCTTCTCCAATATTTGATTAGACTATATTTCATATCATATACTTCCATGTTGCTAAAAATGCATAAGTGGTTAACTCATATTCTGTTACCTATGCATAAGGGAAGTTAGTCTTTTCAAATCATGTCTTGCACCTCTAATTTTCACATGCTTTTTCCTAAAGATCTCTGTCAGGGGGAGCTTTTCTTCATCTCTAAAGGGGGAGAAAACTCTTTCTAAAGGAGAACACTCATTTAGGGGGAGTAATCTTTTGAGGACAAGCTTTTATTTACTTCCTACATGCTTTTAATGTCTTCCTTTTCGGTGGTTGATGCCAAAGGGGGAGAAGTTTAGGGACCAATGCAATGAAAACTATATCAAACACCAAACACCACAAATTTAAAATTTTAAATCTACAAATGGTTTTTCAAGTGGTTTTGGTTATTTGGTCCAAAAATAGTAAGTAAGTGAATTATGGAGTTAGGGGAGGCTTAAGTCCATAATATCACATTGTGGGGACAATCATGCATCCTAGCAAATAGATTGCATATTTTCATTCAAATACTTGTATTATTCGCTTGCTTTGGTTGTGTTGTCATCAATCACCAAAAGGGGGAGATTGTAAGGAAAATGGACCCCGGGCCATTTGGCTAATTGAGTTTTGGTGTTTGATGATCAACACAATCCGTGAACTAATAAGTTTTCTAGTGATTGTGTTTGTAGTTCACAGGATGCAAGATCTACTTGGACTAAGGAATTGGGGAAAGCAACAACTCAAAAAGAAGACACTAAGAAGATCCAAGAAAAGTCTAAGTGTGCTGCCTATGGACTGTCCGGTGCCCACACGCCAGACTATCCGGTGCATAAAGGAACCTCAGCCCAACGGCTAGTTCCAGGTGGCACCCGGAGAGAAGACCATCGGACTGTCTAGTGTGAGCACCAGACTGTCCGGTGTGGAAAGCCTGCGGCGCCAACGGTCACCTGCTCTGACAGGGCAACGGCTAGGCGCACCGGACAGGCTACAGTGCGCTGTCCGGTGCACCACCAGACTGTCCGGTGTGCCGCAGAGAACTGCAGCTTTTCTCTAACGGCTATTTTGGAGTTGGGTCCTATATATACTTCACCTAACCGGCCATTTGAAGGTGTGGGAGCCCAAGCAACATACCAAGGCATATAGTGCACATTTCCAAGAGCTCTAACACCCAAGTGCTTAATAGAATCACTCAGTGATTAGCGTAGGTGCTTTGCGAAGTGCTTAGGTTAGTTAGACCACATTAGCGCTTGCTCTAGGTGAATCCTAGTTAGTTGAGTGAGTTTAGACAAACCACACAACCCCTCGGCTCTTGCGCGGGTCGTTGTAATTGTACCGAGTGGGGCGAGAGTCTTGCGAGACCGTGACAACCGCGTTTGTGTCACGACCGCCACCGTGTACCGGGGGGAACGAGGCCCGCGGCGTTTTGGCCGGAAGCTCGATAGTGGAGACGGCAGGGAGCGTCCGAGAGGAGACGGAAGCGGAGCACCACTTGCGCGTTGAGAAGGCCCGTGGCTCTCTACGGAGTTACTCGACCGTGGTGCTTGGCCCTCGCGTGGGCTTCCCTTTGCGTAGGGGCACCAACGAGGATTAGTCGGGACCTTGCGTGGTTCCGGATACCTCGGTAAAAATACTGGCGTCATCCACGAGAGTTTGCTTCTCTACTTTGCTCTTTAAGTTTCCGCATTTATATTAAGCATTTAAGTTTCAATCTTGTATTCATACTTATTTAGTGTAGATTGAAACTTAGCCTTTGCGGTAGAGATAGCAACACTTAGACAAAACCTAGATTGCACTTTCTAGTTTGATTATTTGCATAGGTTTTACTCTAGGGACTTAATTGTGGCCTAGTTTAATAAAAAGTTTGAGAAGTCCTAATTCACCCCCCCCTCTTAGGCGTCACCCGTTTCCTACAGTGGTCTTTGACCCTGAATTTCTTGATCATCTTCCTTGTCTTCATTAACTTCATCTCCCCCTTGATCATTGCTCTCCTCTTGAGGTGGCTCATCTTCTTGATTTTCATCCTCATCATCTTGAGCCGGATCCTCATCTTGAGTTGGTGGAGATGCTTGATTGGAATATGATGGTTGATCTTGTGCTTGTGTAGGCTCTTCAGATTCCTTAGGGCACACATCCCCAATGGACATGTTCCTTAGCGAGACGCACGGAGCCTCTTCATCATCTAGTTCATCAAGATCAACTTGCTCCACTTGGGAGCCATTAGTCTCATCAAACACAATGTCACAAGAAACCTCAATTAATCCAACGGACTTGTTAAATACTCTATATGCCCTTGTGTTTGAATCATATCCTAGTAAAAAGCCTTCTACAGCCTTAGGACCAAATTTGGCTTTTCTACCTCTTTTAACAAGAATAAAACATTTGCTACCAAAGACTCTAAAATATGAAACATTGGGCTTTTTACCGGTGAGGAGTTCGTATGATGTTTTCTTGAGGATTTGGTGAAGGTAGAGCCGATTGATGGAGTAGCAAGCAGTGTTGATTGCTTCCGCCCAAAACTGGTCCGGAGTCTTGTACTCATCAAGCATGGTTCTTGCCATGTCTAGTAGAGTTCTATTCTTCCTCACCACTACACCATTTTGTTGAGGTGTGTAGGGAGAAGAAAACTCATGCTTGATGCCTTCATCCTCAAGAAATCCTTCTATTTGTGAATTCTTTAACTCTGTCCCATTATTGCTTCTAATCATTTTGATTCTAAATCCGAACTCATTTTGAGCCCGTCTCAAGAATCCCTTTAAAGTCTCTTGGGTTTGTGATTTTTCCTGCAAAAAGAATATCCAAGTGAAGCGAGAATAATCATCCACAATAGCTAGACAGTACTTACTCCCGCCGATGCTTATGTAAGCGATCGGGCCAAATAGATCCATGTGGAGTAGCTCGAGTGGCCTGTCCATTGTGATGATGTTTTTGTGTGGATGATGAGCGCCAACTTGCTTCCCTGCTTAGCATGCGCTACAAACCCGGTCTTTCTCAAAATGAACATTTGTTAGTCCTAAATGTGTTCTCCCTTTAGAAGCTTGTGAAGATTCTTCATCCCAACATTGGCAAGTCGGCGATGCCAGAGCCGACCCATATTAGTCTTAGCAATTAAGCAAGTGTCAAGTTCAGCTTTGTTATCATTAAAATCAACTAAATATAGCTGACCCTCTAACACTCCCTTAAACGCTATTGAATCATCACTTCTTCTAAAGACAGTAACACCAATATCACTAAAAAGACAGTTGTAGCTCATTTTACATAATTGAGATACAGAAAGCAAATTGTAATCTAATGAATCTACAAGAAAAACATTGGAAATAGAATAGTCAGGGGATATAGCAATTTGTCGGAGGGGAAATTCTCCGGACGGATGGCGGAACGCACCCGCCCTAAATCCTAAGATGAGTAGGGGGCCTAAGCATTTTGCCTGTCTGCTAGATAGTCGATGAAAACACAAGAGCACACAAGAGTTTAGAGTGGTTCAGGCCGCCGGAGCGTAAAACCCTACACCACTATGTGTAGTATTGCTGATACTCGAGAGCTTGGAGAACTTCCCGAGGGTCTAAGTGAGTCTGAGTGACCTGTGTGCTTGAGAGCTTGCCTTGTAACGTTGTGTGCCTTCCCTTATATAGCCCAAGGGAGACACATACAAGGATACTAAGCCCCGACAAGTGGGCCCACGGACATAATGGAAGGAATACCTAGAGTAACTAATGCAGGTGACGTCTGTGCAATCTCCTGGCCCATGTTGTCCGCAGCACACGCAGTGTTGACATGCAGCGGCAGCTTCCTTGGTAACGTATGAGTAATGATGGGCATAGTGCACGCGGCAGTATGGGCATGCAGTCTGTCAATGGAACGGACATGCATGCCGCTTGTGGGATGGACAGGTTGCTGCCTGCCAGCGGAATGGATAGGTCTCATTAAATGCGGAGGCGGCACATCGCCTGCCAGTGGAATGGACAGGCATGCCGCCTGCAGAATGGACAGGTCTCATTAAATGCCGAGGTGGCACATCGCCTGTCAGCTGGATGGTCAGGTGGCGCGCCTTATCTGCAATAAATGCAGGGGCCACATAACCCGGAGGCCTTACGTTAGGCTCCGCCCGTTGGCTTACGTCACGCGCAGTAGGCCACGTGGCAGCATCGGGTCTCCGCCTGGGCACGGAGCAGAAGTGTATGCGGACAGGTCCACACCAGGCTGAGTCTGGACATGTGTCGACACCGGACCCTCGCTTGGGTCCTGTTCAAGGCATGGGTATGTTCTGTCCTGGGACCTTGGGACCCTCCTGTGAGCGGCCCGGACCCCGTATGGGGGGGGGGTTCAGATCCCATTCCAGGGGTCCGGCTTATACAAGTGGAGGTCCGGGACCAACCTCGGAGGTCCGGACTGTATATCCGGGGATCCAGGACCAACCTTGGGGGTCCAGACTGTATATCTAGGGGTCCAACGCTCTCTCGTGGGGGTCCAAACTCACTGTTGATGCTTTAGAGTATGCCACCTTCCCTGGACACTTGGCGGCTTCGAACCCGCCCATGTGGCAGGGTCGGGCGCTGTTGTGGACCCAGAATAGCCGCCTGAGATTGTGGCGAGCCGTGGTTTGGTCCCACACACAGCACTTCTACCACTCGACTAAGGGATAGCCACGTGGGTTCTTCGTCTTTGTATAGTAGCAGGGGTACCCTAGTTTCAGGGTACCGACAGTGGCCCCCGGGCCCACCTCAGGGGAGGATGCGAGCCTGCAGGTGGGGCCAAAACTTGTACTTCGTGTCAACATGGTATGACCGGTGACTGGGGCGCCACCTCAGCGCGCGCCACATTAGCTCAGCGCATCTGGTGACGCACACGGTGTCAGTCCACCCTCAGTCACGTCAACTGCCACATCTGTCCCTGCGGTTGGCTGACCCACAGCCCCACGTCTGGCGGTTCCATCGGGCCACGCGCGGGGCGCCTCGTTGTCGCCGCCTTGGTTAATAAATATCTCTCCGCAGTAGCCCCGAGGCGGTGCGCGATCGTGCGTGGTGGTTCGCTTCTCGCGTGACGGTTCGCTTCTTCCGCACGCGGAGACCGGCACACCAGCTGCATGACTTGTGGGCCCAGGCTCCCATGCCAGAGACTAGGTCGCATGGGCGCCAGGTGCGCGTCGGATGGGATTTCCTGGGGCGCGAGCGGGAGAGTCTTCCTTGAAAAGGGATTCACCCCGCGTGCAGCAGTTACGCTTTCGCATTCTCTCCAACTGCTGCACCCTTTCGCCTCCGAGCCCTCTGCGCCCCTTTGCATTCGCGCTCTTCTGCTTTCCGCCGCCGTAGTCGCCATGGCCTCGCTGGTTCGTCCCGAGCATTTCCAGTCCGAGGGGGCACTCAACCTGGTGCACAACCTGCTTGGAAGGATCCACACTGGCGCCACTCCCCTCGACGATCTCGCCGTCGGGGAGTTCGTGCTCTTCGTCTCCTACCTCTCCTGTGGGTTGGCGCTGCCGATCTCGCCTTTCTTCCTGTTGCTGCTGGAGGAGCTCGGCCTTCAGCTTCAGCACCTCACGCCCCACTTCATCCTCTAGGCAGCCATCTTCGCCCACCTGTGCGAGATGTTCATGGGGGTGGCACCCTGTACCTCCCTCTTCCGCCATTTCTTCGTGTTGGTGAAGTCCGGGAAGGCCAAGGACCATCTCGGTGCCTACTACTTCCAGACGAGGCCGGATTCGGCCGGCGCCTACATCTCCTCCCTCGGCGGCACGAGGTGGGAAAACTGGCGCGCCGACTGGGTGATCGTCAGCACCGAGGCCAACGACCGCCTCGCGCTGCCGAGCGACGGGCCAAGGCTCGACCGGAAGCAATGGAGGGCCAAGCCGTCCCTCGCGCCAGAGTTCCTACCTGTGTTGGACAGGATCAAGACCTTGGCAGCCGGTGGCCTAACCTCGATGCACGTGGTCGGCGATTTCCTAAAGTGTCGGATTGCGCCGCTGCAGAGGAGGGCGCGCCTATGTTGCTGGTTCACCGGCCCAAATGACATTGGCAGGATCCAGCGTGGGCCGGGGACCGACCTGTCCTAGGAGGAGCTGGAAGTCCTGGTGAAGGGGATCACTGGTGAGTCTTTTATCCCCGAATCCTTGATACCTCCCCAGGGCATTCCGCCGCTCTGCGATGATCCAGGGCTGCGATCGGTGATGCTGGCCACGCTGCCGACCCTCGATGGGAGAGGCGTGGTGGTTCATCAGGCTAGCGGTCGGGACTCCCTCCGCAGAATCCAGATCCCCGATGTACCGGCCGGAGGTTCCCAGCCTGCCGGTGCGGGCTCTAGAGCTCCCCCGCGGCCCCCAGCCCCTTGAACAAGGGCAAAGGGGCTGCAAGCAGCTCCTCCGCCCCGGGTGGCACCGCGGTGACGGAGGAAGAGAGGCGATGCCGGCTGCATCGCGCCAACGGGTCGCTTGTCTTGGACCCTCCTCTTGATTCGGACCCGCCCCAGAAGCGTCAGAGGATAGCCGGTGGGGGCGAGGAGACCGGCTCCCAGGCCTAGGGCACGCAGAGGCACGTTAGTCCTCCGAAACCACCACCACCGGATCCGCCGCCACCACCACCACCACCACCGTTAGTCCCGCCGCCATCGCCACCACCTGGGGGTGATCTCCCCCACGGGCACCAGCAGCAACAACAACAGCAGCAGCAGCAGCAACAACAACAACAACAGCGAACGTCTCGCTTCCAGGGTCGTTGGAAGGTCCAGGGCCCCAAGTAAGTGTAGCCCCATCCTTGTTTTTGCGAGTGTAGTTATCATGCCGACGGGTCTCAACTCATCCTTGTTTGCTAGGGCTTCCTCCCCCTCTACTCCCAAGGTCACGCCTTCTCCGCCGGATACCATGCCTGCCGGCAGGTCTGGCTCTCAACAGCAGGCGTATGCTGGGAGTGGTGCCGGCGGTCCGCCCCCGGCTACTGCAACTGCGCTGACGGCTACCGCAACCTCAACGATGGCGATGCTGTCGTGTACACCATCGACAGCAGCGGAGGAGGTCCTAACTGCGCCTGCCCCCACCACCGAGGGTAACACGGGGGGCGCGTCCAGCTCCGACCCGCCGCCCACTCTGGAAGAGCTGGAGGTGGTTCTTGGGCGGCGGCTCCGATCTGGTGCCGAGCTAGAAGCAGCGCCGGTTCCCCTCGCCCGGGTGCTGTCTCGTGCGCATCAGGCCCTTCAAGAGACCGAGACGGCGATCCGGGGGGAATGGGAGGCGCTGGAATCTAAGCACCAGCGCCTCAGCGACTGGCGTACCCAGCTGGAGGAGCGCACCAAGGCGGCGTCCCACCAGTTCGCCTTTGATCGGTCTGAACTAGCGCGGGACCATAAGGACTACAAGAAGGACCTCTAGAAGGTGTATGCTAGGGAGCTGGAGGTGAGCCGGAAGGAAAAGAGGTTGGCCAAGAAGGAGGAGCACTTGAACCAGAGGGAGGAGGTTGTCACAGAGCTCCAGGCCAAGCTGAATGCCTTCAATGAAATCCTAGAGGAGCAGCGGGTCCAGCAGACCGTGGCTGTGGAGAGCCTGCAGAAGCTGCAGCGAGAGCTCGATGGCAAGGCCCGCGACGCCGCCCTCGTCGAGCAGAAGCTTAAAGCGAAAGGAGAGTCCTTGGACAGGCGGGAGGCGGACCTCGCCAGGCGGGGGAGGGATCTCGCCTTCAAAGAGGAAATGCTTGAAAGGTGGGAGAAGTCACTGGCCGAGCATGAGCTCGAGGCGAAGGAGAAGGAGCGGACTAGAGATGGCAATGGGTACCCGAAACCCGAAACCCGATGGGTTTTTACCCCATTAGGGTACGGGTTTGGGTCAATTTTCATACCCATGGGTTTGTTAACGGGCATAAATTTGTACCCAGCGGGTTTATGGGTACGGGTTTGTTCCTATAGTACCCAAACCCGTGAACCCGTGGGTTTTTTAAACCCGACCAAACCTAGTGCATATTGTCATTTTATTTTATAAACGAACAACAAACTTGTTATTCCTTATTTACTTCATATTTTTTATCAATTGGTGAATATATCAGTAGTCGGTGAGAGTGTTGCTTGCTTGATATTGTAGTTTTTACTAGCGTTATATATGTGGTGGATGGATAACTTAGTGCAAGGTCACTTAATTATACTACTTATTATTTGTATTTCATTCTCTCTACTAATAATTTTTATACCAAATCATGAACTCGTTGTTCATTACATAGATTTTGGATCATGATATCATTAATCATTATGATACTTATTGATTATAAGAAGAACAAGTATATTGGAGATAAAACCCGCGGGTAACCCATGGGTACCCGTTAACCCGATGGGTACGGGTTTGGGCAAAATCTCAAACCCGTCATAGGTACGGGTTTTTTAATGGGCATAGATATTTTTCACGGGTACGGGTTTGGGATGGTAAAACCCAGCGGGTTTGTACCCGTTGCCATCTCTAGAGCGGACGCTAGAGGAGTGGGTCCGCTGGTTCCAGGCGGCACAGGTGGCGTAGGCAGCACCGGACCCCCAGGCGGTGGAGGTGATGAAGAAGACACTTGAAGATCTCTAGGCGGAGCATCGCGCCAGGGTCTAGTGCATCACCGCATGGGCCAGCGAGGCAAGCACGACACTAGTGCCGCTAGGGGTGAGTCCCATCCTGGTGTCATAGCTGCTGACGTCCATCTTCGACACGCTCCCGGTGCTGGACTCCGCCGCCGACCGCCTCCAACGCCTAGACTAGATCCTTGGCGCCCGCTTGGAGGCCGAGGGCGGCAGGCTCTATCGGGCGGTGATCGAGTACATCCTGACGTGCTTCCGAAGCCACGACCCGGCCATCTGCTTGAAGCCGGTGATCGTTGGTCCGGTGGCCGACACCGAAGACGCCGCCCAGGAGGGCGTACAAGATACTGTGGAGGTGGTGGCCGAGTGCTTCCAGCAGGATCCTGCCGATGATTAGTAGCTTGATCTGCAGAGAGAAGGCAAGGGTCCCGCTGGGAAGCGGCTTGTAATAGTTTTTGGCTTTGTAAGATACTTTTGAGTATTATTTATCAAGCAGCATTAGCACATATCTATATGCTATTTGCCTTTGCTGTGTGCGCCGTTACCAACTTCTCCCTGGTACTTGGCCCCCTTGGGATGTAGGCTCGACGTGTCGAGGCTAGATGCTAGTACACTTAAGAAAGAATTGGTGACCCGGCCCCCAGGAGGTAGTCTCGGCTGGGACCTGGACCTGTACACAGCTTCAGCTAGGAAGTTTTAGTAGCACACCCATAGGACCCACCAACTGGTATCTTCTATCCTTTGATTCATGCAACAAGGACCTGCAGGACTTAGTCTAGGAAGCTAAGTCATGTGTCCGGACCCCTTGAATCACAACCCTCCAAATACTAGGACACCCGTCGTAGAGTGGTGGAGCATGTAGGCTTAAGGTACGGGACCAGGCTAAGCGGATACACAGCTCCGGACCACCCTAGGAGACGTGTGTTCATTCTCTAGGACCGGACCCCAGGTTACCGGACCCACAGGACAATAGTTCCAGATACTAAGATACCCGTCACAGAGTGGTGGAGGTGCAGGCTTAGGGTACGGAACCAAGCTAAGTGGCTACATAGCTCCGGACCACTCCGGGGAACGAGCACCCATTCTCTAGAACTGGCCCCCAGGCTGCCGGACTCCCTGCCGAGGGGTCCCAAACTGCAAGCCTGGCTACTCAATTCGGATGTCATTATACCAGCAAGGGTGGGGACTGTATGGGTGGGTTAGATAAAAAATTTAATGCTCGTAAATTGAAGCAGACTAAAGACATCACAAAAACAAATCTAGGGGTGAATCTTTTCTTTATAACTTGATATTCATGAGTGTAGGCCAACAGACCGGGTTTATGAGGGCGGACCTCACCGGGTTGACGTACATATATGCGCTACCTAGTTACAAAGGAAGAAGACCGGGTCCCCAGGTTTGTTTTTATGGGTAAAACTTATGGAGATGCTCTATGTTCCAAGGATTGGGAAGAGGCTCTCCTTCAGTTGTAGCAAGGCGGACACACCCGGGTCGGCATATTTTCGTCACCTTGAAGGGTCCTTCCCAACTAGGGGAGAGTTTGTGGAGCCCTTCTTGGTTTAGTACTCGCCTTAGGATCAGGTCCCCGACCCTGAGCTCCCTACTATGCACGAACCGTTGGTGGTAGCGCCTGTGTGGCGGAACTGCCCGAATTATTCCAACTTAAGTGCCTAAGCCCTGCCTTAGAGGCTAGACCACACTTAAATGGGAATAACCCGTCAATCCCTCGGATCTAGTCCGACACGGCCACTGACAGGATCAAGTACCACAGTCTCACTCGATGGTGAGTCACAGAGCAAATACAATAAAGCATAAAACCATGCATGGAAGAGTGTTAAATTATTACATCATCATCATCGGAGTTTTGCCAAAAGTAGTCATCATTGTTCGAAGTGCAGCGGAATAAAACTAACGATAATTAAACGGAGAGATGGGGAAGCCTGTCCCATCACTCCTCATGCTCCTCCTCAGCCGAGGCGGGGTCCCACTCGACGGTCCAACCCGGTGGTAAGGTGGACGGCCAAGTCACTCCAGCAACCATGTCCTCCAGAGAACCTGTAAAAATTATGCCACAAGCAAGGCTGAGTATACTAATACTCAGCTAGACTTACCCGGTGTGAGGAGTCTACTCCTCTACCTCTAGACATGCAGCTGTTTGGCTATGGGGTTTGGTTGCCAAAAGCACTAGCTGAGTTTCTAAATCAAGATTTTAACTTTGTCAAAATTAAGTGTGACTCTCTTAAGGCTAAAAGTGTACTATCTACTCATACATAGTAGCAAGCATTTTTAGCAATCAACAGCTTGTATCATCTCAACACAGTTCCACTTGTTACTCAATGCAGCAGCATGGATCAAGCAGTCTCATTAGCTGCGAGAAGCAGACGATTCGAATCGAGTTTTTATCCTTGCAAGGTAAACCTAAACACACGACATGTAGGGGCACTCCGTCCCCACACATATCAACCGTCCCCATCGATTCCCCGTCAGCAGAGAGGGGCTCACCGCCTTGGCGTACAATGCCTCACTGACCCCGACTGGCCGTCGTGCAGTGACCGCGCTTGTACCCACCATAACCGGAATGGGAGACCACGTCTCAGGTCGCGTGAGGAGGGCAAACTGCTGCCAGGTTCACTCAGGTACTAGGCTTACCGATTTACCATATTTCTCGGTATGTGTTTAGTACGTTCAAACGCTTGACACACGGTACCACACCTTAATCCTTATTCAAATTTTCCTCCCGTAGACAACCAATCCCCATGGATTGTTGTCCACATACCAACATCATTATGATATAAAAATGGATACAACCAATTCCTGACCTCGCGCGAGTGCTAGAAAAATTACTCGACTTCTACCGAGATCCCTGATTAGCAAAGCAGCTACTCGACCTAGCATACTAGTATCCATCTCAAAAGGAATCCTGAGTTCATGCAACTAGGGTTTCAAGCAACTCCTACACTTAAGTGCACATTCAATCCTACAATCAATAAGTGTAGTAAAATAGTATAATAACAGGTTATGCATAAACCGGGGCTTGCCTTCCAAAGCAGTGGCAGGCAGGTCCTCTGGTGCAGGCTCTGGTGCTGGATCCGGGGCCACCTCCTGGGCAGCTCCTTGCTCCGGCACGAGGATGTACTCTCCGTCAGCAAGATTACAGTCTATCGAAATGCAATGAACATGTATGTCATGATTATGCAAGATTTAAGAACATTAAGCTACAGAAACTAAGTCAAGAATTAACTTAGGGTTCCTTGGCTATGTGGGTCTTCTAGTTGTATATATAGACTTATTACCTTTTAGGTTTAGGTTTTCTTTTAGGATAACATAGTGGATTTGCATTGCCTTTATAGATTTCAGTGGACAATTTACAAAGGTCCTAGGAGGACATTAATTTCCGTTATCCATTTTCCTTCCTTTAATTTCCATTTAGGGTTTCTAGTGTAGGTTTGAACTACGACAGTGTTTTAAAAATTTCCAAAAATTCTGTAAAAATTACAGTGGGTTGTCACTTGCTATTCTAGCTAGTTTTAAGAATTTGAGGCTTAAAGTACAAAAGCTAGGCTTTAAACAAAAATAACAATAGTTAGGCAAAATGGGCCACTTTACACTATACCTCTTAGTTAGGGGTAGGTTCTGTCCTAAAGGTTATTTTTGGTGGCCTCTAATAGTGATAATAAGCTCTTGTACCAAAAATGACAGAGAGCAACATGATGGTTAATTAATGATGGATTTCTAAAGTTTGGTGCAAAAAGGGTGTTTAGAACTAACTTGTCATTTGAAAAATATCAAACAACAGATTTCAGATTTTCCTTAAGTTCTTATTATCAAAACATTAGTTATCCCAAGGGTTGGGGTGTTTTCACCATGAGGTTATTTTTGTAGGGTTTTTCTAAGTTTCCCTTGTTTTCTTAAAATAAAAGGTATTCTATTTATTTTATACTAAACCAGGGTATGATAGATTTTTCCAGTGAACTATATTGATTAAGTACCCTAACAAAAATAGGGATGCCCTCTGGTTCACTATTTAAACCTCATTTTCTATTTTTCTTAACTTTAAGCATAATGTAAAAGAAGGGGTAAAAACTAACTTAATGTAGTGGACAGAGGGGTTTAACATTTTTAACTAGGTCAGTAGGTAGATATAAACTTCTCCAAATTTTTCTAACCCTAGTTAAATAGTACAACCATTTTTCTTGCTATTATTGAGCTTTTGGTCAAAACTATAATTAAATCAGAACCTTATAGTTTTCTATAGTATCTATGGGGTTTTATATTTTTCTTAAGTAGGTTACATTATTTAGAGTCTGGCAAAATTGGTTTGACCAAATTTGGATAACCCAAACAGAAGTTATGGGTTTTTAAAGTTTCTGTTTGAATTTAAATCAGGTTTTAATAAGGCTTTTCTGAAAAAGCAGTTTGCGCCGAGGTCCATGGGTTTAAACCGAATCAACCTTTGCAGTTCTACCCTTGCGCCACTATTCACTTGGGTCTCTGACATTTCACTTAACCCCCTGACCTTCTCTTCCTCTCACCCGCAGTCCTTCCCCCAACGGAAACAGTGCCCGCGAGAAAGAAAAGGGCGGCGCGGCTTACCGGCGGCGAGGGAGGTCTGGCGAAGGGCAGGGTTTGCTCGGGGAGGTTCTGGCGATCACGTCGAGGTACGGCTCGTCGTCGGGGATGGCCGGAATCGCCCGGTCCACGCGCGCAGGCGGGCGAGCTCGTCGACGGCGTGTGCTCCGGCCTATCCACGGCGGTACAGTTCAATCCAAGGGCATAGGGAGCTTCATGGAGGTCTAAGGAGTCTAACCGTGCAAGGAATCGAAGAGAGATTCACCGTGTACCTCGGTCCACGGTTGCCGGCGGTCGGGTGAAGTCCGGTGACCTTGTTCCGGCGTCTCCGGTGAAGCAGAGCCCGATTCTTTGCTCGGGGAGCTTCACGGAGGTGTGCACAGTCTTCTCCGAGGGCTGGACGGGGCTGGGAATGACTGGGCGGGCCGGTCTACGGAGGCAGGGGGATCGGGTGGCCGCGGACACGCTGTGCACTGGCCAACGGCGGTGAACTAAGCTCCGGCGAGGGTCGGGCAGGTGCGGAAGAGTACGAGCGAAGCTTGGGAGGGTTTTATAGGCGCGGGCGCGGGTCAGGGCGCCGGCTCGACCATTTGGCGCGACGCGGGGCACGCGGGGGCGCGCGCGGGCGTGCTCTGGCGAGCTCAGAGCGCGTCGAACACGTGGCTCGTTGCTTCTGCCCGTGTTCTTCGCTCTGCTGAGCGGCCAGGCGTACGAATCTTGCCCTACCACCTGTGGGAGATCTCTTCCCTGCACCTAGAGCTACCTAGTCCATGTAAGTTCCAAGAGTAGATGTGGTCTGGTTTAGAAGATATGGTGGCGCCAAGTCTTGTCTGTCTGCACTGTTCAATCTGAGACAAAACCAGTGCCAACTCGTGTCAAACGGTTTTGGCTTGGGTTCAAACTCTTCCAGGGCATTCTAGGGTTAATTTGGCGCCATTTTGTCAATTGGGTCGAAAGGTTTTGAAAAGGGGATCAATGTGAACATGAGGAGTCTTTGCTCAAGGGTTGGTTTTTGACTTAGGCAAATCCTGAATTTCTCCCTTGTGTTCAACCTTAGGTGAACTAGTTTAGGGCTTTTCTGAAAACTTTTTGGGGGTACTTCCTTACTATTAATTGTATGTTATTAAGTGTATTACAACTTTTCTATTTGGCCCAAACCATGATCATAAGGTTTACATGATCTTTTGATCATGGCTTCAATTAAGGTTCTCATTGCCTATGGGGGTTTTGCTTTAGGGTTTTGGGAGATCCCCACTTAGATGTGCATGATAAGCTAGGGCAGGACATCCAAGGTGGGTTACACTTGCTTAGGACCTAGAATTCCAAGTTTGGTATACTTTGCCCAATTCAATCTTCATGTGATAATGGGTAAACAGGGGTAACCCTGGGGGTGGACACCCTGAGTAACACCTAGGGTGTTACAGCCTGAACGCCTGGTTGTACCGTGCATTTCGGATCGCCGCTTGCCATCTGTGCTCGTCGATGAAGTCCACGTCCTCACGCAGTAGCTATTCCTGCACAGACTCATCGAAAGCTTGGACCCGTGGGGAGCCCATAATAATTTCTGGGGGAAGGCAGGCTTCGGCCCCGTAGACCAGGAAGAACGGGGTCTCCCCGGTAGCTCCGCTGGGTGTGGTCCGGTTCCCCCAAAGTACAGAAGGAAGCTCACTGACCCAATTTGCACCATGCTTTTTCAAGTAGTTGTAGGTGTGTGTCTTGAGTCCCCTAAGGATTTCTGCGTTTGCCCTCTCCACCTGGTCGTTGCTCCTAGGATGAGCTACAGACGCAAAGTAGAGCTGGGTGCCGATGCCCTCGCAATACTCCTAGAAAAGCCGACTGGTAAACTGGGTCCCGTTGTCCGTAATGATATGGCTTGGGACCCCAAATCTACAGACAATTGACCTTGAGGAAAGCGACAGTAGCACTCTGGGTGATATTGACTACAGGGGTGGCCTCTGGCCACTTGGTGAACTTGTCGATGGCGACGAAGAGGTACCGGTACCCGCCGGCGGCCCTGGGGAATGGTCCCAGGATATCCACCCCCCATACGGCGAACGGCCAGGAGGGTGGAATCATCTGCAGAGCCTGAGCTGGTGTGTGTATCTGCTTTGCGTTGAATTGACACGCCTTGCAGGACTTTACCATCTTAGCTGCATCCTGGCGGGCGGTTGGCCAATAGAAGCCATGCCGGAAGGCCTTACCGACCAGTGTGCAGGATGAAGAATGACTTCCGCACTCACCTCCATGGATCTCCGCAAGCAACTCACGACCCTCCTCCTGGGTAATGCAACACATGAAAATGCCATTGGCGCCACGGCGGTAGAGATCCCCTTCCACCACCGTGTGTCGTTTAGCCAACTACACTATGCGCTCTGTGGACACATGATCTTCAGGAAGGATGTTTTCCTTTAGGTAGTCCCGGATCTCGGAGATCCATGCATTGGGACCACTCTGAGATACTGGCTGTGGCGCTAAGGGATAGGCAGGACCCCCTATAGCACACACAGTCTTCGGTGGGTTCTGTAGATGTAACGCCACCGGGACCGCTAGCTTCGAGGTGCTAGTCTCGCCCCCTTCGCCCAGTTTGGCAGGCTGGGCGGTGGGCCTCAGCAGCCGTCTTTCGAAGACGCCCTCAGGCACGGGTGCCCAAGTTGATGCCCTCACGGAGAGGTCATCTACCGCCGAGTTGTCAGCCCGAGGAACATGTTGTAGTTCTAGGGCCGTGAAGTCCTTCTCCAACTTCCTTACGTGGAGGAGGTAAGCTACGAGCCTGGGCTCGTTGTAGCTACATTCCCCATGGACTTGCTTGATGATCAGCTGGGAGTCCCCCTTCATGAGGAGCTGGCGGATCCCTAGGGATAGCGCAGCCGTCAAGCCGAAGATCAATGCTTCGTACTCTGCCATGTTGTTGGTGGCCTTGAACTCAAGGTGCACCATGTACTTCACTTGATCTCCGCTTGGGTCGATGAGGACCACTCCAGCCCCGCCAACTTGCTGACGGGCGGATCCGTCGAAAAAGAGCATCCAATGGGGCTCAGTGAAGACCAGACCCCTGGGCTCTACAGGTGTGGGGTCCGAATCAGGATCTAGACCCCCAGGAGTGCTCGGTGGAGGTGTCCACTCCACGATGAATTAAGTGTGCTAGAACCTGGCTCTTGATGGCATGGCGAGGCTAGAAGTCCAGCTGGAACTCAGCGAGCTCCGCCGGCCCACTTGGCGATGTTGCCTGTGGCGTTAGAGTTTTGGAGGATGGCCCTTAACGGGAAGGAGGTCACCACCACAACCCTGTGTGCCTGGAAATAGTGGCGCAGCTTCCTGGATGCAACAAGTACAGCATAGAGGAGCTTGTGCGTCTCAAGGTACCTGGTCTTTGCCTCATGGAGGACCTCACTAACGTAGTAGACCGGCCTCTGAACGGTCCGGACCCCTGTAGCTAGTCTCGAGCCCTCAGGTTCTTGGTCTCCTTGCGCTATCCTTTCCACAACCAGCACC
Organism: Zea luxurians; assembly: GCA_029449295.1. Classification (NCBI taxonomy): domain Eukaryota; kingdom Viridiplantae; phylum Streptophyta; class Magnoliopsida; order Poales; family Poaceae; genus Zea; species Zea luxurians. The sequence goes on from JAOPSE010000015.1 coordinate 42,875,633, forward strand.
ATGCTCACCACTTCTGTGGCTGCCGCGATGTATAAATACAACGGCTCCCCAGGTTCTGGAGCTACGAGTACTGGTAGGGACACCATGTGTTGCTTCAACTCTTGGAAGGCTTGTTCCGCCTGTTCGGTCCAAGAGAATGGACTAGATTTCCGCAGGAGCTTGAAGAAGGGTAGCGCCCTCTCAGCCAGCCTTGAAATGAAGTGGCTAAGGGTGGCTAATGACCCCTTAAGCTTCTGGACGTCCTTGATTCGGGCCGGAGGCCTCATCGCATCAATCGCCCTGATCTTCTCTGGGTTTGCTTCAATGCCCCGGTGTGAAACCAGGAATCCCAGCAACTTCCTAGCGGAGACACCGAAGACGCATTTGTCCGGGTTCAGCTTCGTACGAGTCGCCCACAGCTTGTCAAATACCAGGGTTAGGTCTTCCACCAGAGTTGACCCCCTCCTAGTCTTGACCATGATGTCATCGACATATATCTCTACCTTGTCCCTAATTAGGTCCCCAAAGGTCTTACTCATCGCCCGTACAAACGTTGGCAAGGTGTTCTTCAGACCGTAGGGCATTACAACATAGCAGTAGAGCCCATCCACTGTTACAAAAGCGGTATGCTTCCTATCCTCCCTAGCCATCTGGATCTGATGGAAACCCGAGTAGGCATCTAAGAAGGACAAGAGGTCGCACTCGAAGGTGGAATCCATGATTTGATCTATGCGTGGAAGTGGATATGGGTCCTTGGGACAAGCCTTATTCAGGCTGGTGTAGTCGATGCACATCTGAAGCTTCCCGTTTGCCTTTGGAATGATGACTGGGTTGGCCAGCCACACGGGGTGATGGACCTCTTCGATGAAGCTAGCGTCTAGCAGCTTTCGGACCTCCTGATGGATGAAGTCCTACCGCTCAACGAACTATCTCCAAGGCTTCTGACTCACCGGCTTGGTGTCAGGGTGGATCTTCAGATGGTGCTCAATCACCTCCCTAGGGATCCCAGGCATCTGCGACGATTCCCATGTGAAAACATCGACATTTGCCCGGAGGAAGGCGATGAGCGTGAGTTCCTATTTCTCCCCCAGATTGCCCACGATGCGGATGGCCTGGGAGGAGTCCGTGCCGACCTGGATGGTCTTCACGGGTCCGACGTCTGCCCCGGACGGCTGCACCTTTGGCACCTTGGCAGGCACCTTGGTGCCGGAGGTTGAGGGGTCCTTCCCTCCGTCGTCCGAGCGAGCAGCTTCTGCCGCCAGGGCGTGCAGCTTCTCGACAGCCGTCACCACCGCTGTTGGGGACTTGTTTTCAAATGCTTCGGCTTGGTAGAAGGCAAAAACACAAGCGTGACGTACGAGCGTGTATAGGTCAGCGTGAACAGTACTGGGGTACTGTTCATCTATTTATAGACACAGGACACAGCCTGTGAAGAATTACAATTATGCCCCTCATAAAAGTTTACAACATTGACTCAGACCTTTATGGATTAAAAGGTCATTCTATCTTTAAGTCGGTTTATAATACCGAAGCTTCATGAAGAGGAACCTTCGGTCATCTCCCGCGGACAGCTTCATCCAAAGCTGCTTCTTCCTACAAGACCTTCGGCGCGACGAAGCATAGCCCCAACAGTAGCCCCTTTCGCGGCGCTAGATCGTTTTTCGTAACGAGCTTGATCCGTGAAAAAGGTCTCTTAAGCTTCGGGAAGCCGAAGGTCCAAAAAACACCTTCCCTGAGCTCGTTGTCGAGAAACGATTCAGTTTCCGAGCGCGTGGCAGTCCCACCTTGCAGAGTTACTGTTTGGTCTCTGCGGTCCACCGCACAGCGAGTGCAGGCGACTGTCCGCCTGGTGTAAAAATCCTGGCGTTTCGCCTTCTTACCTGCAGCACTATATAAACAAACGAGTAGGTGTGAAGTTACCACAGCATTCATTGCTATTTGCACTGTTTTGCTGCCAAAATTTTTAACCATAGCCGAAGCTTGATTCTCGGAATCGAACGAAGCTCCAACTTGAAGTCTGCTTCGTCAGAAGGAAAGACTTCGGAAGAAAAAAGTATTCAATCTCCACAAACTCAGAATTAAATGGTCAGAGTGCGATCTACCGCTAGGGTTGAGCGTGAAGGAGGCGAAGCTGAAGGCTCGGAGACTATTCCCATCTCCGAAGCAATGCAACGATCCGGACTGGTAACTTCGGAAGAAATCCCCACTGTTGAAGCAGAACAAGCAACTGCCGAAGCAGAAGATGAGAACATTGAAGAAACTGATCCCGAAGATGATTATCGTATTGCCATGCCAAGTAAGCCCAGCCACTTGGACTTCGGAAAGTCGACTGTTTCAAAGGCTGATCTCTCCAAGATGGTAAAGTCAGGTTATTTCAGTGAAAGTCAGAAGAAGCTACTTCGCTTCGGGGGGAAGAAACTACCCCGAAGCCAGAGAAGGATGAAATAGTCATTTTCAAGAGCTTTCTAAAAGCTGGGTTGAGATTCCCCCTTCATAGGATTATTGCAGATGTATTGAAGAGGTTTGGTATCTACTTTCATCAGTTGACTCCTAACGCTATCGTTAGGCTTAGTGTTTATATCTGGGCCCTCCGAAGCCAGGCGGTGGAGCCGTTTGCCGACAGCTTTTGTCGAGTTCATGAGCTGCATTACCAGACGAAGGCTAGAAAAGATGGATTACATGATAACTTTGGTTGCTACAATTTTGCCTATCGGAAAACCACAAAGTTTCCTGTAATCAGCTACCGAAGCAAATGGCCGGCAGGCTGGAAATCAGAATGGTTCTATGTGAGAGTTGACGAAGACAAAGAGAAGCTGGTACAAAGCCCTCTTGAATTGATCTTCGGAGAAACAAGACCACGATGCCAAATGTCATTAGAAGGTTCCACTTGGGCTGCACTGGCTGAGTTTAAAATTATTTCAGAGCATATCAGTACTAGGGACCTGGTTCAAGAGTTCTTGGCCTTCAGGGTTTTTCCTACTTTAAAAGAATGGGAAATGCCGAAGCTAGAGGGGGAGAAGAAAGAAGGGGAACTTGTGCGGTTACCTTACTATTACAAGTTTAAGAAATACTTTAAAAAACCTTGCCAAGAATGGCTGGACACAGTTGAAATAATGTGCAATGAAATACTCGGTAATTACTCCAAAAAAGAAGATCAGTTGATGACCGCGGCCTTCGGTACCCGTCCGAAGCGAAGACTAAATCGAGTGCTGGACGCCCTGGGTTTTGAATACCCTGACTACGAAAATCTGAATAAAGGTGCCGAAGGTCGGAAAAGGAAAAGGGGAGCCGAAGCTTTAAATGAAGATGAGGAAGAACCACCAAAAAAGAAGAATATTCCGAAGAAGAAAATATCATCTCCGAAGCGAAAAGTATCTGACGAAGAGGAGACTCCCGCATCACGCTCTGCCACTGACGTGGAAGAGATTTTAAAGGTAATGACTGAATCCCTGCCTGCGAAGCTAAGTCCATTGGGGCCTCAACTGACAAAGTTTTTTCAGAAGGAAAAGGAGCCCGAAAAAACGAAGAAAACAACTAAAACAAAGAGACAAAGAATCATCGCAGTGGCAGAAGTCATTGACAAGACACCACCGAGAGCTTCAGCTCAAAAGATACCAGCGGCTGAAGAAATAACAAATATTGAAGTCACACCTTAGGAGGTCGCGGCTGCCGAAGCTACCTCACCTGAAGGTTTGAACTTGGAAAGCACAATTGAACATATCGACAAAATACTGCTAGACATGGCCACAGAAGAAGCTACTGCTGCCGCCGAAGAAGCCATGGCCGCAGCGTCTGGGAAAGAAAAGAAAATTGCTGACGAAGCTTCAGAGGACGAAGCCTTCATGTTCCAAAATTTGGTTGGAGAAGAATTGTCAAAAACCGAAATAGAAGAGCTTAAAGAGTATGCCAAATCCTGCGGATATAAACCAGGAGCACTCCTCTTCGGGGGTATTGACGATGAAAAATTAGACTGCATTCGGGATCAAACTGGAGCTAAGGTCATCGGTACTCTATCAAAGAGTATCGGTTTTCCGAAGCTGGAAATGGACATTAGCCGCTACCGACGACAACATATCGTTGGTAGTTTATTTTATTCCAATTTCAAGGTGAACTACTATTCCCTTGACTTTTATTGTTTTCAATAATGTAGACCTGTCTTAACGAAGGTTGTTTACGTGCAGAGCATGCTGCTGAGCAAGGCTTTGAAAATGCAGCAAGATCTGGAAGACAAAAAGCACGAGGTTATAATTGAAAAATTTAGAGAGCAAAATAAAAGAGCAATTAGCTACTATTGAAAAGAAGAACTTTGAGCTTCAGGCAACTGAAGGCTTATTGGCAGAAGCCGAAGCTAAAATAGCGGAATTGAATACGAAGCTTCTCTGCCAATCTGAACAGTTTGAACAAGAAAAACAAGAACTAAATGTGAAACTTGAAGCCGAAGTCCAAGAAAATTCAGTTTTGAAAAAATTATTGGCGAGCCTTCAAGATAAATGTTTCGAATTTAGCAACAAATGTATTGAACGACTGAGAAAAATCTTTCACTCAGTTGGAGCTAGCAGTGAGAAATTCACCCCATCAGCTGAAGATTTACCAAAGACCTTCGAACATATTGAAGGTGAAATTGATGAGCTTGACGAAGTTATAGCCGGGCACGGTGACTTCTGTGCCTGGGTAGCTTCTCGGGGCACTGCTGCTGCCTTCCTAAAAGCTGGCTGTGATCATGGAAAAATTGTCAATAGGCCCAATTTCACTCTATCACCAACAATTTTAGATGATATTCCTGACCTCGCCCGAAGCATTTCTAACAGATTTGTAAAGATGATATGGACAAAAGGCGGGCGAGAAAAGGCTGGAGACGAAGCTCGGAGTCATCTTGAACCAGTAAGAAATCATACCTTGTGCTTACCTTTTCCTTCAATCTTGGTTTTGACCCACAACAACTTAATTCATGTAGGATGACGAAGCCGAAGTTGATGATTAAAAAGAGTGACGCCGAAGCTAAAATCCCTCGAAGATCAAGTAGGAGTAGACTGTAGACAGACTCAGGAAACTTTTGAGATAACTTGTGTAAATGTAACTAAACTTGTCTTTAATGAGTTTTGTTCATACCTTGTATTATGCTCTTACCCTTCTATTGATGTATGTGAAGTGCTTTGTTGTGGACGAAATTATCTTTTTTGAGCCGAAGGCGAAAAAAACACCTTCCCTTCTTTTCATACACAGCGAAGCATAGAAAACAACATTTCCCTTTCTTCTGAAGCTCTCCTTTTTGTACGCGAAGAAGCTCTTCTCTTATGCCGAAACAACCACTTATGCCATGATGATGATTATCCTATATATGCCTGGATGAATGTTTATGAATGCAAATGCTATGATGTAATGTGATGTGCGAATGAATGTCCAAACACATATCCGAAGCCATACCCTCAGCCATTATTTCCTTAGAAACAATCACACATCAGCTCTGCATTCCCTTAGGAACGACTTTGGAGCTTCTTCGCCTTTTACTTTCGGCGTAATCAGCGTTGACTTTTCGCTGTAAGCTCTGCATTACCTTAGGAACGACTTTGGAGCTTCTTCGCCTTTTACTTTCGGCGGAATCAGCGTTGACTTTTCGCTGTAAGCTCTGCATTCCCTTAGGAATGACTTTGGAGCTTCTTCGCTTTTTCAGTTTTCGGCACTCAATGGTGCGTTCTCAGCTTTTACATTTACATTCCTTGGGGGATTTTGCTCTTATAGAACTAAAAAAGGAAATTACATATGATGGCCCCATTAAAAACCTTTCTCCCCCTTTAGAAAGGAAAAGGGTGCCATGAAAAAGAAAAGAAAAGACATAAAAAGTTACATCAAGTTATACATAATATCGCCGAAGCTCATCCGCGTTCCAAGATCTTGGAATGTCGTTGCCGTCCATGTCCTTCAATCTGTATGAACCAGGTCTTGACGAAGATGCTACTAAGAAAGGTCCCTCCCATTTCAACTGTAACTTGCCCACTGTGTCTGGGTTGGCCACTCTCCGAAGCACCAAGTGTCCCGGCTCAATATTTTTTAGCCGAACTTTTCTATCTCGCCATTTGACTGTTTCGGCTTGGTATTTATTGATATTCTCCACAGCTTGAAGCCTGATCCCTTCTAAAGCATCTTTTTCCACAAAACAAGCATCTTCAGGACCTGATTCTGTCGAAGCTACTACTCTTATTGATCCAGTTTTAGCTTCTTCCGGAGTTATTGCTTCGTCACCGAATAATAACTTGAATGGAGTAAAGCCTATAGACCTTGATGTTGTTGTATTGTGGCTCCACACCACTTTGGTTAACTGATCTGGCCACTTTCCCCTGGGTTGATTGAAGATTAACTTCATTATTCCTGTCATTATGATGCCGTTGGCTCTTTCAACGAGCCCATTTGACTCCGGATGCCTGACTGATGCAAAATGGATCTTCGTGCCAATTTGATCACAGAAATCTCTGAAAGCTTCGGAGTCGAATTGTGTTCCATTATCTACAGTGATGGCCTTTGGTACCCCGAAGCGACAAACAATATTCTGCCAGAAAAACTTTCGGACAGTGGCCGAAGTTATTGTGGCTAATGGCTTTGCCTCAATCCATTTAGAAAAATACTCCACAGCCACTATAACATATCTTAAATTCCCTTGGGCCGGTGGTAATGGACCTAACAAGTCAAGGCCCCACCTTTGCAATGGCCAGATGGGTTGTATGAGCTGTGTTAAAGACGAAGGTTGTTTTTGATCTCTTGCACATTTCTGACAACCTTCGCACTTTTGAACTAATTCCGCTGCATCCGAAGCTGCCTTCGGCCAATAAAACCCTTGGCGGAAAACTTTTCCAAGTAACGGCCTAGATCCAATGTGAGATCCACACAGGCCTGCATGTATTTCTTTCATCAACTCTATACCTTCGGTTCTAGATAAACACTTGAGTAGCGGAGCGCAAACTCCATGCTTGTACAACTCCCCTTCTATCATGACATATGGACGGGCTCTTGCCTCTATCCTCCTGTTATAAGCTTCGTCATCTGAAAGGAACTTACCCTGAAGGTAAGAGATGATCTCAGTTCTCCAATCTTCACTATAAACAGGAGATATGTTGAGGACTGCTCTTTCAAGGAGTTCCACTGAAGGTGCCTTTATTGTTTCGAAAAACACATCCGAAGGTAAAGGCAGCCCCTGTGCTGCTGACTTAGCTAGCAAATCAGCATGCTCATTTTGTCCTCGAGGGATATTTTTGACAGAAAATCCTTCGAAGGAAGCTTCGATTCTTCGGACCGTGTCTAGATATTTTTCATGCTTCGGATCTTTAGCCTTGCAACTCTTGTCGATATGACCCGAAACAACCTGGGAATCAGTTTTAAGGATGGCCCTTCTGATTCCCATTGCTTTTAATTTCCGAAGGCCCAAAAGCAGGGCTTCGTACTCAGTAATATTGTTTGTACAGCTAAAATCGAGTCTTGCCGCATAACAAGTTTTAACTTTGGATGGTGAGACCAACACAGCGGCTGCTCCTGCTCCGAAGGTTCCCCAAGACCCATCGCAAAACACTGTCCACACTTCGGCATCTTTATTTGTTTCTTCATCCTGAGCCCCTGGCGTCCAATCGGCAATGAAATCTGCCAACGCTTGAGACTGGATCGAGGATCTATGCACATAATCAATGCAAAATTCATTGAGCTCTGTAGCCCATTTTCCAATCCGTCCAGTAGCTTCTCTATTTCTCATAATATCCTTCAACGGTTGCGAAGAAGGAACAATAATATTGTATGCTTGAAAGTAATGCCGAAGCTTCCTGGATGCCATCAGAACAGCATATAATACCTTCTCCAATTCTGTATAGTTTTTCTTTGATACACTAAGGACTTCAGATACAAAATACACTGGAACCTGCTTCTTGACTTGGCCATCGAGCTTCTCCTGGACAAGTGCTGCACTTACTGCTGAGTGCGAAGCTGCCACGTATAACAACAAAGGAGCCCCTGGCGTTGGTGGAGTTAATGTTGTTAAATCTATCAAATATTGCTTCAGTTCTTCAAAGGCTTTTTGTTGACTTGATCCCCATTGAAAGACTTCGGCTGATTTCAGCACTTCGAAGAATGGTAAATTTCTTTCTGCTGATCTGGATATGAATCTATTGAGAGATGCCAGCCTCCCTGTCAATCTTTGGGCCCCCTTTCTTGTAGTTGGTGGCTCCATTCGAAGTATAGCTTCAATTTTACTTGGATTAGCTTCAATTCCCTTTGTTGAAACCAAGCATCCAAGAAATTTCCCCTTCTTTACTCCGAAGACACATTTTTCTGGATTCAGCTTTAAGCCAGCTTGTCTGAAACTGGCGAAGGTCTCCTGCAAATCAGCAATATGATTTTCCTGTTTCGTGCTTTTTACAATGATGTCATCAACATAAGTTAGCACATTTCTGCCTATCTGAGACTGGAGGACCTTCGCAGTCATTCTGCTGAAACTTCCTCCAGCGTTTTTGAGCCCCTCAGGCATCCGAAGATAGCAATATGTGCCACTTGGGGTTATGAAGCTAGTCTTCGGCTCATCTTCCTTCTTCATCCAGATTTGGTGATAGCCTGAGTAACAGTCTAGCAGACTCATGAGCTCTGAAGAAGCTGCTGCGTCAACTAAAGAGTCTATCCTTGGCAATGGGAATTCGTCCTTCGGACAAGCCTTGTTGAGATCTGTAAAATCGATACACATTCTCCACTTGCCATTGGCCTTCTTTACCATAACAGTGTTAGCTAGCCATTCTGGGTACTTTACTTCTCTGATAACTCCTGCACTGAGGAGTCTTTTTACTTCATTACGAGCACCTTCGGCCTTATCATCGGACATTTTTCGAAGCCTCTGCTTTCGGGGTCTGAAGGATGGGTCAACATTGAGCGAGTGTTTAATAACATCCCGATTTACTCCGCAGAGGTCATTAGCTGACCATGCAAAAACATCTTTGTTGTTGAACAAAAACCTTATCAAGGTTTTCTCCTGCTCTTCGGATAATTGAGAGCCCAACAGCACCTTCTGCTCTGCTATGTCCTCACATAAGAGCATGGGCTTCGGCTGATCTGCTGAAGCTGCTTTCTCCCTTCTGAATTTGTACTGTTCACAAGCTTCAGCTCCATCTATGTTATGGATTGCTTTTGAGTCAGTCCAGCTTCCTTCGGCCCTTCTGGCAGCTTCCTGACTTCCATGAATAGCGATGGGTCCTTGATCCGAAGGTATCTTCATGCAAAGATAGGCAGGATGAAGAATTGCTTTGAAAGCATTGAGGGTGCCACGGCCAATAATTGCATTGTAAGGGTATTCCATGTCAACAATGTCAAACACAACTTGCTCAGTTCTAGTGTTGTTGATGAACCCGAAGGTCACTGACATGGTGATCTTGCCCAGCGCTACAATCTGTCTTCCTCCGAAGCCACAGAGAGGGTGCGTAGCATCATGAATCTTATCTTCTGGCTCTTGCATTTGCCTGAAGGCCTTAGCAAATATGATATCAGCTGCACTGCCTGTATCAACTAAGACATTGTGAACCAGAAATCCTTTGATAACACAAGAGATAACCATGGCATCGTTGTGTGGGTAATCCTTAAGTTGAAGGTCCTCTTGGGAGAAGGTAATAGGAATGTGAGACCATCTCGACTTGATGAAGGGTCCTTGCACCCCAACATGCTGTACCCTTCTCTGTGCTTCCTTCTTCTGCTTCTTGTTGGCTGGCTCTGAACATGAACCGCCTGTTATCGGAAGAAGCAGCTTCGGAGCCGAAGCAGCTCCAGCTTGATCGTTGAACAAAGCCATCAGCTCAAAAAAAATGGAAGTGAGTTCACCGGAGGTGGGCGCCAATGTTGGGGACTTGTTTTCAAATGCTTCGGCTTGGTAGAAGGCAAAAACACAAGCGTGACGTACGAGCGTGTACAGGTCAGCGTGAACAGTACTGGGGTACTGTTCATCTATTTATAGACACAGGACACAGCCTGTGAAGAATTACAATTATGCCCCTCATAAAAGTTTACAACATTGACTCAGACCTTTATGGATTAAAAGGTCATTCTATCTTTAAGTCGGTTTATAATACGGAAGCTTCATGAAGAGGAACCTTCGGTCATCTCCCGCGGACAGCTTCATCCAAAGCTGCTTCTTCCTACAAGACCATCGGCGCGACGAAGCATAGCCCCAACAACTGCGGCGCGGTCGCCCCGCACGGTGAGGACCCCAGCAGGGGACGACATCTTGAGGACCAAATACCCGTAATGGGCAATGGCCAAGAACTGGTACAGGGCCGGCCTGCCAATGATGGCGTTGAAAGGGAGGTTAACCTCCGCAACGTCGAACTGGACGTTCTCTGCGAAAGTTTTCCTCGGTCCCAAATGTAACCGGGAGCGTGATGCTCCCAAGAGGATACACCGGTTGAGCGCCCACTCCAGAGAATGGACGAGAGGGTCCTAGTCGAGACCCTAGGATCTGTAGCTGCTTAAATGCAGCATGGCTGATGACGTTGAGCCCTACCCCATCGTCGATCAGCACATGGTGCAGCCGCATGTTGGTGATGACAGGGGTGGTGACAAGCGGTAGTATACTGGCCCCGCCATGTTGTTGGGGCAGTCGGATGCCCCAAAGGAGATGGTAGTGCTCCTCCACCGCTGGTGTGGAGCAGCCTTCGGGACCCCTGGGGTCGCCGACAGGACCTCGCGGCGCAGGGACTTAACGTTCCTACGGGAGGTGAGCTCCCAGCTCCCATCGTACATGACGTATAGCTTCTTGCGGCGGTCGCTCTCACCACCAGAGTCAGAGTCCCCGGTGAAGACGTCCTTTAGGACCCCCTCGGGTGACTGATACCCGAGGTCCCATTCTCCGGCAGCCATGTCACCGTCGTTGATCCTCTCCTTGCCAGGACAGCGACAAGGTGGGGAGCCATCCTTGGAGCTCTGCTCACGCCGTTTGCTGGCGTGCTTCGCGAGCTTGATGATCTCGCGGCACTCCATGGCGCTGTGGTGACTGTTGGGGTGCACAGGGCATGAGCCGCTGTTGCCCCCTGCGGTCGTGGGCGCTTGTTGCGCTTGTTCCGGCCCCCAGCCGCTGCTGCGACGACCGGATCGGCAGCCTGCGGCCTCTCGTGGCCATGATTCTTCTTCTTCTTCTTGCCATCCTGGGCGACGGCACCCGAGGCACCATCTGGGTGACCCCGGTCTGTGGTGCTGAGTGCCATGCACGGCCCTCGGCGGCTCTGGCACACTTGTCGGCCAGAGCGAAGAGTGTGGTGACAGTTTCCACGTCATGCGTGGCCAACTTCTCCAACATCTTCTCATCACGTACCCCCTGGCGGAAAGCGGTGATGATGGAAGCATCTGAGATACGAGGTATAGTGCCCCGTACCTTGGTGAAGCGGGAGATGAAAGCCCAGAGAGTTTCCTCGGGTTCCTACCTCACTGCATGGAGGTGAGCCTCCATGCCATGCTGCTGATAAGCGCTGGCGAAGTTTGCTGTGAACCGCGCGTAGAGCTCTTCCTAGGAGTAGATCGATCCTAGGGTAAGGTTCATGAGCCAGGTCCAGGCTGGCCTAGACAAGGCTACATGGAAATATGTTGCCATTACAGCAGTGTCTCCACCTGCTGCTATAATAGCTGTGACGTATACCTGCAAGAATTCTGACGGGTTTGACGTACCGTCGTACTTTTCTGGCAGGTGTAGCTGGAACATGGACGGCCATGTCACCGCGCGGAGATGATCCACGAGTGCGGCGTAGCCTACGCTAGCCAACGGGACACCCGCTTGGATCCGGGCACCCGCTGGGGTTTGCGGTGCAACCGCAGCAAAGTCTTGGTCGAGGTTGTGACCCTCGATGTTCTGTCGGCGCTCACGCGCCCTCTCCAGAGAGACACGGGCATCCTTGCCCGCACGCCTATGGTTGAGTTCTACCCATAGGTCATTAGGCCTCTCCAGAGAGACTGGAGTGTCCTCTCCCGCACGCCTGCGGTTGAGCTCCACCCACAGGTCCTCGGTCGGCGTAGCCCTCACTGAAGGCGAGCGCACCGATGCCGATGCCTCGTGCTGATGCCGGGATGACCGAGGCCTGGGCCTGGCTGAGCCAGAGTGCGCCATGCCGAGCAGACGATCGACATCGTCACGCCACTGCTTCATGGCCCCCGGTGAGGCAGTGGAGCTAGGAGGGTGGCATAGCAACTCCCTAGCCACAGACATGGCCCTAGGCGCGGCCCTCGACGCTCTGGATGTCTGCCCCGGAGTGTGCTGCCGCGTAGAGCGCATAGCAGCAGCACCAGGCGCAGGGCGGTTGGAGGCCCGTGGCATGGAAGACGTAGCCTCCTCCTCCATCAAAAAATCCTCAGGAAAGAAGTCGTGTTGCTCAACGATATGGACCATGGTGTCAAGCAGGAAAACAAGCAAAAACTAAATGCCAAGCCCCCTACCTGGCGCGCCAAATGTCGGAGGGGAAATTCTCCGGCCGGGTGGCAGAACGCACCCGCCCTAAATCCTAAGATGAGGAGGGGGCCTAAGCGTTTTGCCTGTCTGCTAGATAGTCGATGAAAACACGAGAGCACACAAGAGTTTAGAGTGGTTCAGGCCGCCAGAGCGTAAAACCCTACTCCACTGTGTGTAGTATTGCTGATACTCAAGAGGTTGGAGAACTTCCCGAGGGTCTAAGTGAGTCTGAGTGACCTATGAGCTTGAGAGCTTGCCTTGTAACGTTGTGTGCCTTCCCTTTTATAGCCCAAGGGAGGCACATACAAGGATACTGAGCCCCGACATGTGGGCCCAGGGACATAATCGAAGGAATACCTAGAGTAACTAATGCAGGTGACGTCTGTGCAATCTCCTGGCCCATGTTGTCCGCAGCACGCGCAGTGTTGACATGCAGCGGTAGCTTCATTGGTAATGTACTAGTAATGATGGGCGTAGTGCACGCGGTAGTATGGGCGTGCAGTCTGCCAATGGAACGGACAGGCATGCCGCTTGTGGGATGGACAGGTCGCTGCCTACCAGCAGAATGGATAGGTCTCATTAAATGTGGAGGCAGCACATCACCTGCCAGTGGAATGGATAGGCACGCCGCCTGCGGAATGGACAGGTCTCATTAAATGCTGAGGCGGCACATCGCCTGTCAACGGGATGGTCAGGCTGCACGCCTTATCCGCAATAAATGCAGGGGCTGCGTAACCCGGAGGCCTTATGTCAGGCTCCGCCCGTTGGCTTACGTCACGCGCAGTAGGCCACGTGGCAGCATCAGGTCTCCGCCTGGGTGCGGAGCAGAAGTGTATGCGGACAGGTCCACACCAGACTGGGTCTGGACACGTGTCGACACTGGACCCCCGCCTGGGTCCTCTTCAAGGCCTAGGTATGTTCTGTCCTGGGACCTTGGGACCCTCCTGTGAGCGGCCTGGACCCCATACGGGGGGGGGGCCCGGATCCCATTCCAGGGGTCCGGCTTGCACAAGTGGAGGTCCAGGACCAACCTCAGAGGTCCGTACTGTATATCCGGGGGTCCGGGACCAACCTTGGTGGTCCGGACTGTATATCCAGTGGTTCGGTGCTCTCTCATGGGGTCCAGACTCACTGTTGATGCTTTAGAGTATGCCACCTTCCCTGGACACGTGGCGGCTTCGGACCCGCCCATGTGGCGGGGTCGGGCGCTGCTGTGGACCTAGAATAGCCGCTTGAGATTGGGGCGAGCCATGGTTTGGTCCCACACACAGCACTTCTACCACGCGACTAAGGGATAGCCGCGTTGGTTCTTCGTCTTTGTGCAGTACCAGGGGGTACCCTAGTTTCAGGGTACCGACACAATTTTACCTAAACCTTTGATCAAAACTTGATTTCCGTCCCCAAATTATATAGCTCTTTAGGGATCTTCATTTTTCTCATAGGAGGAGAACATTCTCTTCTCCCCTGTCATGTGGTTTGTGCATCTGCTATCGATTATCCAGCTTGAACCCCTGGATGCATAAATCTGCAAAACAATTTAGGCCTTGTTCTTAGGTACCCAAATAGTCTTTGGTCCTTTCACGTTAGAAACAAGCACATTGGGTACCCAAACACAAGTCTTTGAACTCTTGTGCTTGCCCCTAACATATTTGGCAACTACTTTGCCTGATTTGTTAGTAAGCACATATGAAGCATCAAAAGTCTTAAATGAAATGTTATGTTCATTTGATGCAGTAGGAGTTTTCCTTTTAGGCATTTTAACATGGGTGGAATGCCTAGAGCTAGAGGCCTCATTCTTATACATGAATGCATGATGAGAAAAAGTGTGAGGTTTTCTAGAATGAATTCTCCTAATTTTGTGCTCAGGATAATTAGCAGGATATAAAATGTAGCCTTCATTATCCTAAACCATGGGAGCCTTGCCCTTAACAAAATTGGACAATCTTTTAGGGGCATTAAGCTTGACATTGCTTCTCTGTTGGAAACCAATGCCATCCTTAATGCCAGGGCGTCTCCCACTATAGAGCATGCTTCTAGCAAATTTAAACTTTTCATTTTCAAGTTCATGCTCATTGATTTTAGCATTTAATTGAGCTATGTGATCATTTTGTTTCTTAATCATGGTGAGGTGATCATCTATAGCATCAATATCAACATCTCTACATCTAGTACAAATAGAAATATGTTCAACAATGGATGTAGAGGGTTTGCAAGCATTTAATTCTTCTATCTTAGCATGTAATATGGCATTCTCATTTCTAAGACAGGAAATAGAATCATTGCAAACATTCAATTCTTTAATCTTAGAAACTAAACTATCATTTTTAGTTCTAAGACTAGAAATTGTATCATTCAATTTATCAATTTTAGCATTTAGACTAGCATTTTCATTTCTAAGACAGATAATTGAATCATGGCAAATGCTAAGCTCCTTAGACAAGTTTTCACATTTTTCTACTTCCTAAGCATAAGCATTCTTTACCTTAACATGTTTTTTTTGTTTTCTTTAATAAGGAAGTCCTCTTGGCTTTCCAAGAGATCATCCTTCTCAATAATGGTTTCGTTTAGTTCATTTAATTGTTTCTTTTGTTCCATGTTAAGGTTGGCAAAAAGAGACATTAAATCATCTTCACTGTCACTAGAACTACCCTCATCACTAGAAGTAGTATACTTGGGGGTGGTTCTAGATTGTACCTTCTTCTTTTTGTTGCCCTTAGCCATGAAACATTTGTGGCCAACGTTGGGGAAGAGGAGGCCCTTGTTGACGGCGATGTTGGCGGCGTCCTCGTCGGAGGAAGAGTCGGTGGAGCTCTCGTCGGAGTCCCATTCCCGACACACGTGGGCATCGCCGCCCTTCTTCTTGTAATACCTCTTCTTTTCCTTCTTCTTCCCCTTCTTGTCATCATCCCTGTCACTTCCACTAGAATTTGGACATTTGGCTATGAAATGACCGGGCTTACCACATCTGTAGGACACCCTCTTGGAGCAGGGTTTGTAGTCTCTCCCCCTCCTTTGCTTGAGGATTTGGCGGAAGCTCTTGATGATGAGCGCCATTTCCTCGTTGTCGAGCTTGGAGGCGTCGATTGGAAGTCTACTTGGTGTAGACTCCCTCTTCTCTTCTTCCGTCACCTTGAATGCGACAGGTTGCACCTCGGGTGTGGAGGTGGCACCTTGCTCCAAGTTGACGATGTGTTTGGAGTCTTTGATCATTAGCTCAAAGCTCACAAACTTTCCAATAACCTCCTCGGGAGACATTAGCTTGTATCTAGGATCCCCACGTATTAATTGAACTTGAGTAGGATTACGAAATACAAGGGATCTAAGAATAACCTTAACTATTTCATGGTCATCCCATTTTGTGCTTTCGAGGTTGCGCACTTAATTTACCAAGATCTTGAGCCGGTTGTACATTGCTTGTGGCTCCTCTCCCTTGTTGAGGACGAATCGACTGAGTTCTCCCTCGATCGTTTCGCGTTTGGTGATCTTGGTCACCTCTTCCCCTTCGTGCACTATTTTGAGGACGTCCCAAATTTCTTTGGTGTGGCGGAACCACCCGAATTATTCCAGCTTAAGTGCCTTAGTCACGCCTCAGGGGCCGTAACACACTTAGATCGGAATAACCCGTCAGTCCCTCAGATCTAGTCTGATGAAGCCACTTAACCAGGATCAAATTCCACAATCTCACTCGAAGGTGAGTCACAGGAGAAATACAATAAAACAGGAAACCTCAAATTAAGTACTGAGTTATTACATAAATCGGAGTTTTTGAGTAGCAAATAAGAGTTCACAAAATAAAGTGCAGCGGATAATCGATGTCGTCGGTATCGAGGGAATGGGCAAGGCCTAGCCCACTACTCCTCGTGCTCCTCTCCTGCCGGAGCAACATCCCACTCGACCGTCCAACCCGGTGGCAGGGTGGTAGGCCAAGTCACACCATCAACCATTTCCTGAATGGTACCTGCAAAAATTGTGCCACAAGCAAGGCTGAGTATACTAATACTCAGCTAGACTTACCCGGTGTGAGGAATCTACTCCTCTACCTCTAGACTATGCAGCTGTTTGGCTGAGGGGTTTGGTTTGCCAAAAGCACTAGCTGTTTCTAAAAGCAAGGTTTTAGCTTTCCAGGTTCTATCATCATTAACTTAGCTAGGTTGCTCCTTCTAAGCATACATGGTAACAATCAATTTATTCAGTCAACAAGTTATCTTATGTAACCACATTTCACTTCTTACTCGATGCAGTACAAGGAATCAAGCAGTCTCATTAGCTGCGAGAAGCAGACGATTCGAATCGAGTTTTAACCTTGCAAGGTAAACCTAAACACACGGCATGTCAGGGCACTCCGACCCTGCACATGACAACCGTCCCCATCGATTCCCCGTTCGCGTCCAGGCCTCACCGCCTTGGCATACAATGCTCCACTGACCCCGGCTGCCGCCGTGCAGTGACCGCACTTGTACCCACCATAGCTAGCATGGGAGACCCAGTCTCAGGTCGCATGAGGGATAAAGTCCGCGCCCGGCTTCACTCAGGTACTAGGTTTACCGGTTACCATATTTCCCGGCATGTGCTTAGTACGTTCAAAAGCTTGACTCAGGTATCCACACATTAATCCTTAATTCTTTTTTTTTCCCGTCTCATGGACAAGACATCCTCCCTGGATCCAAGTCCACAGACCAACATATATCCCATTATCAAGATGAATACAGTCAATTCCTGACCTCGCGTGAGTGCTGGAAAAATCACTCGACTTCTACCGAGATCCTGATTAGCAAAGCAGCTACTCGACCTAGCATACTAGTATTCATCTCAAAAAGGAATCCTAAGTTCATGCAACTAGAGGTTTCAAACAACTCCTACACTTAAGTGCACATTTCAACCCTACAAACATTAAGTGTAGTAAAATAGCATATATAAACGGTTATGCATAAAACCGGGGCTTGCCTTCAATTGCTGGGGCTGCAGGGAGATCCTCACTAGCAGCCTCTGAAGCCTGCTCCTGGTCCTCCTCTTGGACAGGTCCTTGCTCGGGGATGAGCACGAACTCTCCGTCGGCAAGATTACAATCTAATGAATGCAATGCGTAAGATATATGTATGATATGATATGTGCTTTTAGAAATTACAACTTTAAGGGTGTATGATCTACTTGAGTAAAACAAGTTAACTTTACTGGAGTAAGACCCTTTGGTGGTATACTTGGTAAATTAAGTTAAACTTAGCTAAGGCAAGTGGTAGGTTTATTTTTGGGGTTTCACTGAATTCCTTTTAAGTCTTTGGCCCTGTTCGGTTGTTCCGGATTGGAGCCCCGGATTAATTCCTAGCCGGATTACTTCTCTAATTTATATAGATTTTGATGAGCTGTAATGAATCCTGGCTCATTCCGGTACAACCGAACAGGCCCTTAGGGAGAATGGATAAGTTCTCAAGTTAGACTTATTGGGGTGAAGTTTATTTCTTCTTCCCTTTTCTTTTATTCTTTTTAATGTTTTGGAGTGGGTTTGAACTACAAGTTGCTTCTATAAAATTCTAAAAATTCTGCAAAAATTACAGTGGCTTGGTACTGGTGTATGTTTCTCTGTCTCAAAATTTGGGGATCAGGAAGTGAATAGTTTTCTCTGGACAAAATTATCAAATCCTAGGGCAGAAGGGGTGCTTTGAACTACAGCTGTTATCTAACAGTGGGTAATTCTCTAAAACTTATTTTTGCTGGCTTTTAGGTGTTATAACATGACTTGAGACAAATTTCTAGTCATTAATACCTTTTAATTATTTTTCTATGGTTTTCTCAAGATTCTAGCCAAATAGGTGCTTTCTACTACCACTATATTTGAAAAAAAATCAAACAACAGAGTTCTTATTTTTCTAGTTATTGTTTTGTGCAAGAGCAATCATTCTGAAGTTTGGCATCATTTTGCTTAAGGAAAGGGGTGGTATGCATTATTTGAATTAAGTGGCCTTTCTCATAAATCTTTAGCAATAGGTAGGAATTTGCTTCTTTTTCAAGGGTTTGCATTTTTCTCTGGTAGTTCATCTCAGAATGGACTTAGCTAATTTTTGGTTGCCCATTATTACACCATTAGGGGTTGTTTATGATTTATTTTCAAAATGCCTCATTATCCTTTTGTATTTATTCTCCTTACTTAAAAAGTTGAACTGAGGTGGCCTTTATTTTTGTAGTGGGGCTCTGAGGGTTGTAAGTCCACTGGATTTTTATTAATCATTTTGGTTATAGTTTTGCCATTCTAATAATTGATTTTCAGTCTATATAAGGCTAAATAAATCATCTTAATTTAGAGCTGGTCCAAATTAATGGTTTCTGTATTTTTCCTAGGTTCTTTGTTACATAAGTAAACTAGGAAAAATAATCTTAATCATTGTTCATTAATTTCTAATGCCTTTCTGATTTTCTCTAAGTTTTGGACAAATTAGCTTCAAATGAATAACTACATCATAATTTCTAATGCTGGGGTTCCTACTATTTTTAAACAGTGTCTAAATGAGGTTTAAACATCTACAAATTTTCTTAAGTTCAGCACAGGAGAAAAACTAATTTTTCTTAATTAAACAAGGTTTGGTGGGTTTCTATTTTAAATTTTAAACTCTAAAATTTAGAACAGAAAGCATAGGGTTTATCATTTTTAAATGGCAGTTCATGATATTCAGGAGCTAGCAAAATTGGTTTGACAACTTTTTATGAAGAATTCAGCAAGTTATGGATTTTCTAAGTTCTCTGGTCATTTTAAAAAGATTAACAGAAATGGTTTAATGGAAATTCACTTTGCACTGGGGTCCCTAGCGGTTTTTAAGTTTTCCTCGTGAATCAGTCCTTTGGCTACTATTCACATGAGTCGCTGACGTTACAGAAAACCCCTTGGGTTCTAAGGATCCTAACCCGAGGTCCTTCGTCTACCTCAAACAGTAACCGCGGCGGAAGAAAGGGCGGAGGGGCTTACCGGCGGTGAGATTGCTCCGGTGAAGTGGTCGAGGACGTAGGGGAGGTCTCGGGGATCACAACGAGGTGCGGGTCGCCGTCGGGGATGGCCGGAGTCAGTCGGTCCACGCACGCAGGCGGGGATGCTCGTCGGCGGCGAGGAGTCCGGCCTGATCACGGCGAGATAGGTCAATTGGATGGGTCAGGGAGGTTCACGAGATGCCAGAGAAGATATGGGTGCAAGGAATTGGTCGGAGACTTACTGGATAGCTCGGTCCTCGCGCGGCGGCGGAAGACCAAAGTCCGGTGAGGTCGATCTCGGGCCTCCGGTGAAGTCCGGCCGGGTCCGAGGGCTTGGCAAGCTTCACGGGCTACTGGCGGAGCTAGCCGAAGCACTGGCTTGCCCAGAGAATGGCTGGGGTGGGCTGGCCACGATGGCCGAAGCTCTAGCGGCAATGGCGGGCGGAAATGAGCTCGCCGGAGCTAAGGGAAAGCGGCTGGCCGGTGAGGGTGAGTGCGGGGCGAAGTGAGGTGTGCCTAGGGAGGCTTTATAGGCACTGCACCACGGGCGGTCGTGGACCGGCGAGTGCGCGCGGGCGTGCACTGGGAGGCGCGGTGCACGAACGGGCGTGAACCGGGGGTGTCAGCCACGGTCGAACACGTGTTCCCGTTGCCTCTGCCTCTGTTCAAGCGCCGATTGGGAGCAAATCTTCGCGAATTTGGGCAAGATCGCTGTGAAGGATTTGTTCACCTGACCAAGCTTTGTCTTTTGTGTATGGACGTCGCGCGGTTTTAGGCTAGGGACAGGGAGTTGTAGCATCACCAAGGTGCCAGTGTCAGAATGTCTGGTCCCGAGGTCAAACTGCGCCAAAACCGTGTCAAATGAATTTGGTTTGAGTTCAAACTTTTCCAGGATGTGTTCAAGGGAATTTGGCACAACTTTGATATTTGGATCTCCTGGCTTTGAGTTTTGAAAAACAGAGAACGCAGATGATCCTTGAGAAGAGGTCTGAAATTCAGAAATTCAGAAATCTGAATTTCTCTAAGGGTTCATAGTTCAAGGGCTGATTTGGGGATTTATTTGAGTTATTTTGGGTAAGCTTTCTCAACCTTTCTTGTTGCTTATTAAATATACTTTAATTTTCATAATTGGCTCAAGTCATAATTTTAAATTTTTCATACCCTTTTCCTTATTTTCTTGAACTTTGCTCATGGGGCTTACTTAGGGTTTTTATTAGGGTTACACATTCTTGCCTTCTTAAAGGTCTTAATTGTTTGATCATGATACTTTTAAGCATATGCTTGGTGAATTTCTTCTTACTTTAGTTATTTTGATGCTCATGCTTACTTGGTTCACATAAAATGATGGTTCTTGGGTTGGCACTTTGAGAGAAACCCTAGGTGACACTGGGGTGTCACAGCCTTCCCCCCTTAAAGGAATCTCGTCCCGAGATTCGGGCCAGAGTCCTCCCGGGGTGAAGCGAAGGGTGAGACTTATAGGAAATAGGTGAGTGCTGTTATTATTAGGGTAAAACTGCTCTTCGAATGTCATTCTCTTTGCAACTTCAGAAGGAAGTCCTTTTAAGTTTTACTTCATAGTTACTTCATTCAGAATTAAGATCATATTTTTGAAAATTAGATTCGAAGGGCAGGAGGAGGGGTTGGGGGTGATTACGTACCAGCTTCCTTAGGTAGGCAATCGGGAAAGTTGGATCTCAGGAATTCCTCGGTTTCCCAAGTAGCTTCCTCCTCTGAGTGATTACTCCACTGGACCTTGTACATCTTGATCGATTTAGCCCGAGTTGATCTCTCCTTGCAATCCAGAATCTTGGAGGGGTACTCTTGGTACGATAGATCTGACTCTATCTCCAATTCTGGCTCTGCTAAGATCTCAGTCGGCAATCGAACACACTTCTTCAGCTGAGATACATGGAATACATCGTGAATGGCAGACATCCTTGAAGGTAACTTCAGCTTGTATGCCACGGGTCCACATGCTTCTATGATCTCATAAGGTCCAATGTAGCGAGGGGCTAGCTTGCCTTTGATCCCAAACCTCTGCATTCCCTTGGTGGGTGATACCTTGAGGTATACAAAACTTCCCACCTCGAACTGGAGAGGTTTCTTTCTTTTATCATGGTAACTCTTCTGCCTGGCCTGAGCAGCTTCTAGATTCTTCCTGATTAGTTTGACCTTCCTTTCGGCTTCAGTCACTAAATCAGGTCCAAAGACTTCTCTTTCACCAGGTTGAGACCAATTGAGTGGTGTCCTGCACCTTCTCCCATAGAGAGCTTCAAAAGGTGCCATCTTTAGGCTGGATTGATAACTATTGTTATAAGCAAACTCTGCCAAGGAGAGGTGCTTATCCCAGTTCTTGCCACTATCGATCGCACAAGCTCTTAGCATATCCTCCAGAATTTGGTTTACCCTTTCCGTCTGACCATCAGTCTGTGGGTGGTAAGCTGAACTTCTGATTAGCT
Source organism: Zea luxurians (assembly GCA_029449295.1). Lineage (NCBI taxonomy): Eukaryota > Viridiplantae > Streptophyta > Magnoliopsida > Poales > Poaceae > Zea > Zea luxurians. Next base: position 42,897,470 of record JAOPSE010000015.1, read on the forward strand.
TGGTTCCCAAAGACTCTTGCAATTGTTCCCAAAATCTGGCAACAAATTGGGCTCCTCGGTTAGAAACAATGGTCCGAGGTAATCCGTGCAAACACACGATCCGGTCAATATACAATTCTGCATATTTCTGAGCCTTATCAGTGGTGTGCACAGGAAGAAAATGTGCCACTTTCGTCAATCGGTCCACAATGACCCAAATCGAATCATGATGACGAGAGGTGTTGGGCAGACCCACAATGAAGTCCATGCTGATGTCATCCCACTTCCATGAAGGTATGGACAGGGGTTGTAAAGCTCCAGCTGACTTCAAGTGGCTAGCCTTTATCCTCTGACAGGTGTCACATTCTGATACATACTGGGCTATCTCCCTCTTCATTCTGGTCCACCAGTACAAAGGCTTCAGATCATGGTACATCTTGGTGCTTCCCGGATGCATAGAGAATTTGGAGAGATGAGCCTCGTCCAAGATTTTCTTCTTGAGATCCTGGTCCTTAGGAATCACCAATCTGCTTTTAAACCATAACACACCCTTCTCATCCTGGCAGAAACAATTATACTTCTTGACATTCTGATGGAGATTCTTCTTGATAATCTGCACTCCCTTGTCACTGAGCTGGGCCATGATGATCTGGTCTTGCAAAGCTGGCTCAACAGAAATGTGAGACAAAGAACCAGAAGGAATCACTTCAATTCGCATCTTGCTCAACTCATCACACAAGGTGTTAATGCGGGAATCCATCAGAACACAATTGCATTGCAATTTCCGACTCAAGGCATCTGCTACCACATTAGCTTTTCCGGGGTGGTAATGTACCTCTAGGTCATAATCCTTGATCAGCTCTAGCCATCTTCTCTGCCTCATGTTGAGGTCAGCCTGAGTAAATATGTACTTAAGGCTCTTATGATCAGTGAAGATGTTGCAGTGGGTCCCCATTAGATAATGCCTCCACATCTTCAATGCATGAACCACTGCTGCTAGCTCAAGGTCATGAGTGGGATAGTTCTGCTCATGAGGCCTGAGTGCTCTTGAGGCATAAGCGATGACTCGATTGTCTTGCATCAAGACACAACCTAGCCCGGTGCCAGAGGCATCGCAATATACATCGAAGGGCTTGCTGTTGTCAGGCTGCGCCAATACTGGTGCGGTGGTCAGATGCTACCTTAATGCATGGAAGGCATCTTCGCACTTCTGACTCCAGACAAATTTGACTTCTTTCTTCAGCAACTCAGTAATAGGCTTCGCAATTCGAGAGAAGTCCAGAATAAATCTTCGGTAATAACCAGCTAATCCCAGAAAACTCCGAATCTGACGAACAGTGGTTGGTGGCTTCCAGTTCATCACCTCTTGCACTTTATCAGGATCAACAGCTATTCCAGCTTGAGAGATAGTGTGACCCAAGAATTTGATTTCCTTTAGCCAAAAATCACACTTGGATAACTTGGCATAAAGGTGGTGCTCTCGCAGACGTTGAAGCACTACATGCAAATGCCCGGCATGTTCTTCTTCGCTCTTTGAGTACACCAAGATGTCATCGATGAAAACCACCACGAACTTGTCCAATTCCGGCATAAAAACAGAATTCATCAGATACATGAAATATGCTGGTGCATTTGTCAGCCCGAATGACATCACCAAGAATTCATATAGCCCATATCTGGTTGAGAATGCCGTCTTCGGAATATCGCTTGCTCGTATCTTGATTTGATGATAGCCAGAGCGAAGGTCTATCTTGGAGAATACCTTGGCCCCGACCAATTGGTCAAAAAGAACATCAATACGAGGCAAAGGATACTTGTTCTTGATAGTTACCGCATTAAGAGGGCGGTAATCTATACACAGCCTCAAGCTTTCATCCTTCTTCTTCACAAATAGTGCTGGACATCCCCAAGGCGAAGTGCTTGGGCGAATAAATCCTTTATCCAACAACTCTTGCAATTGCTTCTTCAACTCTGCCAACTCAGCGGGTGGCATCCGGTAGGGCCTTTTGGAAATTAGGGCCGTTCCCGGTTGCAACTCGATGGCGAATTCAATATCCCGGTCTGGTGGCATTCCTGGCAGTTCATCAGGGAAGACATCTGCATACTCACAGACCACTGGGATTTTCTTCAAAGGTAACTCCGTCATAGAGAAAGCACATGACTGAGTCAAACCTTGACTGGGCAGAATTAAAGTGAAGTTCCCACAGAACGGAGAATTATCTTCCACGGTACGGCTGGCTACATCAAGCACAACTCGGTGCAAGGTCATCCAATTTGCTCCTAGAATAATGTCCATATTTTCCAATCCCAACACCAGAAGAGTGGTTTTGACAATGTGGCTTCCCAGTTGAATAGGCACACTTTGGTTTAATTGATTAGTTGCAATTTTACCCCCAGGTGTGACTATCATGAATGACCCTTTTGAGTGAGAGAATGGCAGTTTGCATTTAGCACTGAACTTTTGGCTAATGAAACTATGCGATGCACCAGAATCAAACAGAATTAAAGCAGGTTGATTATAAACTGAAAAGATACCAGTCATGATAGGAGCTCCTTCAGGTATTTCCTCCAGAGTGGTGAAGTTGAGCTTCCCTTGCCTGACTTGCACCTTCTGCTTTCTTCCCTTGTCTTGATTTGGTGCTGGCATCTGCCTCTGCTGGTTCCTGGGACAATTCTTGGCATAGTGGCCCACATTGCCACAAGTGAAACACTTGTTCCCATTGCCCTGGCGGAACTGCTGCTGCTGAGGCTGGTTGTTTCTTGGAGTGGGAGCTGGGTAGCGGTTGGGTGCCGGCTGCTGCTGCTGCTGAGGCGGCCTGATCACCCATCTGCCTGCCTGCTGCTGAAAACCCCTGCTCTGATTGTGAGAAACAATCCGGAACCTCTGAGCTTGAGCGGATGGTGCTGCCATTGGTGCTTTTCTCTTCTTCTCTGCCCGGTGAGCAACAATGCAATCCTCCTGGGAGATGGCCAGGTTGACCAACTCATTGAAGCTATCGGCCCGGACAGTGTTAAGTCGTTCCCGCAGCTTGGTATTGAGACCCCTGCGGAAGCGATCCCTCTTCTCCTCATCAGAATCAGCATGGTACCCTGCATACTGGCATAAGTCGTTGAAGGCTTGCGCATACTGCAGTACCGTGCGGGTTCCTTGATTAAGGGCCAAAAATTCATTCAACTTCCGATCAAGAATGCTAGCTGGGATGTGGTGTCCTCTGAAGGCAGTCTTGAATTCCTCCCAAGATACCTCACGATCAGCAGGGAGCATAGCACGGAAGTGATCCCACCAAGTCCGAGCAGATCCGCGAAGCTGCTGCGCGGCGAAGCGGGTCTTGGTAGCATCAGGGCAGTCTCCCGTGAGGAGGGGAAACTTGGACTCGACGACGCGAAGCCATACGTCGGCGTCCAACGGATCCTCTGCCTTGGTGAACAAGGGCGGCTGCGTGCTCAGAAACTCCTGGTAAGTAGCCATAGCCGGAGGTCACTGAGGCTGGCCTCCACCATGCTGCTAAGGGTGGGGCTGACGCTGCAAGAGCTGTCGCAGAATCTCATTCTGCTGGGCCATCAGCTCCTGCACTGTGGGAGCTGGGGGAGGTGGCGGGGGAACCTGCTCGTTATGCCCGCGACGCTGCCTAGCTGCCATCTGAAAATAGAGATTGCCGCCATTGTTATCCCAACTCACAGTTTCGAACGACAAGATATCATCTCATATGGAAGGAAAAAATGCCATAATCATAATATTAGGTTCGAAATGGAGATAACATGGTGACAAACATCCCACAGATTTCAAAAGTTCACAGGGTTACATCAATCAGGGGAAAGTACCCATAAGCCTAGTCCAAAATGTAATATTACTAAGCTCGCATAGGTTTCTATCCGCCTAAAAAAATGCCGAAGCGACTGCTTAACCCTGAGCGGTGGAAGCGACACTGGATGCGGGTGAAGGGGGCATCACGGAGGTAGTCCCATTGGCACCAGGGGCTGGTCCTAGCTCCTCGGGATCCTCTTCTCCCTCGCTTCCTGCTTCATTGGCCTCCATCTCCAAGTGGTGCATGTCCAGGTGGTCATTCGCTTCTTCGAGTTCTCTCTGCACATCGTGAAGCTGGTTCTCCAAGACATCAATAGTGTTGTCTTGGATCTCCACCTGCTGCTCCAAGGTGGCAATGCGCTGGCTCAGCCTCTCTACCTGCAGATCTTTCTCCACCAACTCCGTGGATAGATCAACCACAAAATCTTCTCGATTATCGAGGGTGAGCTTGGTGGTCTGAGCGATGTTGGCAAGGTGTGCCATAGCGTCGCTCTGAAGGGCCTGAAGGCGGTACAGCGCACTCATGCACTGAACAGTGACCCTCCCAACCAAGTCAGGATACATTGCCCACACATCCTTCACATGGCTCACGCGGTTACACCACATGGGATCATCCTTCCTCTCGGCAGGGAAGAGCCCCAAGGGGTGCATCACCATCTCCAGGGGATGGTAGCCACAGAAAGTCGTCAGGGCCCTCATGGCTGCTGCTTCAACGGTGTCGTCCGTCCTGAGTCCAATTGTCTCAGAATCAAGAGAACGCCAACCCGGCTGAAGGGGATGAGCCTCCAAAGTCAGCCAGACCCGACAACGAGGTACCCGATGCTCCTCATACAACTGCATCGTGTACAAAGGGGGCGTAGGGTAACCGGCTGAGCTAAGCACTTCCCACAAGATGGAAGGAAAGCCATCGCGAGAAAGGAAGTCAGAACTGAAATGAGAGTCTCCTCCACTGGCGGGGGTGGGTGAATTCATCTGCGGAAGGGAATCAAAGGTAAAGATCATGGTGGAAGGAAAAAGAAAAAGGGAACCCGGATGGTTTAAAGAAAGGGGGTTAGCTCAAAATTTTAATTCCTTGGATGTTTTATAATGCATGCATGCTGGAAGAAACGTTGCCTCTCAAAGGAAAATAGGGTGCTTTTTAGGGCATCCCCAAAATAAGTACTGGCCCACGGGGCCTAAGTAATTAGCCACCCATCTTCCCTCTATGCCTAAGGCCTTTCGTCCTAGGTCTAACGATCTAGTCCTGATGATCCATGACAGTTTCTAGGCAATTTTTAGATTTTGAAAATTGGTACTCATGGTTTATTGTCCTTCTCCGTGGTGGAATTTGCTCCGATACCAGCTGTGGCGGAACCACCCGAATTATTCCAGCTTAAGTGCCTTAGTCACGCCTCAGGGGCCGTAACACACTTAGATCGGAATAACCCGTCAGTCCCTCAGATCTAGTCTGATGAAGCCACTTAACCAGGATCAAATTCCACAATCTCACTCGAAGGTGAGTCACAGGAGAAATACAATAAAACAGGAAACCTCAACTTAAGTACTGAGTTATTACATAAATCGGAGTTTTTGAGTAGCAAATAAGAGTTCACAAAATAAAGTGCAGCGGATAATCGATGTCGTCGGTATCGAGGGAATGGGCAAGGCCTAGCCCACTACTCCTCGTGCTCCTCTCCTGCCGGAGCAACATCCCACTCGACCGTCCAACCCGGTGGCAGGGTGGTAGGCCAAGTCACACCATCAACCATTTCCTGAATGGTACCTGCAAAAATTGTGCCACAAGCAAGGCTGAGTATACTAATACTCAGCTAGACTTACCCGGTGTGAGGAATCTACTCCTCTACCTCTAGACTATGCAGCTGTTTGGCTGAGGGGTTTGGTTTGCCAAAAGCACTAGCTGTTTCTAAAAGCAAGGTTTTAGCTTTCCAGGTTCTATCATCATTAACTTAGCTAGGTTGCTCCTTCTAAGCATACATGGTAACAATCAATTTATTCAGTCAACAAGTTATCTTATGTAACCACATTTCACTTCTTACTCGATGCAGTACAAGGAATCAAGCAGTCTCATTAGCTGCGAGAAGCAGACGATTCGAATCGAGTTTTAACCTTGCAAGGTAAACCTAAACACACGGCATGTCAGGGCACTCCGACCCTGCACATGACAACCGTCCCCATCGATTCCCCGTTCGCGTCCAGGCCTCACCGCCTTGGCATACAATGCTCCACTGACCCCGGCTGCCGCCGTGCAGTGACCGCACTTGTACCCACCATAGCTAGCATGGGAGACCCAGTCTTAGGTCGCATGAGGGATAAAGTCCGCGCCCGGCTTCACTCAGGTACTAGGTTTACCGGTTACCATATTTCCCGGCATGTGCTTAGTACGTTCAAAAGCTTGACTCAGGTATCCACACATTAATCCTTAATTCTTTTTTTTTCCCGTCTCATGGACAAGACATCCTCCCTGGATCCAAGTCCACAGACCAACATATATCCCATTATCAAGATGAATACAGTCAATTCCTGACCTCGCGCGAGTGCTGGAAAAATCACTCGACTTCTACCGAGATCCTAATTAGCAAAGCAGCTACTCGACCTAGCATACTAGTATTCATCTCAAAAAGGAATCCTAAGTTCATGCAACTAGAGGTTTCAAACAACTCCTACACTTAAGTGCACATTTCAACCCTACAAACATTAAGTGTAGTAAAATAGCATATATAAACGGTTATGCATAAAACCGGGGCTTGCCTTCAATTGCTGGGGCTGCAGGGAGATCCTCACTAGCAGCCTCTGAAGCCTGCTCCTGGTCCTCCTCTTGGACAGGTCCTTGCTCGGGGATGAGCACTGAACTCTCCGTCGGCAAGATTACAATCTAATGAATGCAATGCGTAAGATATATGTATGATATGATATGTGCTTTTAGAAATTACAACTTTAAGGGTGTATGATCTACTTGAGTAAAACAAGTTAACTTTACTGGAGTAAGACCCTTTGGTGGTATACTTGGTAAATTAAGTTAAACTTAGCTAAGGCAAGTGGTAGGTTTATTTTTGGGGTTTCACTGAATTCCTTTTAAGTCTTAGGGAGAATGGATAAGTTCTCAAGTTAGACTTATTGGGGTGAAGTTTATTTCTTCTTCCCTTTTCTTTTATTCTTTTTAATGTTTTGGAGTGGGTTTGAACTACAAGTTGCTTCTATAAAATTCTAAAAATTCTGCAAAAATTACAGTGGCTTGGTACTGGTGTATGTTTCTCTGTCTCAAAATTTGGGGATCAGGAAGTGAATAGTTTTCTCTGGACAAAATTATCAAATCCTAGGGCAGAAGGGGTGCTTTGAACTACAGCTGTTATCTAACAGTGGGTAATTCTCTAAAACTTATTTTTGCTGGCTTTTAGGTGTTATAACATGACTTGAGACAAATTTCTAGTCATTAATACCTTTTAATTATTTTTCTATGGTTTTCTCAAGATTCTAGCCAAATATGTGCTTTCTACTACCACTATATTTGAAAAAAAAACAAACAACAGAGTTCTTATTTTTCTAGTTATTGTTTTGTGCAAGAGCAATCATTCTGAAGTTTGGCATCATTTTGCTTAAGGAAAGGGGTGGTATGCATTATTTGAATTAAGTGGCCTTTCTCATAAATCTTTAGCAATAGGTAGGAATTTGCTTCTTTTTCAGGGGTTTGCATTTTTCTCTGGTAGTTCATCTCAGAATGGACTTAGCTAATTTTTGGTTGCCCATTATTACACCATTAGGGGTTGTTTATGATTTATTTTCAAAATGCCTCATTATCCTTTTGTATTTATTCTCCTTACTTAAAAAGTTGAACTGAGGTGGCCTTTATTTTTGTAGTGGGGCTCTGGGGGTTGTAGGTCCACTGGATTTTTATTAATCATTTTGGTTATAGTTTTGCCATTCTAATAATTGATTTTCAGTCTATATAAGGCTAAATAAATCATCTTAATTTAGAGCTGGTCCAAATTAATGGTTTCTGTATTTTTCCTAGGTTCTTTGTTACATAAGTAAACTAGGAAAAATAATCTTAATCATTGTTCATTAATTTCTAATGCCTTTCTGATTTTCTCTAAGTTTTGGACAAATTAGCTTCAAATGAATAACTACATCATAATTTCTAATGCTGGGGTTCCTACTATTTTTAAACAGTGTCTAAATGAGGTTTAAACATCTACAAATTTTCTTAAGTTCAGCACAGGAGAAAAACTAATTTTTCTTAATTAAACAAGGTTTGGTGGGTTTCTATTTTAAATTTTAAACTCTAAAATTTAGAACAGAAAGCATAGGGTTTATCATTTTTAAATGACAGTTCATGATATTCAGGAGCTAGCAAAATTGGTTTGACAATTTTTTATGAAGAATTCAGCAAGTTATGGATTTTCTAAGTTCTCTGGTCATTTTAAAAAGATTAACAGAAATGGTTTAATGGAAATTCACTTTGCACTGGGGTCCCTGGCGGGTTTTTAAGTTTTCCTCGCGAATCAGTCCTTAGGCTACTATTCACATGAGTCGCTGACGTTACAGAAAACCCCTCGGGTTCTAAGGATCCTAACCTGAGGTCCTTCGTCTACCTCAAACAGTAACCGCGGCGGAAGAAAGGGCGGAGGGGCTTACCGGCGGCGAGATTGCTCCGGTGAAGTGGTCGAGGACGTAGGGGAGGTCTCGGGGATCACAACGAGGTGCGGGTCGCCGTCGGGGATGGCCGGAGTCAGTCGGTCCACGCGCGCAGGCGGGGATGCTCGTCGGCGGCGAGGAGTCCGGCCTGATCACGGCGAGATAGGTCAATTGGATGGGTCAGGGAGGTTCACGGGATGCCAGAGAAGATATGGGTGCAAGGAATTGGTCGGAGACTTACTGGATAGCTCGGTCCTCGCGCGGCGGCGGAAGACCAAAGTCCGGTGAGGTCGATCTCGGGCCTCCGGTGAAGTCCGGCCGGGTCCGAGGGCTTGGCAAGCTTCACGGGCTACTGGCGAAGCTAGCCGAAGCACTGGCTTGCCCAGAGAATGGCTGGGGTGGGCTGGCCACGATGGCCGAAGCTCTAGCGGCAATGGCGGGCGGAAATGAGCTCGCCGGAGCTAAGGGAAAGCGGCTGGCCGGTGAGGGTGAGTGCGGGGCGAAGTGAGGTGCGCCTGGGGAGGCTTTATAGGCACGGCGCGGTGCACGGGCGGTCGTGGACCGGCGAGTGCGCGCGGGCGTGCACTGGGAGGCGCGGTGCGCGAACGGGCGTGAACCGGGGGTGTCAGCCACGGTCGAACACGTGTTCCCGTTGCCTCTGCCCCTGTTCAAGCGCCGATTGGGAGCAAATCTTCGCGAATTTGGGCAAGATCGATGTGAAGGATTTGTTCACCTGACCAAGCTTTGTCTTTTGTGTATGGACGTCGCGCGGTTTTAGGCTAGGGACAGGGAGTTGTAGCGTCACCAAGGTGCCAGTGTCAGAATGTCTGGTCCCGAGGTCAAACTGCGCCAAAACCGTGTCAAATGAATTTGGTTTGAGTTCAAACTTTTCCAGGATGTGTTCAAGGGAATTTGGCACAACTTTGATATTTGGATCTCCTGGCTTTGAGTTTCGAAAAACAGAGAACGCAGATGATCCTTGAGAAGAGGTCTGAAATTCAGAAATTCAGAAATCTGAATTTCTCTAAGGGTTCATAGTTCAAGGGCTGATTTGGGGATTTATTTGAGTTATTTTGGGTAAGCTTTCTCAACCTTTCTTGTTGCTTATTAAATATACTTTAATTTTCATAATTGGCTCAAGTCATAATTTTAAATTTTTCATACCCTTTTCCTTATTTTCTTGAACTTTGCTCATGGGGCTTACTTAGGGTTTTTATTAGGGTTACACATTCTTGCCTTCTTAAAGGTCTTAATTGTTTGATCATGATACTTTTAAGCATATGCTTGGTGAATTTCTTCTTACTTTAGTTACTTTGATGCTCATGCTTACTTGGTTCACATAAAATGATGGTTCTTGGGTTGGCACTTTGAGAGAAACCCTAGGTGACACTGGGGTGTCACATTTGGCACTCTTTAACCCTTGCACCTTATTATACTCCTCTTGACACAAGGAGGCGAGGAGTATAGTTGTGGCTTGGGAGTTAAAGTGCCTAATTTGGGCGACCTCATCCGAATCGTAGTCCTTGTCCCCTTCCTTAGGTACCTACGCTCCAAACTCACCAATTTCCCATATGCTTTCGTGAAGTGAGGTTAGGTGATGCCTCATTTTATCACTCCACATACAATAATCTTTACATACAAATATGGTGGTTTGCCTAAGGGAACGGAAAGTAAAGGAGCACGCTTTGAAATGCGAGGATAGCGAGGGGGCATTTTACTATACTTCTTTCGCTAATGGCGCTTAGAAGTAGTGGACAACGAGTCAGAGCCGGATGTGGAGGGCGACGATGAGTCGGTCTCGTAGTAGACCACTTTCTTCATCTTCTTCTTGTCGCCTCTCTGATGGGACTTGATGGAGGAAGAGGATTCCTTCTTATGCTTGTTGCTGGAATCCCTTGAGAGAGTCCTCCCCGAGCTTGCGGGCTTGTCGCTGGTCACAATCTCCCTCTTGGCGTGATCTCTTAACATCACTTCGAGTTGTTACACTCTAATGAAGCACCAGGCTCTAATACCAATTGAAAGGCGCCTAGAGGGGGGTGAATAGGCGTAATCTGAAATTTACAAACTTAAACACACACTACAAGCCGGGATTAGCGTTAGAATTAAATTCAAGTCCGGGAGAGAGGGTGTGGCGGAACCACCCGAATTATTCCAGCTTAAGTGCCCAAGTCACACCCTTAAGGGTAGCAACACACTTAAATCGGAATAACCCGTCAGTCCCTCAGATCTAGTCCAATAAAGCCACTTATCCAGGATCGAATACCACTAGCTCACTCGAAGGTGAGGCACAGAGAAATACAATAAAGCATAATACCACAAATTTAAGAAAGTATCATTAGTGATTACATTATCGGAGTTTCAGAAATAATAACCATAAATTTTAATGTAGCGGAAATAACTAGCTGAAGAAAACCAAGTAGCATGGCGAAGTTTGGCCACGCTACTCCTTCTAGTCCTCTCCTACGGAAGCAGTAACCCACTCGACCGTCTATCCAAGTGGCAGGGATGAAGGCCAAGTCGCACCATCAACCAAATCAAGGAGGTACCTGCAAAAATTATGCCAAGCAAGGCTGAGTATACTAATACTCAGCCAGACTTACCCGATGTGAGGAGTCTACTCCTCTACCTCTAGACAATGAAGTTGTTTGGCTGAGGAGTTTGGTTTGCCAAAAGCACTAGCTGAGTCTAAAATCAAGTTTTAGCTTTTCAAGTTCTAGAATAATAATTTAGACTAGATGAGAACCTATCTATTCATACATGGTATCAAACATTATATCAATCAACATCTTTTGCCAGTATCTCATTTCCACTTATTACTCAATGCAGTACAATGGATCAAGCAGTCTCATTAGCTGCGAGAAGCAGACGATTCGAATCGAGTTTTAAACCTTGCAAGGTAAACCTAAACACACGACATGTAGAGGCACTACGTCCCCACACATATCAACCGTCCCCATCGATCCCCCGTTCACGGCCAGGGCTCACCGCCTTGGCATACAATGCTCCACTGACCCCGGTCACCGTCGTGCAGTGACCGCACTTGTACCCACCATATCTAGAATGGGAGACCCAGTCTCAGGACAAGTGAGGGGAAAAGTCCGCGCCCGGCTTCACTCAGGTACTAGGTTTACCGGTTACCATATTTCCCGACATGTGTTTAGTACGTTCAAACGCTTGACACAGGTATCCGCACGTTAATCCTTATTCCAATTTCGTCTCATAGACAACGCATCCCCATGGATCCGTGTCCACAGACCATCATCGTTCTGTTATAAAAAAATGGATACAACCAATTCCTGACCTCGCGCGAGTGCTAGAAAAATCACTCGACTTCTACCAAGATCCTGATTTAGCATAGTAGCTACTCGACCTAGCATACTAGTATCCATCTCAAAAGGAATCCTGAGTTCATGCAACTAGGGTTTCAGGCAACTCCTACACTTAAGTGCATGGTACAAGCCTACAAACATTAAGTGTAGTAAAATAGCATATATAACGATTATGCATAAAACCAGGGCTTGCCTGGAATTTAACACTTAGATAGTGTTTGCTAGATGACACTCGCTTGGCGAGCATCCACTTGGTTAAGTCCATCCTTCTTTGGGTCGTCCATCCACTGCATCTTGTGGCTGGCACCACATGACTGGCACAATCATCATCTCTCGGTCCTAAAAGAGATGCATGATGCGTATGTATGAATATAATAAAAGTAGCACAAGATATTCAAATACACGGTAGCGAACTAAACATTAAATTGTAAGACATAGTAAACAACCACACGTTAGCATTAGTTATCTACACGTCATCGGGCATACGTAATCACTACTACTGGAAAGATGACGACACTTACTATACTTAACTAACACAACATGACATCACAAGTATGATCATTTATTTAATTTGCTATGGCTTTTCATTAGTTCTTCGATTAATCACACAAAAGCATCCCAAGCACAAGTTTAACAGAGGACATAGGCATCAATAACTATGGAACTCCTATCCACAACCAACTACAGCAAGCAAGCACATTAATCATGGAACGTAGCACAAGATATTCAAATACACGGTAGCGAACTAAACATTAAATTGTAAGACATCGTAAACAACCACACGTTAGCATTAGTTATCTACACGTCATCGGGCATACGTAATCACTACTACTGGAAAGATGACGACACTTACTATACTTAACTAACACAACATGACAACACAAGTATGATCATTTATTTAATTTGCTATGGCTTTTCATTAGTTCTTTGATTAATCACACAAAAGCATCCCAAGCACAAGTTTAACAGAGGACATAGGCATCAATAACTACGGAACTCCTATCCACAACCAACTACAGCAAGCAAGCACATTAATCATGGAACGCATGTTGACCTAATTTTAGACATTACAAGCCTATGTCCGTTAAGTGCTAACTAAGCATTTTTAGCCAAAAGGGTGAACTCAACAATCAAATAAGCACTTGCAGATTTTTGGACAGCAACACAGCAATTACTTGTTTCAGTCATAATTCATAAAATATTTATCTAAACATAGTGAACAAATACGTTTTGGAAAGCTTAGGAAACGCTCTACAACTTTGATATTCTCATCTCAATATGATTAGACTCTTAGCAAGGTCGAATTGTGCAAAAATAACAGCTCTGTCCAGGTTGGACAGATCAGACTTACGACTTCAAAAATTCATAACCAGAGACTCATGCATCCAAAATAGGTGATTCTGGACTTTCTGGAAAGCTAATAAAATTTTCTACAAATCATTTATATACATCCCAAGATGATTCAATATGCAATTTAGGATAAAAGACATTAGAAGGCTTTGCTGTACAGAACTGGACAGATTCGGTCTTCACACTTTAAACATCCATAACTAAATCTTCAGACCACAAAAAGAGTGATCCAAGACTTTTTGAAAAGCTTAGCAAAAGTAATACATAACTTTTATAATCACCCAGAATTGATTCCATGTTTAACTAAATCAAACAATACAGTTTTTAAAATCTGTTCTGACAGTGGACAGAACACAGCAACCAGTTTGTAAAATTCAGAACTCTTAAACTATCAGGCCTATGGTTATGAAATTTTAACACAAGCAAGATAAGAAAGCATCTACAACTTTTTTATAATGACCATGAACAGACTGTAACATTAACTTAAGCAAACAATTCAATCTGTGAAATCTGTACAGAAATTGAACAGATTCAGTTACTGAATTTCTGAACAACACAACTTCTAAACGATCAGACTTATGGCTGTCAAATTTTAACACAAGCAAGCTAATAAGGTTATCTACAACTTTTCTACATGACTTTTCTACAGAAAATATAATTTAGTTCATCAAACCTACAGCACAACGGAAACAGTACGTGCAGCCCAAAACAGCAACTAATAAAATTCAGCTCCTAATTACTTCAAGAATTGCCGTGTTCTAGAGACTTAAATTACTCTAACACTTTACTATTTATTAGAGTTTAAACAAAAAATGAGGACCCACAAGTCACTTATAAATTTCATCCGAGTCATTTCGTGCGCTAGAGTTACCACACAATTAATAAACACATGCACCAAAATAAATTACTTCGGCACACATGTCCGACATCACACAAAATTATGATGAAGTACTAATATTTAACTTTAGACCATCATGACATAACCATTTTACCTCTAATTGGTTTTAAGGTATAACTCAAGCATTCCATCAAACATGCATGATTTTGTTTACTCCTAATTTTTCACTAACTCTTGTAATTATAAAATAGGTGTTATTTTAGCACCATATGAAACTTTCTAATTTAGTGCTGTAATTTTTATAAGGCATAGGTAATAACAAATTATGACTAATGTATAAATTTCACATGCTCAGGTTTTATATTTTATTTACTACAAAAATAACAATTTGTTAATGCAATAAAGCATGTGAGAGAAAGTTAAATCTAAAACTAATTATTTTCTGTGGATGCATGACCATATTAAGTTTTCTCAGGCTACTATAATATCATGCAAGGACAGTGGAACATCATTTTCCATTTTTTCATTCATATATTATTTATAAATCATTTAAAACTACTTAATGTGCATTAAACAAGTTAAATCACTAACTTAATCATACGTGCACAACAATTCATGAAATCTTTACCAGTCACCAATCATCACACCAAGAGTCTACTGTAAAACTTTCAACCCATTTGGAGCACTAGAGCTACAGATCCAAAAATAACAAGCAAATAAATCTTCTTTTTCTATTTAACATGATTTAATTAGCACACCACGAAAACAGTGAACAACATATAAGTTTTATATTTTTCCTTGATGGAGTATGACAACATCTAACTAACAAAACAGGTTTCATCATTTTTGGATTTTTATAATTAAAACTATGGAGAGATGCAAGTTCATTTATTTTCTAAACCAGTTTTAAATACGAATTTCTACAGAAAAACTTTTCCACTAAAACATACCAACATATAGGTCCAATAGTTAGAGCATTTCATAAGGAAGCCAACAAAACAAATTTTGTGATTTTTGGAGCTCTAAAACTCGAGATATGAATTTTTGAACACATCATAGAAATCTGCAATTTGAAACACAAATGAACTGCAACCTGGACCCACCTGTCATAGACTCATCGAGTCATCTTCAACCTTCAGCCACGTAACAGCAGAGGAGTTGGACGTGCGACGTTGGCTATTCGATCCACCGTGCCTCGCGATAGGAGCAGGGAAGGAGTTGTCGCGCTGGTCTGCAGGGGCTACTCGCCATGGGGAGGAAGGGTGTAGTGGAGGAGGGAGGTGGTGGAGAGCAAGGAAGGGGGCAGCCTTCGAGGACTCGACGGCGATGAATGGAGGAGCAGCACACACAGAGCCATGGCTGGCGGGGAGAGATGTTGGTGGCGCATGGCGCTGCTGTCCCTGGGCGTGGCCTCCGCATCAGAGAGGTGCCGAGCTCGCGCCGAGGAGGAGGGAGCAATGTTGGGGCGAAGGCGAAGACGCTACCCTTCGCTTCAGGACATCGCCACCTCGCTCAACCAACGAAGGCAAGATGACCGAACGCGGCCCACCCTTCGTCCTCCTCACCGCAAGACGAAGGCCTACGACGAAGTCTCTCTCCATCCTACGTCCTCAACCGTCCTGAAGGCCCGTGTGGGGTTCGGCCCACTGTAAAAGGCCTCGCACGGAGAAGCGTGTTATGGGCCTGATTTGTAATAAGCTTTTCTGTAATTACGGTTTGTAACCCTCCCTTATGGGAATATTCTGGGCATAATCTAGGTGCCCGAGGGCATAAGCGTCCTTACATTAAGACGATAGGCAATCGGGCGCCTATAAATACCCCCGTACTGTGCCCTTGAGAGGCTAGAGGAACAGAGCAATTGCAATCCCATGATAAATCTTGTTTGCACTCTTCTCACTCCCCTGTTGGATCAACTTGCTCAGGAGCGCAAGTTCCAACATTGGCGCCCACAGTTCGTGCTACGAACAAACCACCCGTGATGGCACCCAAAAGAGCTAGTTCGAAGGCAGCCCCATCCGTCAACGAAGCAGTGAAGGCAGCACTGCTAGCTGAGAGAAAGGACAAGGCCCTCGCAGACAACACCCACCAAGAAGCTGGCGAAGACGAAGCACTCAGTAAGAGACAGCCCTCGCACCCGCCGCAGACTTGCTGAGCCTGGGGGCGGTCGGCTTGGCAGCCGGTGGTGTTTTGCTGCTGCCAAGGGCAGCAGACTTCACCCCCCCCCTGCGCCTTCTTCGCTTCACGGAAAGGGTCCCCGACCCTAGTGACCGCCCGGCGCTTCCGCGCCGCGTCTTGATGATCCTTCTCCATCACTGTCGATACAACAGCAGCAATATTCCGTCCATAAGGAAAAATCTTCAATTCACGAGCCATATGAGATGTAAACATGTCTTCGCCGGCTGCGCGGGGGATCGGAACGTTCCTTGGCCATCGACCCCCGGTAACCTTCAGCATTCACGCCGAAGATTCCCGGAGCTCGGGCGAAGACATCCTCCCTCGGGGGGCCGCGCAAGTTCCCATCAACTCCACAACAAAGCGATCAGAGACCCCCAAACCCCCCACTGCAGTACCTATTTTTCTCTTCTTCGTGGCTGGGGCAGCCTCCCGAGAAGGGCCTTCCTCAGCCACGGCCACTGGTTTTTTCCCGCGGCGGTCAGCAGCCGCAGCAGCGTCATCTCCAGGATAACCACCGTATGGCAAATCGTTCAATTCGAAGACCCGATTCAAGCGAACATTGGACCCTCGGATATCCCAACTCCATAGACCCTCCGTCCTCGGCGCATACCGCCCCACAATTCTCACTGCCCCGTCCTCCAATTCATGAACAAACGCGGCCGGGTCTCGGCCGCATAGATCCAAAGAGAAGGCTAGACTTCGCACCAACTGTTGGCCCAAAGTAGGCATCGGGCGAGGGCATACTTCGCCCAGCACCTAGCCGTGCGCCAGGGGCCACACTCCATAACCAATGAACTCTTCAACCAAATCACGCCCACTGCTCATGCGGGCAGCGCACCGGAGAGCCCCCTCGTCCTCATCATCTTCCGCCACCTCAAATCGTGGGAACGCCACATAAAAATGGGAGCACATCACGGCCGTGGGGAGCCCTGGGAGGTCTTCGACTTCGCCTCCCGAAACATAAAACCAGTAATCCCACCAGTTGCCCCACTTGTTGCCAGCATAGGGAACTAACTCCACAACTTCCGCCGAAGTCTTACCGGTCCTCGGCGTGAACGTGCACGATCCAAACTGTGCAATCTTGTCTCCAATCTTCCTTTTTTGCCAATGCAGACAGTAATTCTTGGTGAAGACCTCTACGGAGGGCTGTCCACCATACGAAGTCGCCGCCCAGACATACTTCGCCAGGGCCACCACGGTGTTCGGCGTCAGCTGGTGGACCTGGACCTCAAATCTCTGCAGGACCTCTGCCACGAAACAATGTGCAGGTAGGCGAAGGCCGGTGATGAAGAATGCCTCAAACACGACTAACTCGCCCTCAGGCTCATGAACCTCTTCCGCCCTCGGGACACGCCCGACGCCGCTCCCAAAATACCCCAACTGTTGCATATCCTGCACACGAATCGAGGAAATCCTCGAAACGCCGAACTCCACTGTGTGACCCGGTTGTAACTCCGTCACCGCAAAATCGCTCATGGTATCTTCGGATGATAAATTGGCCGGCGGCGTGTTTGCAGCAGATGAGGAAGAGGACTACATCGCTACGTACCGTCGGCGGCGGCGTGCGGTTTGCTTGACGCGGGCTAGATCTCCGACGCAGAAAGAACTAGGAGGGCAAGCGAGCGGGCAAGCGGTTTTCAAAAACTAGGGTTTTCCGATGCACGCAAGGGTGAGAATTAGCCCGCCGCGCCGCCCCTTTTTATACATACGGCGCGACGCTTTGAAAAACCTGCAGCCCAACATTGCCACGTCCCATCAACGGTCAACTCAAAAACCCCTGCGGAACCACTTCGAGCGAGGATAGCGTCTCCACCATCTAGCGGCGTCTTCGGCACCAGATGACTCAGTCGAACTGGTCCCTCGGAGGGCAAATGTTAGGGCGAAGGCGAAGACGCTACCCTTCGCTTCAGGACTTCGCCACCTCGCTCAACCAAACGGAGGCAAGAAGACCGGTGCGTCCTACCCTTCGTCCTCCTCACCGCAAGACGAAGGCCTACGATGAAGTCTGTCTCCATCCTACATCCTCAACCGTCCTGGAGGCCCATGTGAGGTTCAGCCCACTGTAACAGGCCCCGCACGGAGAAGCGTGTTACGGGCCTGATTTGTAATAAGCTTTTTTGTAATTACGGTCCGTAACCCTCCCTTATGGGAATATTCTGGGGATAATCCAGGTGCCCGAGGGCATAAGCGTTCTTACATTGAGACGATAGACAATCGGGCGCCTATAAATACCCCCGTACTGTGCCCTTGAGAGGCTAGAGGAACAGAGCAATTGCGATCCCACGATAAACCTTGTTTGCACTCTTCCCACTCCCCCGTTGGATCAACTTGCTCAGGAGCGCAAGTTCCAACAGGCGAGCTTGCTGCTGGAGTATCGGTGAGGCAGGGAGCTGTATAAATGGAGAGAGAGCTCCAGAGCACGGCTGCCACGTTTCTCCATTACAGCAATTCGTCGAACACGTGGCGAGTGCTACAGTAGCGACATTGGGCGACCATTTTTGGCATCTTCTGCTTGGATTCGGACATGGGTCACTGTAGCAAAGATATTTCCCACGCAATACACCACAAGTTTGATTAAGGGTTCTCAGCCATTTGCCAAATAGATTAAGAGATAATTAAGTCCAAAGTTGCTACCATCATAGGGTTAATTTCACCTAAAGAATGGATGTCAAACCTTGTCAAAATGGGTCGGATGAATGTCATCTTTTGATATGATGTGCCCCTATTAGTTATTAACAACTTTTATATTTGGGGAAACTTGAGTTGTTCAACAAAAATTTGGGAACGCGAGACGTCAACCCGAATGACGCTGATTTCAGACTAAGAATTCGAATCCTGAAATCAGATTTTTATTCTGTCTTGATGGCACTGTTTGAGATACTTAGAGATTGAATCAAGGCTTGGTTTAAATATAATATTTGTTGTATAACATAGGTTCTACAACTTTTATTAAAGGTCAAACCTCATATCTTGAATATAAATTAAAATTTCAATTTGGTCAAGGTAGCACCATTATAAAGCTTCAAACTATATTTTTAGGCAATCGGGGTATTTTCTCGACATATTCTTGGAATTTTATCTACATGAACCCTTAATAACTTTTATTGTAGAGTTGATATAGAGTTGTTTGAGCAAGCTGACAAGGTTTGGTTGAATTTCAAAATTTGCATTTGTTCAGATGAGCAGTTTCAAGCATGTATAGGATTTATCTTTTCATGTGTGTATGTGGTTCGAACTTCTAGAAATCTTTAGATACACTTGATAGATAAAGATGAATGATGATATAGAGATAACAAGCTAATTTGCATAAAAATAATTAGAGGTTGACACAATAGATTTTTCGCTGGAGAATGCGGATTCGGACATAATATTTGGACGTAGACCGACTATCGAGACAGCGGATTCAGACATAGATCGGATAATATCACAAATGTCAAGAGTCCAAATAAATGAGTCTGGACAGGAGTTACGAGACGATATTGAGTTTTGAGTTTGCATTTGCTCCGAGAAATAAAAGTTTTAACAGGCTCCAAATTCGGCTTTCTGTGAGACTGAATAACTCCGAATTCGGTGAAATGAGAATGAACAGTGGATAATCAGAGACACACGCGAGCGAGAAATAGAAATTTTTACTATGCATCCGAGATTAGGATAAATCTCCCGATATAACGCGAAATAGACACCTGGGGTGTCACAGAGGGAAAAACAAATCAAATGGGAATCAAGCAAATGAACACGGTGATTTGTTTTACCGAGGTTCGGTTCCAAAGAACCTAGTCCCCGTTGAGGTGGTCACAAAGACCGGGTCTCTTTCAACCCTTTCCCTCTCAAACGGTCACTTAGGCCGAGTGAGCTTTCTCCTTAATCAAACGGGTCACGTAGACCCCGCAAGGACCACCACACACTTAGGTGTCTCTTGGTTTGATTACAAGTCACTTCAGAACAAGAATGAGGAAGGAAGAAAGTGATCCAAGCAACAAGAGCGCAAATGAACATGAACACACACTCTCTCAAGTCACTAGGTGGTTGGAATGAATTTGGGACTTGGAGACGCTTTGATCTTTTGAATTGTGTCTATGTAAAGCCTAAAATTGGAAATAATAATAATAGTAGAATAAATAAGCTAATATATTTATCATGGTAATTTGGGAATTGTTGAAACCTTTGAAAATTTAATTAGGATCCTTCCTTATTATGATCTATCAATAATATTGAAATAGTGGAGCAATCAGTAAACAAACAAAGATGGATAAATCTCTTATTTATAATTTTGTGTGAGGCACTTTATCAGCACCATAACATAAATTAAACTTCCAATTTTAAATAAAGACATAACATGAGATAAGGGGAGAAAGGAAATTTTAATAAAGTTATTCTTTTCTTCCATATTTACACAATATAGAGAATAATAAATAAATAATTTCAGTGCAGGTAATAGAATAATTAGAATTTGATCTGATGTTTGAAATCTGGGAATTAAAAACCATAATTTGAATTTAGTTTGAGTTTTGATTTGGAAATAAAACAGAAATTATAAAAGAAAAAGAAAACAAAAATGGAAAACGCACCTGGGCCAAATCTCCTTTGCTTCGGCCCACTGGAAACTCCCCGCGCGGCCCAACTTCATAACCGCGCGACGCATCTGTTGCTTTGCGCCGACACGTTGGGCCCACACGTCATACAGCGCACGCCTACCAGCTCGCTGACGCTTGGGACCCATCTGTCGGTGGCTTCATCCGATGACTGCGCGCGCGCCTGGACACCGCCTCGCGGGCCCCATTCGTCAGCCTGTCTCCTCTCCGCGCGTGCTGCAAACGCTCCTCCGTGGGTCACTGCCACCGCCGGACCCACTGTCAGTCCTATCCCCTTCCCAAGTCCGTAGCTCAACGAAATCGCCGACCGCCTCGCCGGGGATCTTGCTTCTTGTGACCATGCTCGGACTTCGTTACCGGGTATAAATTGGGCGTCGCGACATCATCGTCCTCTCAACTCTGGGCATCGAGCTCAACTGGAACCCATCACGCACGCACGAACCTTCTGCCGTGAGAAAGAGTGCACCGCGAGAGAGGGAGATTGGGTCGCCATTGTCTTGGCGAAATTTGTGCTCGGGGTGCTTCGTCGGGGGTCTGCGCGCATCTCCGAGTGGAGTTCTTGGACTGAGGGCGGTCTGGGCTTAACGAATTTCTCATCGACACGCCGCCGTGGCCGTTGTTCCGCCGTATCGCGTCGACAGCCCCTTCCTCGTCACCACCGACGGTAAGAACACCTCTGTATGTCTCATCTTCATCTCTGCTCTGTTTACCGCCCCTTGATTTTGGGGATTCACGCTCGGGATCTCGGATTGGAAACGGCCGGTGATGGCCTCCGCCGTGCGGATGCACAGGGGTGCTACCGCGCCAGCGTTAGGATTGGGGGAGAGGGAAGAAGGGTCGCTGGCCGTTAGATTGGAGACTGACGACTAGGATTCGGATCTGGGGAAAAATAGCTATGAGCCGTTGATCGATGGATGGACGTGTGGGATTAAATCTGCGCATACCGGTTCGATGTTTCACTCTGGACCGTCGATCGTGGATCCAAGGGCTGCGGCGAGATCTCGGCTTCATTAAATTCGAGCCGTTGGATGTAGATCAGAGCGCTCGCGCTGCATGCCGGTTCGGCGTGATTGGGATCTAATCGGGGCCCTTGATCTTGCATCGGGCGGCTCACGGGAGGTCTTACCCCTTCACCGTGGTCAAATTTCACAAGAGCCCCTGACCAAAGTGCAAATCAACCCGCGGTCCACCCTCGGGGTTCTATGTGTCTGGGGATTTATTGCACCAAGGCCCCTGCCTTCTAGATTAATTGAGGCGCAGTCCAGGAATTAAATAAAATCAGATAATAGATTTAGAAATCGATTTTGAGTATAAAAAAATAATTGTAAAACTTGGGTAATTCATAGAAAATTCATATTAAGCCCAAATTAATCCGTTCCAGTTCCTATAGTTTTGTAATATTATTGTCTATCATCTAATACCACTGTTTTCACATGAAAGTCTCATTAAAAATTATATCCTATTTAATCTTATATCAAATACATAAAACCTTAGAAAAGTCATAACTCCTCCGTTTTAACTCCGATTTGATCCGTTCAAGTTGCGTTAGTCTCGTACAAATGCGTAGACTATCATTATGCAGTTTATTCTTATGTTTGGTGTAATGTTAATTTTGCCTATACACTGTTTGTTTGTATTGCTACGACTAGCAGTGAAGTCACGTGTCATCTGAAGATCATCCTGGTACCTGGAATCTCAAGTCCCAGGCAAGTTGTGCCCTTGATCACTTCTTTTTACCCAGCCATGTTCTGATTAATCATAATGATCTACATAGGTTAATTTTGATGGGACCCAATAGGTTACCCTAGTTTGTCTATCTTTATACCTTGTTACCACTGAACTTTTTGGGTAGTACTTGCTAGTGCTTTATGTGGTTTTGGGTATGAAGGTACATTATTCATGATCACACTTTTATTATATGTTTATTATTACTGTTCATGATAAGATCATTATGTTAATTGGAACATGGAGCGACCACCCGGGAAAACAGTGCTACCACAAGGGAGGAATGGGACCCCTTGGCTGATTAATTAGGAAAGCTAGTGGAAGACTACCTTACCCGAAAGGGGCAAGGGCAGTAGGGGAGTGGTCAGTGTAGGGAGGCCCTCGGGAGGATTTTGCTGCGATGGCGGTCCTGCAAGGGATTCCTGCATTGGAGCTTCCTATAAACTGTAGCGGGTTTTCTGAAGCTAGTGGAACTTTGTAAAGGCCTCGTAGTGTTACCCTGCCTCGCCTCCTCAGGTAGAGGTGTATGGGAAGTCGCGATCCCTTGGCATATGGGTAGCATGACTTGTGGGTAAAGATGCGCAACCTCTGCAGAGTGTAAAACTGGTATACTAGCCGTGCTCACGGTCATGAGCAGCTCGGACCCTCACATGATTAAATTATGGAACTTAAACTCAATTTGTCATATGCATTGCATCGCAGGTGAAGTTGTTACTTTTGTTCTACTATTTAACTGGATTGGTATTTACTTATACTTAGTAACTGCTAATAAAATTTTGACCAACTTTAAAAGCAATGCTCAGCTCTAACCATCTTCTTTGGTAAGCCTTACACTTCACGTGAGCTCCCACCTTTGGCGAGTTCATGCACATTATTCCCCACAACTTGTTGAGCGATGAACGTATGTGAGCTCACTCTTGCTGTCTCACACCCCCCCCCCACAGGTCAAGAACAGGTACCGCAAGATGAGGTGCATGGAGGATGCTGCGATGTGTTCGTGAGAGGTCTAGGCCGTCGTCTCCCAGTCAACTTTAGGTTGCTGGACCGTTGTCTCCTTATAATGTAATTATTTATTTTGTATAGAACTCCTGTTATATATAAAGATGTGACATTCGATCCTGTGCCACTATACATCATATGTGTGAGACTTGGTCCCAGCATACCTGGTGTTTATGTTCGCACCCGGGTTTTGGACCCCTAAAATCCGGGTGTGACAGAAGTGGTATCAAAGGAATGTTGACTGTAGGACGAAACCTAGATAGAACTGGACAACCATTCTTTAATTACCTTACTCTGATTCTTTTCTAAAACTTGTCTTAATCTTTTCTCATCTATTTCCGCTTCACTCTGATCATTCTTACCTTATCCTCCTAAAGACAAATGTGGATTTCATACTTTGAAATCCAGTGCCTAAAGTGACTTTAGGAATAGGAGACCTAATCCTAGGAACAAAAACAAAACTATTTTTATAAGTGTCTATGTATTTGAATGTTTGTTCTTATGATATCTGTCTGATTTGGATCTTTGTTTGAGTGTGATGGGTTGTGGAGTAATGTCCACAATTACATCTGCATATACATCTAGGCATAAAGGATAGCATTTGTAAGATAACTAGACAATCTAGATTATCCCCTTAGAAAATATATGTATATAGTATTCCGTATCTATCTCATCTTGACATATTCTATCTTACCTTTGGACATTCACCTCGTACAACTAATTACCCTAGTCTTGACATAGAATATCTGGCCCAGCCCTGCCAAAGAAAGTTTTAGTACATAACCAACTATTAGCTTATTCATTCTGCCTACTAAATGATTCCCTTGCAAAGCTATCTTACCATATGCTTCTAACTTAGATGGTCAATACCAGGCGGGGTGGTGGAATTGATTTACCTCCTAATCGACACACTCGGTGGATATATCGACAACCCCAACCACAGTCAGCAGAGATGAATCCTCCTAATCCCCCACCAGGCGGAGTTGATCCACTAGTCGCAACTCAAATGAGAATGATGCAGCAAATGGCGGACACTATGGCAGATATGCGCGCACAGATGCAGCAAGAACGCCAGGAAATGCACCAGGAAAAGAGAAGATGCACGTCGGGAAATGCGCCAAGAGCGGGAAGAGATACGCCAGGAGAGAAGGGTACAACAACAGCAGCTGCAGCAACAACTTCAACAACAGCAGCAACAACAACAAGTGCCATTGCCTCCACCTCCACCACCAGCTCCACCCCGGGACAAGCACCGGGAATTCATGAGCCACAAACCACCAACCTTCTCCAACTCCGCAGATCCGCTGCAAGCAGATGACTGGTTAAAGTCCATAGAGAAGATGCTCAACATAGCTCAGTGCTCGGATAGAGAGAAAGTACTCTATGCATCAGGTCGTCTTGCTGGTCCCGCTGCGGATTGGTGGGATGCGTACTGTGCAGCTCATGTTGCTGTCGATACAATTACCTGGGCAGAATTCTCCACACAATTCAGAAATTACCATATTCCTGCTGGGCTCATGAAGATTAAGAGAAAGGAGTTTCTATCCCTTAAGCAAGGAAGTATGTCTGTGAGTGAATACAGGGACAAATTCATCCAGTTATCTCGATATGCTCCTAGAGATGTTGAGGATGATGAGCAAAAGCAGGAGTTTTTTCTGGACGGTTTGATTGGACCTTTGCAATATCAACTGGTATCACACACATTCCCATCTTTCCTAAAGGCTACTTGACAAAGCTATTGCTGTAGAAAATAAGAGGAGTATATTTGGAGAGAAAAGAAAGGCTGCTACCCAAGGGCAGATTGGAAGTAGTTCCCGTCCTCGCTATACTACCACTCCAAGTGCACCAGCTAGTGGCAGTCCTGGACAACAAACTCAACAGGCACCAACTGCTCCTCCAAAAGCAAGCACTCCAGTAGGACCCGTTGCTCCTAACACAACCGCCAACAGGGCATGCTTCAAGTGTGGACAACCGGGACACTACGCCAACTACTGTCCCAACAGAGCTGCCTACACTACACCGGCTCCGATGAAGCAAGGACAAGCCTCGGCAGGAAAGAGTCAGCCCCTATCTATCAACCGGGGATATGCCCATCATGCAGAAGTAGAAGCTGAACCCGGTGAACTTGAAATTCAAGAAGAAGAGCCAGTTGGAGATGAAGTAGTCGGTGAAGAAGTCAACGAGCAACAAGAATAGAGATAAACATAGATATAAATACATATATATATATATATATTTACTATTTGTAAGACCTAAATATTAGTTTAGCTATTAGTTAGTATTATTACTATTTTAGTGATAATAGTAAGGTCTATTAAACCTATGTTTTGTTAAAGGATTATGCATCATGCCGAGATTTCTTTGTTTGTGCATATGTTCCGAGAACAATATGGGTATACATCCCTTTTCTTACAAATCTCGAGGACGAGATTATTTTTAAGGGGGGTAGGATTTGTAAAGCCTAAAATTGGAAATAATAATAATAGTAGAATAAATAAGCTAATATATTTATCATGGTAATTTGGGAATTGTTGAAACCTTTGAAAATTTAATTAGGATCCTTCCTTATTATGATCTATCAATAATATTGAAATAGTGGAGCAATCAGTAAACAAACAAAGATGGATAAATCTCTTATTTATAATTTTGTGTGAGGCACTTTATCGGCACCATAACATAAATTAAACTTCCAATTTTAAATAAAGACATAACATGAGATAAGGGGAGAAAGGAAATTTTAATAAAGTTATTCTTTTCTTCCATATTTACACAATATAGAGAATAATAAATAAATAATTTCAGTGCAGGTAATAGAATAATTAGAATTTGATCTGATGTTTGAAATCTGGGAATTAAAAACCATAATTTGAATTTAGTTTGAGTTTTGATTTGGAAATAAAACAGAAATTATAAAAGAAAAAGAAAACAAAAATGGAAAACGCACCTGGGCCAAATCTCCTTTGCTTCGGCCCACTGGAAACTCCCCGCGCGGCCCAACTTCATAACCGCGCGACGCATCTGTTGCTTTGCGCCGACACGTTGGGCCCACACGTCATACAGCGCACGCCTACCAGCTCGCTGACGCTTGGGACCCATCTGTCGGTGGCTTCATCCGATGACTGCGCGCGCGCCTGGACACCGCCTCGCGGGCCCCATTCGTCAGCCTGTCTCCTCTCCGCGCGCGCTGCAAACGCTCCTCCGTGGGTCACTGCCACCGCCGGACCCACTGTCAGTCCTATCCCCTTCCCAAGTCCGTAGCTCAACGAAATCGCCGACCGCCTCGCCGGGGATCTTGCTTCTTGTGACCATGCTCGGACTTCGTTACCGGGTATAAATTGGGCGTCGCGACATCATCGTCCTCTCAACTCTGGGCATCGAGCTCAACTGGAACCCATCACGCACGCACGAACCTTCTGCCGTGAGAAAGAGTGCACCGCGAGAGAGGGAGATTGGGTCGCCATTGTCTTGGCGAAATTTGTGCTCGGGGTGCTTCGTCGGGGGTCTGCGCGCATCTCCGAGTGGAGTTCTTGGACTGAGGGCGGTCTGGGCTTAACGAATTTCTCATCGACACGCCGCCGTGGCCGTTGTTCCGCCGTATCGCGTCGACAGCCCCTTCCTCGTCACCACCGACGGTAAGAACACCTCTGTATGTCTCATCTTCATCTCTGCTCTGTTTACCGCCCCTTGATTTTGGGGATTCACGCTCGGGATCTCGGATTGGAAACGGCCGGCGATGGCCTCCGCCGTGCGGATGCACTAGGGGTGCTGCCGCGCCAGCGTTAGGATTGGGGGAGAGGGAAGAAGGGTCGCTGGCCGTTAGATTGGAGACTGGCGACTAGGATCGGATCTGGGGAAAAATAGCTATGAGCCGTTGATCGATGGATGGACGTGTGGGATTAAATCTGCGCATACCGGTTCGATGTTTCACTCTGGACCGTCGATCGTGGATCCGAGGGCTGCGGCGAGATCTCGGCTTCATTAAATTCGAGCCGTTGGATGTAGATCAGAGCGCTCGCGCTGCATGCCGGTTCGGCGTGATTGGGATCTAATCGGGGCCCTTGATCTTGCATCGGGCGGCTCACGGGAGGTCTTACCCCTTCACCGTGGTCAAATTTCACAAGAGCCCCTGACCAAAGTGCAAATCAACCCGCGGTCCACCCTCGGGGTTCTATGTGTCTGGGGATTTATTGCACCAAGGCCCCTGCCTTCTAGATTAATTGAGGCGCAGTCCAGGAATTAAATAAAATCAGAAAATAGATTTAGAAATCGATTTTGAGTATAAAAAAATAATTGTAAAACTTGGGTAATTCATAGAAAATTCATATTAAGCCCAAATTAATCCGTTCCAGTTCCTATAGTTTTGTAATATTATTGTCTATCATCTAATACCACTGTTTTCACATGAAAGTCTCATTAAAAATTATATCCTATTTAATCTTATATCAAATACATAAAACCTTAGAAAAGTCATAACTCCTCCGTTTTAACTCCGATTTGATCCGTTCAAGTTGCGTTAGTCTCGTACAAATGCGTAGACTATCATTATGCAGTTTATTCTTATGTTTGGTGTAATGTTAATTTTGCCTATACATTGTTTGTTTGTATTGCTACGACTAGCAGTGAAGTCACGTGTCATCTGAAGATCATCCTGGTACCTGGAATCTCAAGTCCCAGGCAAGTTGTGCCCTTGATCACTTCTTTTTACCCAGCCATGTTCTGATTAATCATAATGATCTGCATAGGTTAATTTTGATGGGACCCAATAGGTTACCCTAGTTTGTCTATCTTTATACCTTGTTACCACTGAACTTTTTGGGTAGTACTTGCTAGTGCTTTATGTGGTTTTGGGTATGAAGGTACATTATTCATGATCACACTTTTATTATATGTTTATTATTACTGTTCATGATAAGATCATTATGTTAATTGGAACATGGAGCGACCACCCAGGGAAAACAGTGCTACCACAAGGGAGGAATGGGACCCCTTGGCTGATTAATTAGGAAAGCTAGTGGAAGACTACCTTACCCGAAAGGGGCAAGGGCAGTAGGGGAGTGGTCAGTGTAGGGAGGCCCTCGGGAGGATTTTGCTGCGATGGCGGTCCTGCAAGGGATTCCTGCATTGGAGCTTCCTATAAACTGTAGCGGGTTTTCTGAAGCTAGTGGAACTTTGTAAAGGCCTCGTAGTGTTACCCTGCCTCGCCTCCTCGGTAGAGGTGTATGGGAAGTCGCGATCCCTTGGCAGATGGGTAGCATGACTTGTGGGTAAAGATGCGCAACCTCTGCAGAGTGTAAAACTGGTATACTAGCCGTGCTCACGGTCATGAGCAGCTCGGACCCTCACATGATTAAATTATGGAACTTAAACTCAATTTGTCATATGCATTGCATCGCAGGTGAAGTTGTTACTTTTGTTCTACTATTTAACTGGGTTGGTATTTACTTATACTTAGTAACTGCTAATAAAATTTTGACCAACTTTAAAAGCAATGCTCAGCTCTAACCATCTTCTTTGGTAAGCCTTACACTTCACGTGAGCTCCCACCTTTGGCGAGTTCATGCACATTATTCCCCACAACTTGTTGAGCGATGAACGTATGTGAGCTCACTCTTGCTGTCTCACACCCCCCCACAGGTCAAGAACAGGTACCGCAAGATGAGGTGCATGGAGGATGCTGCGATGTGTTCGTTAGAGGTCTAGGCCGTCGTCTCCCAGTCAACTTTGGGTTGCTGGACCGTTGTCTCCTTATAATGTAATTATTTATTTTGTATAGAACTCCTGTTATATATAAAGATGTGACATTCGATCCTGTGCCACTATACATCATATGTGTGAGACTTGGTCCCAGCATACCTGGTGTTTATGTTCGCACCCGGGTTTTGGACCCCTAAAATCCGGGTGTGACAGTCTAGGAGTGAATGCACTAGCTCTTGTATTGAATGAGAACTTTAGAAAACTTGGATGCTTGGAGTTGTGGTGGTTGGGGGGTATTTATAGCCCTCAACCACCAAAGAAGCCGTTGGGTAGGCTGCTGTCGATGGGCGCACCGGACAGTCCGGTGCGCCACCGGACATGCACTGTAGGCTGTCCGGTGTGCTGCCAGTCACCCAACCGTTAGGGTTCGGAGCGAATTCGACCGTTGGAGCTTTGTCCTCTTGCGGCACCAGATAGTTCGGTGTGGCACCGGACTATTCGGTGCCACACCGGACAGGTCCTGTTCACTGTCCAGTGCGCCTATAACTCTGCGGCTCTGACTCTGCACGCACTGTTCTTCACTGTTGCCCTGTTAGTGGCTTTTGCAGTCGACCGTTGCGCGAATTAGCTGTTGCTCCGCTGGCACACCGGACTGTCCGGTGGAGTCCGGTGAATTATAGCGGAGGGGGCCTTCTAATTCCGGAGAGTGGCTGCTTCGGATTTGTATGGGCATGGTGCACTAGACACTATCCAGTGGCACACCGGACAATCCAGTGTGCTAGACCACAGCACACTCAAGTCTTTGCTCCTTTTAATTTTAGTCCCTAACTTGAATCTTTTATTGGTTTGTGTTGAACCTTATGCACCTGTAATACATGAGTTCTAGAGCAAACTAGTTAGTCCATATATTTGTGTTGGAAATTCAACCACCAAAATTAATTGTAGGAAAAGGTCAACCCTATTTTTCTTTCACCCAGGCCGTGCCGGATCGGGTCGCGTGCCAAGACATGTGTCCAAGCACAGCCCGGACAAGCCCAAATCGTGCCGGGTTGGCCCAACAGCTTGTTGGGCCACTACGGGCTATGCCCACCACTGGCCCAGCACGCCCCAAAAAACAGAAATCACAAAAATTACTAAAATTCACAGAATTCACATTGACATCAGTCATTGACAAAAGCACAACACACAAGCACACATAACATATGAAATGAGATAATTATGGAGCTGTTTGTGCAATGGCTATCTCATTAAAAACCTTCTTAGGCAAAAACTCACACCTCGTGAGAAAAAAGCCTAAGAAGGAAAAAAGAGTACAGCCCTAGCTCCTAAGCCCTAAGGCATAAGTTCATACAGTCCATGAGTTCATTAGAAGAATAAGCCATCAGGCAAACACCTACTGTTTGTGTTCTTCTGGATCATCAAGGTACAAGTTCTCATGTTCAGCTTCAAGTTCCCGTGTCTCTTCCTCCATAGTATGTTGTAGGTGAGCATCAGCAAGCTTCTAGTCTTTTATGCAAGACAAAACCTTGACCATATCTAGAGCTAGGAGACGTTGACGCTCTTCAATCACCCTACCAGCAAGACTAAAGGTAGAATCAGAAGATATAGTAGAAGCTGGGACTGTCAAGACATCTTTAGCAAGTAGAGCAAGAATAGGATAAGTGAGCTTATGCTGATACCACCAAGATAGGACATTGAAGTCCTCATCAAACTCAGATATAGTATCACTAAGTAAGATGCCAGCTCAGAAGTGGATGCAACAGTAGAGATAGAACTAGAACTTGTCTCCTTCCCACAGAAAACTCACCATCATAGTCATCATCACCATAGATGTCATCCTATGCCATTTTTTCTTACCAGAACCAAGAGATGTTGGGTGTTGATTAGCACGCCGACGTGTGTCACCAAATTTAGCTTCATACAACTAAAATATCTTGGAAAGTTTAGATCTAACTTCAATTGGAACATTAGAGTAATTTGTACCAGTTAAGCTAGCTAACCTGACAAGGAGTTTGTTAAAACCCCTCATCTTAGCCTTGGGTCTAAAATAAATGCAACAGCATATAGAATAGGAATATATCCCTCTAATATTTCAAAATTTTATCTTCCATGGGAACAATAGCAGCCCTAAGAAGTCTATCATTTTCAAATGAATTTAGATGTCTGGCTATCCTCAGAATATGGTGTAGCATCGAAGTAGCAGTAGGGTAGTAAACACCAGACAATGCAACAGTGGATTTATAAAATAATTCTAGGAAAGAAAGAACTTTTTCAGCAATTGTCCAATGATCATCAGTGAGTAAAGGAGTACCATCAGGATTCAAAGGATATTGAATTTTGATAAAAACAGAAAAGCTGGACTTGTATGGTACTAGGTGTTTAAGCATTAAGTATGTAGAATTCCATCTAACATCCATGTCAACACCAAACTTATGAGGACGAATAGCCATACTCATACAATAGCTTTTATATGTAGCTATTTGTTGATTTGAAGCATTTAAAAAGGTTATAGCGGTTCTAAAGTCATCAATATAAGCTTTCAAATGTTGAAGACCAGCTTTAACAATTAGATAAATAACATGACAGGAACATCTTTGATGCAAGAACATAGTGCACAAGTCATCATCATTAGGTGTAAAAAAATCAGCATCATCAACAGTCACAACAGGAGCAGGCACACCAAGATAACCAGACAAGAAAGGTCTCAGATATTTCATGGCAGTATTGTTTGATGAAGCATTATCTAAGGTGATTGCAAATACTTTATCAGTTAAAGCATAATCATCTATCACAGTAGCAACTAGATTAGCAATACTAACACAACTATGTTTACCATCAATTAGCCTTAGACCAAGCAACTTTTTTTCTATTTCCTAGTGATAATTCACAAAATGAGAAACTACACTTTAATAGTCTTCCTTAGCCTTGCCAACCCAAATATTAGAGGTTAGACAAACAGATGTAACATCAGTTTTCAAAGTACCAATTAAGTTTACCTTACGCTCATTATATAACTTAATCATGTCCCTAGCAGTGGTTTGCCTAGAAACATGCAAAAATCTAGGGTTATGTGCACGAGTGATGTATTCTTGAAATGCATCAGTGGAGCCATGCATAGAGGTAGATCATCTCTAGCTATCAAACGATAAAGTTCACTCCTTGCAATAGAAGGACAGTACTCCCAACGCTGTAAAGAACCATTGGGGTTGTACTTAAGCACAGATTGGGTTTGGCCAGAGCGATCGTGTGCCTTCTTAGCACTACAATTGTGTCTAAGCAAGTGACCAGTACCAGAAGAGGATCTAGCACTTAATGTTTCATGACAGTACTTGCATCTAGCATCATACCTTACACGCTTACCATTTACCAGATTGGTTAACTCGTCGAAATTGTTCCAAACTTTGGATCTCTTCCTTAAGCAGCCACCAGCAGAGGCACTGGTAGATGCTGGTGGGCTCGTGGAGTCCGTAGCAGTGCCTGTTCTAGAGCCGATGAAATCCTCGAGCTCGATAGGATCTAAATGAGTGACACCAACACCCATTAAGGCTTGTCTAGCATCCATCGCCTCATTGTGGCCCTCAAGCTGTTGCTCCTCCTCCTCTGCAACCGGGTCAAGATCCATAGCCTTGAGACCTTGGGCTCGATAATGAGCACGAGGAGCACAGCTAGAGCCGGCTGCCTGGCTCCTCGAGTCCTCGACCTCTCGCACATGTCTCCGACTCCTCAACGACTACACGACATCAGATTTCATCGATACCTACGTTGAGGAACACACCGGAAGGATTAGGGTTAGGAGTAGGGCCCAAGGAACACACCGATAGAATCATAGAATAGGGATAGGAGTAGGGCCCAAGAAACTCACCTTGTGCAGTCGGAGCGCCTGAAAGTCGCCTAGAGGGGGGTGAATAGGGTAAATCTGAAATTTATAAACTTAAGCACAACTACAAGCCGGGGTTAGCGTTAGAAGTATAAGTGAGTCCAAAAGAGAGGGCGCAAAACAAATCACGAGCAAATAAGAAGTGAGACACAATGATTTGTTTTACAGAGGTTCGGTTCTTGCAAACCTACTCCCCGTTGAGGTGGTCACAAAGATCGAGTCTCTTTCAACCCTTTCCCTCTCTCAAACGGTCACTTAGACCGAGTGAGCTTCTCTTCTCAATCACACGGGACACAAAGTCCCCGCAAGGACCACCACACAATTGGTGTCTCTTGCCTTGGTTACAATTGAGTTGATCACAAGAAAGAATGAAGAAGAAAAGAAGCAATCCAAGCGCAAGAGCTCAAATGAACACAAGTCACTCTCACACTAGTCACTAATTGATTTGGAATGATCTTTGGACTTGCGAGAGGATTTGATCTCTTTGGTGTGTCTTGTATTGAATGCTATAGCTCTTGTAAGGTGTAGGAAGTCTGAAAACTTGGATGCAATGAATGGTGGGTGGTTGGGGGTATTTATAACTCCAACCACCAAAGTAGCCCGTTGGTGGAGGCTTCTGTCGACGGGCGCACCGGACAGTCTGGTGCGCCTGCCACGTCACCCAGCCGTTGGATTCTGACCATTGGAGCTTCTGTCTTCTGGGTCACTGGACAGTCCGGTCGTGCACCGGACAGGTCCTGTAGACTGTCCGGTGCGCCTTCTGGCGCCTGCTCTGACTTCTGCGCGCGCAGGCACGCACTGTAGCGCATTTAATGCCTTCGCAGACGACCGTTGGCGCGAAGTAGCCGTTGCTCCGCTGGCACAACGGACAGTCCGGTGCCCCACCAAACACTGTCCGGTGAATTATAGCGGAGTGGCTCCCAGAATTCCCAAAGGTGAGCAGTTCGGAGTTGGAGTCCCTGGTGCACCGGACACTGTCCGGTGGTGCACCGAACAGTCCGGTGCGCCAGACCAGGGCACACTTCGACTGACTTTAGCTCTCTATATTTGAATTCTTTCTTTTGACTTGTATTAGTTTGTTGTGAACCTTTGGGACCTGTAGAGATGATAATTTAGAGCAAACTGGTTAGTCCAATAATTTGTGTTGGGCAATTCAACCACCAAAATTCTTATTGGAAAAGGTTTGACCCTATTTCCCTTTCAATCTCCCCCTTTTTGGTGATTGATGCCAACACAAACCAAAGCAAATATAAAAGTGCAGAATTGAACTAGTTTGCATAATGTAAGTGCAAAGGTTGCTTGGAATTGAAACCAATATACTTATCTCAATAGATGTGCATGGATGGTTTTTTCTTCTTTTTTTATTTAAAATTTTGGACCACATTTGCACCACGAGTTTTGTTTTTGCAAATTCTTTGTAAAATTCTTTTCAAAATCATTTTTCAAATAGTCAAAGGTTATATGAATAAGATTGAAGAAAGCATTTTCAAGATTTGAAATTTTCTCCCCCTGTTTCAAATGCTTTTCCTTTGACTAAAACAAAACTCCCCCTAAATAGAAATTCTCCTCTTAGAGTTCAAGAGGGCTTTGCAATTTTCGAAGAACTACTTTCTCCCCCTTTTGAACACAATAAGATATTAAATTGAAAACTTCATTTTTAAATTTGGTGGTGGTGCGGTCCTTTTGCTTTGGGCTCATACTTTCTCCCCCTTTGGCATGAAACGCCAAAAACGGATACTTGTGAGTGAAATATAAGCCCTTTTTTCAAACTTTCTCCTCCTTTGGCAAACAAAAATATGAGTGAAGATTATACCAAAGTGGAGAACGGTGCGGAGTACCGGCAAATATAATTGGAGTTGAGTGGAAGCGCCTTTGTTTGTCGAATACTCCATTTCCCTTTCAGTATCTATGACTAAGCATAAGATGATACTTGAAAACACATTAGTCATAGACATAAAAAGAGATATGATCAAAGGTATATAAAGGAGCAATGTGTGCAAAGAATCAATCAAAATTTCTAGAATCAAGAATATTTAGCTCATTCCTAAGTTTGGTAAAGGATTGTTCATCTAAAGGCTTGGTAAAGATATCGGCCAATTGATCTTTGGTGTTTATATAGGCTATCTCGATATCCCCCTTTTGTTGGTGATCTCTCAGAAAGTGATACTGAATGGCTATGTGCTTAGTGCGGCTGTGTTCAACGGGATTATCCGCCATGCGGATTGCACTCTCATTGTCACATAGGAGAGGGACTTTGCTAAACTTGTAGCCATAGTCCCTAAGGGTTTGCCTCATCCAAAGCAATTGCGCGCAACAATGACATGCGGCAATGTACTCGGCTTCGGCGGTAGAAAGAGCTACTGAGTTTTGTTTCTTTGAAGCCCAAAGCACTAGGGATCTTCCCAGAAACTGACAAGTCCCTGATGTGCTCTTCCTATTAATCTTACACCCTGCCCAATCAGCATCGGAATATCCTAATAAATCAAGTGAGGATACCTTGGGGTACCAAATACCAAACTTAGGTGTATGAACTAAGTATCTCAAGATTCACTTCACGACCCTAAGGTGAACTTCCTTAGGGTCGGCTTGGAACCTTGCACACATGCATACGGAAAGCATAATGTCCGGTCGAGATGCACATAAATAGAGTAAAGAACCTATCATCGACCGGTATACCTTTTGATCTACGGATTTACCTCCCGTGTCGAGGTCGAGATGCCCATTGGTTCCCATGGGTGTCTTGATGGGCTTGGCATCCTTCATTCCAAACTTGGTGAGAATATCTTGAATATACTTTGTTTGGCTGATGAAGGTGCCCTCTTGGAGTTGCTTGACTTGGAATCCTAGAAAATACTTCAACTCCCCCATCATAGACATCTCAAATTTTTGAATCATGATCCTATTAAACTCTTCACAGATAGATTTGTTAGTAGACCCAAATATGATATCATCAACATAAATTTGGCATGCAAACAAATCATTTTCAATGGTTTTAGTGAACAAAGTAGGATCGGCTTTTCCGACTTTGAAGCCATTAGTGATAAGAAAATCTCTTAGGCATTCATACCATGCTCTTGGGGCTTGCTTGAGCCCATAAAGCGCCTTAGAGAGTTTGTAAACATAGTTAGGATACTCACTATCTTCAAAGCCGGGAGGTTGCTCAACATAGACCTCTTCCTTAATAGGTCCATTGAGGAAGGCACTCTTTACAGTCCATTTGGTAGAGCTTAAAGTCATGGTGAGTAGCATAGGCAAGTAATATTCAAATTGATTCAAGCCTAGCTACGGGTGCATAGGTTTCACCGAAATCCAAACCTTCGACTTGTGAATACCCTTTGGCCACAAGTCGTGCCTTGTTCCTTGTCACCACACTATGCTCATCTTGTTTATTGCGGAAGACCCACTTGGTTCCTACAACATTTTGGTTAGGACGTGGAACTAAATGCCATACCTCATTCCTTTTAAAATTGTTGAGCTCCTCTTGCATCGCCAGCACCCAATCCAAATCTTGAAGTGCTTCCTCTACCCTGTGTGGCTCAATAGAGGAAACAAACGAGTAGTGTTCACAAAAATGAGCAACACGAGATCGAGTGGTTACCCCCTTATGAATGTCTCCTAGGATGGTGTTCACGGGGTGATGTCGTTGGATTGCTTGGTGGACTCTTGGGTGTGGCGGCCTTGGAACTTGCTCATCCTCCTTGTCTTGATCATTTGCATCTCCCCCTTGATCATTGTCGTCTTCTTGAGGTGGCTCATCTTCTTGATCTTCTTCTTCATCATCTTGAGCCTCATCCTCATCTTGAGTTGGTGGAGATGCTTGCATGGAGGAGGATGGTTGATCTTGTGCTTGAATGGGCTCTTCGGATTCCTTAGGACACACATCCCCAATGGACATGTTCCTTAGAGCGACACACGGAGCCTCTTCATCATCTAATTCATCAAGATCAACTTGCTCTACTTGAGAGCCGTTAGTCTCATCAAACACAATGTCACAAGAAACTTCAACTAGTCCAGTGGACTTGTTAAAGACTCTATACGCCCTTGTGTTTGAATCATATCCTAGTAAAAAGCCTTCTACAGCCTTAGGAGCAAATTTAGATTTTCTTCCTCTTTTAACAAGAATAAAGCATTTGCTACCAAAGACTCTAAAATATGAAACATTGGGCTTTTTACCGGTGAGGAGTTCGTATGATGTCTTCTTGAGGATTCGGTGTAGATACAACCGGTTGAATGGCGTAGCAAGCGGTGTTGACCGCCTCGGCCCAAAACCGATCCGAAGTCTTGTACTCATCAAGCATGGTCCTTGCCATGTCCAATAGAGTTCTATTCTTCCTCTCCACTACACCATTTTGTTGTGGCGTGTAGGGAGAAGAGAACTCATGCTTGATGCCCTCCTCCTTATTAAGAAAGCCTTCTATTTGTGAATTCTTGAACTCCGTCCCATTATCGCTTCTAATT
The DNA here is from genome assembly GCA_029449295.1 of Zea luxurians. NCBI lineage: Eukaryota > Viridiplantae > Streptophyta > Magnoliopsida > Poales > Poaceae > Zea > Zea luxurians. Next base: position 42,934,923 of record JAOPSE010000015.1, read on the forward strand.
TTCTTGATCCTCAAGCCAAACTCATTTTGAGCCCGTCTCAAGAATCCCTTTAAGGTCTCTTGGGTTTGAGATTTATCCTGTAAAAAGAATACCCAAGTGAAGCGAGAATAATCATCCACAATAACAAGGCAGTACTTACTCCCGTGCGATGCTTATGTAAGCTATCGGGCCGAATAAATCCATGTGGAGTAGTTCCAGTGGCCTGTCAGTTGTCATGATGTTCTTGTGTGGATGATGAACACCAACCTGCTTCCCTGCTTGGCATGCGCTACAAATCCTGTCTTTCTCAAAATGCACATTTGTTAGTCCTAAAATGTGCTCTCCCTTTAGAAGCTTGTGAAGATTCTTCATTCCAACGTGGGCTAGTCGGTGATGCCAGAGCCAACCCATGTTAGTCTTAGCGATTAAGTAAGTATCGAGTTTAGCTCTATTGAAATCAACTAAGTATAGCTGACCCTCTAATACTCCCTTAAAAGCTACTTAATCATCACTTCTTCTAAAGACAGTAACACCTGTATCCGTAAAAAGACAGTTGTAGCCCATTTTACATAATTGAGAAACGGAAAGCAAGTTGTAGTCTAATGAGTCTACAAGAAAAACATTGGAAATGGAATGGTCAGGTGATATAGCAATTTTACCCAATCCTTTGACCAAACCTTGATTTTTGTCCCCGAATGTGATAGCTCGTTGGGGATCTTAGTTTTTCTCGTAGGAGGAGAACATCTTTTTCTCCCCAATCATATGGTTTGTGCACCCGCTGTCGATGATCCAACTTGAGCCCCCGGATGCATACACCTACAAAACAAATTTAGTTCTTGATTTTAGATACCCAAACAGTTTTGGGTCCTTTGACATTAGATACAAGAATTTTGGGTACCCAAACACAAGTCTTTGATCCCTTGTGTTTGCCCCCAACATACTTGGCAACGACCTTGCCTGATTTGTTAGTTAGCACATAGGAAGCATCAAAAGTTTTAAATGAAACATTATAATCATTTGATGCTTTAGGAGTTTTCTTCCTAGGCAATTTAGCATGGGTTGATTGCCTAGAACTAGATGCCTCACTCTTATACATAAAAGCATGATTAGGGCCAGAGTGAGACTTCCTGAGTGAATTCTCCTAATTTTGTGTTCGGGATAACCGGCAGGGTATAAAATGTAACCCTCGTTATCCTGAACCATGGGATCCTTGCCCTTAACAAAATTAGACAATCTTTTAGGTAGGGCATTAAGCTTGACATTGTCTCCCTGTCGGAAGCCAATGCCATCCTTAATGCCAAGGCGTCTCCCACTATAGAGCATGCTTCTAGCAAATTTAAATTTCTCATTTTCTAAGTCATGCTCATTAATTTTGGCACTAAGTTGAGCTATGTGATCATTTTGTTGTTTAATTAAGGCTAGGTGATCATGAATAGCATCAACATTAATATCTCTACATCTAGTGCAAATAGTAACATGCTCAACGGAAGATGTAGAGGGTTTTCAAGTATTTAATTCAACAATCTTAGCATGCAAAATATCATTCTCATCTCTAAGATTGGAAATAGAAGCATTGCAAACATCTAATTCTCTAGCCTTAGCAATTAATTTTTCATTTTCATTCTTAAGGCTAGCAAGAGAAGCATTCAATTTGTCAATCTTAGCAATTAAATTTGCATTATCATTTCTAAGACTAACAATTGAATCATCACAAACATCAAGCTTCCCAACCTTAGCAATTAAATTGGCATTCTCATTTCTAAGGTTGGAAATAATATCATGGCAAGTACTTAGCTCACTAGTTAATTTTTCACATTTTTCTACTTCTAGAGCATAAGCATTTTTCACTTTAACATGCTTTTTGTTTTCTTTAATTAGGAAGTCCTCTTGGCTATCCAAGAGTTCATCCTTATCATGAATAGCACTAATTAATTCATTTAATTTTTCCTTTTGTTGCATGTTTAAGTTGGCAAAAAGAGTAAACAAGTCATCCTCATTATCACTAGAATTAGCCTCATCGCTAGATGTTGCATATTTAGTTGAGGATTTTGATTTCACCTTCTTCCTTTTGCCGTCCTTTGCCATGAGGCACTTGTGGCCGACGTTAGGGAAGAGGAGCCCTTTGTTGACGGCGATGTTGGCAGCATCCTCGTTGGAGGAGGAGTCGGTGGAGCTCTCGCCAGAGTCCCACTCCCGGCAAACATGGGCATCGCCGCCCTTCTTCTTGTAATACTTCTTCTTTTCTCTCCTCTTTCCTTTCTTGTCGTCGCCCCTGTCACTATCACTAGAAATTGGACATTTAGCAATGAAATGACCGGGCTTACCACATTTGTAGCACACTTTCTTGGAACGGGGCTTGTAATCTTTCCCCTTCCTTTGTTTGATGATTTGACGGAAGCTCTTGATGATGAGCGCCATCTCCTCATTGTCGAGCTTGGAGGCGTCGATGGGGATTCTACTTGGAGTAGAATCTTCCTTCTTCTCCTCTGTTGCTTTGAATGCAATGGGTTGTGCTTCGAATACGGAGGAGGATGTGCCTTGCTCGATGATCTTTTTGGAGCCTTTTATCATTAGTTGAAAGCTCATAAATTTACCTATCACTTCCTCGGGAGACATTAGTTTGTATCTAGGATCACCACGAATTAATTGTACTTGAGTAGGATTAAGAAAAACTAGTGATCTTAAAATAACCTTGACCATCTCATGGTCATCCCATTTGGTGCTCCCGAGGTTGCGCACTTGGTTCACCAAGGTCTTGAGCCGGTTGTACATTGCTTGTGGCTCCTCCCCTTGGTGAAGCATGAATCGACCGAGCTCCCCCTCGATCGTCTCCCTTTTGGTGATCTTGGTCACCTCATCTCCTTCGTGCGCTGTTTTGAGGACGTCCCAAATCTCCTTGGCGCTTTTCAATCCTTGCACCTTGTTATACTCCTCTCGACTTAGAGAGGCGAGGAGTATTGTGGTGGCTTGGGAGTTGAAGTGCCGGATTTGGGCAACTTCGTCTGAATCATAGTCCTCATCCCCTACGGATGGTACCTATACACCAAACTCAACAACGTTCCAAATACTAGTGTGGAGTGAGGTTAGGTGATGCCTCATTTTGTCACTCCACATGTTATAATCTTCACCGTCAAAAACCGTTGGTTTGCCTAGTGGAACGGAAAGTAATGGAGTACGTTTAGAAATGCGAGGGTAGTGTAGGGGAATCTTACTAAACTTCTTGCGCTCATGGCGCTTAGAAGTTATGGACGGCGCGTCGGAGTCGGAGGTGGATGGTGATGACGAGTCGGTCTCGTAGTAGACCACCTTCCTCATCTTCTTTTTCTTTTCTCCACTCCGATGCGACTTGTGTGAAGGGGATTCCTTCTCCTTCCCCTTGTTGCGGGACTCTCCTGATGGAGCCTTCCCGTGACTTGTAGCGGGCTTGTCGCCGGTCACCATCTCCTTCTTGGCGTGATCTCCCGACATCACTTCAAGCGGTTAGGCTCTAATGAAGCACCGGGCTCTGATACCAATTGAAAGTCGCCTAGAGGGGGTGAATAGGGCGAATCTGAAATTTATAAACTTAAGCACAACTACAAGTCGGGGTTAGCGTTAGAAGTATAAGTGAGTCCAAAAGAGAGGGCGCAAAACAAATCACGAGCAAATAAGAAGTGAGACACGATGATTTGTTTTACAGAGGTTCGGTTCTTGCAAACCTACTCCCCGTTGAGGTGGTCACAAAGATCGAGTCTCTTTCAACCCTTTCCCTCTCTCAAACGGTCACTTAGACCGAGTGAGCTTCTCTTCTCAATCACACGGGACACAAAGTCCCCGCAAGGACCACCACACAATTGGTGTCTCTTGCCTTGGTTACAATTGAGTTGATCACAAGAAAGAATGAAGAAGAAAAGAAGCAATCCAAGCGCAAGAGCTCAAATGAACACAAGTCACTCTCACACTAGTCACTAATTGATTTGGAATGATCTTTGGACTTGCGAGAGGATTTGATCTCTTTGGTGTGTCTTGTACTGAATGCTATAGCTCTTGTAAGGTGTAGGAAGTCTAAAAACTTGGATGCAATGAATGGTGAGTGGTTGGGGGTATTTATAGCCCCAACCACCAAAGTAGCCGTTGGTGGAGGCTTCTGTCGACGGGCGCACCAGACACTGTCCGGTGCGCCTGCCACGTCACCCAGCCGTTGGATTCTGACCGTTGAAGCTTCTATCTTCTGGGTCACCGGACAGTCCGGTGGTGCACCAGACAGGTCCTGTAGACTGTCCGGTGCGCCTTCTGGCGCCTGCTCTGACTTCTGCGCGCGCAGGCGCGCACTGTAGCGCATTTAATGCCTTCGCAGACGACCGTTGGCGCGAAGTAGCCGTTGCTCCGCTGGCACACCGGACAGTCCGGTGCCCCACCGGACACTGTCCGGTGAATTATAGCGGAGTGGCTCCCAGAATTCTCGAAGGTGAGCAGTTCGGAGTTGGAGTCCCTGGTGCACCGAACACTGTCCGGTGGTGCATCGGACAGTCCGGTGCGCCAGACTAGGGCACACTTCGGCTGACTTTAGCTCTCTATATTTGAATCCTTTCTTTTGACTTGTATTGGTTTGTTGTGAACCTTTGGCACCTGTAGAGATGATAATCTAGAGCAAACTGGTTAGTCCAATGATTTGTGTTGGGCAATTCAACCACCAAAATTCTTATTGGAAAAGGTTTGACCCTATTTCCATTTCAGCGCCGGAGACGATGGACGATGGTCGAGATCTATGGAGCGAGGAACACCGGAGGGGATTAGGGTTAGGGAGAGGACCGGGAGAGGAAGCTAAGCACAAGGAGGAAGTATAGATGTCCAAGCACGACGGCGGCGGCTGGCGGGGAACTAAGTCCAAGCACAGGAGACACGATGGACGACGGCGAACCGCAGATCCAAGAGGGGAGAGGGGATTAGGGTTCGAGCGGAGTCGTAGAGCGAGCGAGTGAGGCGAGGGCGAGAGCGTAAATGTGAGGCGAGAGCGTCAGAGCCGAGTGCCTGAGTCGAGGGAGTGGGGTGGGGCGCGCCGCACGCGGTCGGTTAACATAAACCGGGCTGCCGCGTGCCTCCCCCTTAAACGGACCAGGTCGGGCTAAACCGGATGGGCTGAATTCCGTGGCCTAGCTCGACATGACAAACGGGGCGGGCTGGCCGAGGCACGATTGAAGCCGGGTCATGTTGGTTTTGGGCCGGGCCAATTTCGTGCCGTGTGGCGAGCCACCCGGTGGGCCCGACCTAGGGATGGCAATGGATGTGATTTATCCGCGTACCCGCGGATAAAAAACCCGTTGGGCACGGTTTTGGGTACGAGTTTGTACCCATGGATACGGATACGGGTAGCACTTGATATCCATGGATATTTTTAAAACGGGTACGAAAAATCAATATCTATACCCAAATACCTGAATATCCGTTAAAATATCTTGTACTCCCGTCCCACAAGTGGCAGGCTTTTAAGTGACCATCGCAGTCGTCTCACTCCTAAAATGGTGGAAGCTTTGATGTGCAGTCTTGAACTTTTCTTCATTTTTCCAATATGTTATATTTGAAGTATATAAATACTAATGTGCATGCAACTTTATTTTAAATGCTGGTGATGGAAGATGCAATAGTTTTTGGTCTTGCCTTGAAGATAATGAAGAAGACATGAAAGAAGAATCTTGTGTGTTGGCTGCTGATTCTGAATAACCAGCTGGTCTTTGGTGTTGATTCTTATGGCTTGTATGTTTGTAATTTTATCAATTTGAACAATTCAGATTTGATTTTGCTAGACAATTTTATATTTCTCATTGTATGCCTTAATACATGTATCATATTTCATTTGTTGGACAAATTCTGTACGGCTGTATGTTTTATCATATTTAAATTTGCTGGACAAATATGATATCATGTTTGAATTTGCTGGATTTAAATATGTTGTATGTGTAGTGGGCAAACGGATATATCCGCGGATATCCATTACCCGCGGGTAACGGATGTGGATACTGTTTGTTATCCATAGTGAGTAACGGGTATGGGTTCGGATATCGGATATAAGTCGCGGATATGGATGTCCAGAGACACTATCTGCGGATAGTTTACCCGTTGGCATCCCTAGCCCGACCTATATGGACATCTATACACTATAGCACGCAAGTGCAGCATGCATGCGTCGTTGCGTGCAACATGTGCAGACACACTACGCAGACTGGTGCACCAGTGCAGTGCATATGTGCCATGTGGCACGTCTCTCTGTCCATTGTCGGCTGCTGCTGGTCATGTCATGTGTGCATATACGACCGTGACAGCATGCAGTTGGTCCCCAAAAACCGTGTATAGTAAGAAAAATAAGAGCTAGAGTGTCACGTACTGTTGGTGATGGTCAAGTGATCAAGTCACTCTGCGTACGGTCGCCCTCTCGGTTTTTGGTATATATATATATATATATATATATATATATATATATATATATATATATATATATATATAGTTTATGTATTAGGAGCCATGGGCTCCCAACAACTAGAGAAAGCTCTGGTCGATGTCTCTCGGTCCAACCATATACATCCGATACTTTCCCACCGAACCGTTGTGGCCCATTTAATAGCCCATTAACCAAACCCTCGATCGCACACAGCCGCCGCCGGTTTTCGCCATCCATCTCCGTCTTCCTCGCACTGCGCAACCGCATCTGGGCGATCTACGCCCGCGCGACGGCGTTCCGCGCCGCTGTAGGCTCCTACTCCAATGAGTTCATCTGCCTCTGCCGACCCCTCCTCCCGCCTCCACTATGGCAGCACGTCCCTCAAAGCCGACGATATGACAGCAAGCTCACCTGGGCGCTCGCGAACCGCTTCTAGGGCATCACTTCCTTCTTTGCTCCGGCGACGCATGGAGGCGGAGGTGTTCTGCCGGCCAAATCCGGGCGAGATCCAGCGACGGTCATGGACAACACGCCCGCGTGTGCCTCGCTTGCTTTGCTTCAACATGGGCAATGGGTTCTCGCCCAATCGGCTTCGCGCGATGCTGCTGGGGGTGGACAAGCGCCGCAAGGGGCAGGACAGTGCCGCCGAGGAGGAAGATGACAGCGATGGCGGCGACTACGGCGCCGTGCTGAAGGCCCACACTAGATTCGGTGCCGACGACGGTGGGTGCGTCTGCTCCATCCTGCCCACCCTCGTTTTAATTCTCCACTCCTCGCGATGTTGCCATCTCGTCTTGTCATTCACCTCGTTTCAATTTCCATGGCATTTTCTATATGCTAGACGCAAGTCCTGATGCTTCTGGTTGTTTTTGCTTAAATAAAGATGCTAATATGCATGTGGCTATGTGAGGTCTATTGCATCCGATTTAGTGCTGCACATTTAAGTAATGTTGATGATTGATTCAAGCAATTTTTTACTTGGCCTTTATATTCTAGATTATGTAACCGGTTGAAACTAAGAGATACATGATGATTCGCTAAATCATAAATATATTTATATTGCATAATCTGCTACCTAAGGCCTTAGTGCCTATCCTTAACAAATATTTTTTTATACTTGATTCTATTGTGTAGGTATTGATGGTTGTAAGACAGGCCGTTCAACGAGCACCTCATTATCTAGAGTCTCACAATTTAAATGGCTTGATTTCTAAAGTCCAATTAGATTTCCAGTCAGCAATCAAATATTAACTACACAAGCAAAGTGCAGAGATATATTATGTTCTTTTTTGAAACAAGTTATTTCTTACAATACCCTTTTGATTGTATTTTTGCTTCATCTATCATGCCACGTTGTGGACCTGGCTAGCTTCAATCATGCTTTTCCTTTTTCAGTTTCGCCTTTTCCAGTGGTAATACTTGGCAGAGAAATCCTGAGCCAAGCGCAAACCTTCTGTAAGACCTGGTAACTTATTTTAGGGGCTAGAAACAGGCGACGACGGTTTAGGCCTTGTTTTTTACACCAATCTAGCCCTGGATTAGCAATGATTTTTATGCAGCTCTTGTTTGTTATAACTACTCATGGCACCATTTATGCATACATCTGAACTATTTATGTTGTTGATATGTTTCTAGTGTGGCAATGATTTTTTTACATATAGATGCTTACCAAAAGTTCAAAATCTTTTTGGTCGGTAGCATTAGAAGCAGCACACCCAATTTGTCATGAGTTGCGTCAGAAGGGTTTGGTGAGGTGTCACTTTTGGTGTACCCACCGTTCAAAAATTAGTGGAATGTTAATATAGCTGATCTATTTATGCGAACCAAGACAAGAATCACAAAATTTACACTTAATTTGTGAAGTTTTCATGATTAGTGTTTTCAGTACTATTTTGTGCATATATTCAGACTTTTCTACATTTCTTATGTTCTTCCTTTTATGCTGATTTGAATTGGTCCTCACATGATCATGCATCAGTACCCAATGATTCAGACTCGTTTTTATGCTTACTGACAGAATGCATATGGTCTGAAAATGGAGAATTGAGGTATAAAATACCGGATCTAGATTGTCATATGCATTCATTAGTAGTAGTGGCATGGATCTAAATATTTTACAATTGGTGCACTGTGACGACTGATGACAACATAAAACCCGTGGTTGCATGCAGGGAGTAGGGAAGGCACTGTCGATCTCTTCTTGAAGTCAGCTGAGTATTTGGACTATGCAGTTCATCATGTACTCATACATATACCACCTCAAAGACGCCTTATTAATTCTGTTTTTTATTGCATTAATTCGGAGCACTGAACATAGGAGTTCACCGTAGAAGTTCAGTGGTAACACTGATGATGACTACGTACTCTTTTATGAAAGCCTTGCCAAAAGAAGATGTCCTTCTCATAGTTGAGTACAAGAATAATTATCTCTTGTATCTTATTGTAAAATCTGAAACATTTGTTCTGTAGATGATTAGCTTGCATTTTATGCTATAATTACCTCAAATCACGTGTTTCCTTTTTCACCAATTTATGACATCTATTGATATGTTTTACTTTAACTTATGACATTTATTGATGTGTTTTGCGACAACCTCATGCGGGCCACATTTGCCATTATGAAATAGATCAACGATTTACGCTAAAATTCATACCCATTTACACTGTGCTGTTTTGGTTCATGTTTTACGTTTAAATCCGCCCGAGCCAGAACTTGTGCATGATCATACGCGTGCGATTTTCACGCAGTAATTTAGGCCCCATTCGTCGTTATGAAACAGATCGATGATTTATGTTATTTTGGTTCACGTTTTACGCTGAAATCTACCCGAGTCAGAACCCGTGTACGATCAGACGCGCGAGATTTTCACGCCGTAATTTCTGGGCCCAATTCGCCGTTACGAAATATATATACGATTTACACTAAAATTCGTAATCATTTATGTTGTTTTGTTTCATGTTTTACGCTAAAATCTGTCCGAGTCAGAGACCCGATCACGATGGGACGCGCGAGATTTTTACGCTGTAATTTTCGGGCCGCATTCGTCGTTCCGAAACAGATCTACAATTTACGCTAAAATTCGTAATCATTTACGCTGTTTTGGTTCATGTTTTACGCTAAAATCTGTCCGAGTCAGAACCCGATCACGATGGGACGCGCGAGATTTTTACGCCGTAATTTTTGGGCCGCATTCGTCGTTTCGAAACAGATCTACAATTTACGCTAAAATTCATAATTATTCACGTAGTTTTGGTTCATGTTTTACGCTAAAATATGTCCGAGTCAGAACCCGGTCACGATGGGACACGCGAGATTTTTACGCCGTAATTTTCGGGCCGTATTCGCCGTTTCGAAATAGATCTACGATTTGCGCTAAAATTTGTAATCATTTATGTTGTTTTGGTTCATGTTTTTCGCTAAAATCTGTCCGAGTCAGAACTCGTACCCGATGGGATGCACGCTGGTACGGGACGTGGCTATACCTGGCTAGAGCTTCCATTACCTCGTCACTATATATATATATGCTCCTAGCAGCTTGTGAATAGCATGCTGCGATGCAAGCTGAAGAGGACAGGATAGCACAGGGGGTCATCGCCATTGCTGCTACCTTCGTCGCTTACGCATGCTCGGCGTTTGGTCGTGTCACACCCGGGCTTTAAAGGACAAAGCTGGGTGCATCTCATACATGCGCCAAGAAGACAACATATATAATAACAGAGTGTATAGAGATAAATGTCATAATATAATCAGAGTACTTATTACATAGCGGAAGAATTATAAAATAAAAGATAAATATAACAGGATCTAAAATCCATCCTTGGCGCCAGAAAGTCAACTGGGAGACGACGACCTAGACCTCTCACAAACACAGCGCAACATCCACCATGCGCCATCCAGTGGTACCTGTTCTTGACCTGTGGGGGTGTGAGACAGCAAGGGTGAGCTCACACATGTTCATCGCTGTCACACCCGGTTTTAGAAGGTAAACCGAATGTGAACCATGTACGTGCCAGGATCAGAAATTCACGTACACAGCGATTACATAAATGACTCATCATAGCACAATGCTTCGAATTACAATAAAGAGTAAGTAATAATATTACAGACTAGAGCCATTTACATAATATAAATCAAAGTACACAGAATCGAAACGTAGCCAACGTAAACAACCCACCACAGGCAGCTGACTGGGGGAGGTCGCTAGCCTAATCCTCGAACTCATCAACGTCCTGGAACTCCTGAAGATCCACCTCGACGCCTTATTCTTTACCTGAGCATAGATTGCACCAAAGGCAACCTGGTGTTTTGTGAAAGCAAGGGTGAGTACACATCAACGTACTCAGCAAATGTCCTGTTTGGCTGAGGTGGACTAGCTTTATGTGGGGTTAAGCTCAAGCAGTTGCTTTTAGTTGGTCAGGTATTTATTATCAGTGGAAGCCAAGTTTTAGTAATAACCAACCCGTGAACCATTTCCTCATCGAGGAACATCATCATCATCGTAGTCGAACCAAAACCATAAACATAACCATTGTATCTCAGATCATATGTATCTCTAATCAAAGAGGATCCCAAGGCTGCTCTTAACCGTGAGCACGGCTGATATATCAGTTTCACTACCCTCTGCAGAGGTCGCACACTTTACCCATGAGCCATGATTCCCTTTCTGCCCGGGGAGAGCTAATCCCCATTGACCACTACCTAGGTGGTCCGGCAGGGTATCACTACGTAGCTTTTACAAAGATTCCCTAGAGATCATAGCTGCCCGTTAGGTTTCTCCAGTTTGATAAACACATTACTCCTCCCCGCAGGAGAGTGACTAACAAAAGCAAAACGAAAGAACCTCGGCACTCAGCCTCGGCAGAGCAAGCACTGTGCCTGGACCCCATTGACGGCACGACGGCGAAGCAACTACACCTCTAGTTCCTCTAGTTAATTAGCTAAGGGCGCCCCATTTCACCCTCATGGTTGCACTGTTATCCCGGGTTGTCACTCCCCAAACAGGTCCTTACGGAGAGGCACTCAGGAAACAGCCTGAGCCCCCCTAAAGTATCACAGGAGCATCATCGGGATAACATCATAGTATCATAAGTATTCACATCATGTTCATTGATTCAAGTAAAGCAATAGCATAATGCTAACCATGATAACCCAAAAGGTAAACAAGGATGAGGTAAATGGAAAGCTAGTCAATCCTTAGGTTTCAATTAAGTAATGCGGGACAGTGCATTAAAAGTGAATGGGACATAATGGGTCAGAGGACACTTGCCTTCACCAAACAGATGCTCAGGATCTTCAACTTTGTAGAACTCGAAAAGCTTGATCACTTGGTCGCTAAAGCTTGACAGTCGATTCCTCGAAGCTCGGAAATGGACCGCGATCTATTCGCAACGCACAGTGAATACAAACAGGCACAAACAAACAAACACATATACATATACATGAGAACATCACACCATTCAGATAAAAACATAATAAAACATGTAAAATGAAATAGAGAACGTTACTACGGTCACACGAGGAAAATGAAACATCGAACTCGAAGCTACGGTCGAGAAGATATTGCATTTACGCTAAACAAATATTAACTATAACGTTTAATTCGACTTGATTATATTAATCGATATTTATTTAAAATGAAATTAGAGCTATCTAACCATTTTAATTAGCTGACCACACTAACAATTCTTAGTTAAATAAGTAATTTAAATAACATCAGCGACTCTAAGTAGGACGAATTAGCGGAGCGAGACGAAACTCGCAACGCATGAAACAACATAACCGCACGCGACCTAGCGCGCGCACCACGCGCGATACGTGCAGACAACGTGACGATGGCGAACCCAACACAGCAGCGTGCAAACAACGCGCTAACACACGCGAAATAGCACGCGACGACACACGAAACAGCACACTCGACCAGTGCGAACGAGAACGCCACCACGTGCGAAATAGCACGCGCGACAAATGAGGAAACTGAACAGGTGACATATATAAAAATAAGTTAAGCTAAAATTAGCCAGGTTAATGTTTATTATAAAAGAGCGAGATAAACACTACACATTTAATCTAATTAAAATATTAGTCTAATAAATATTAGTCGAGCGAACCTTAAGCTAATTATCCAACATATATGACTTGACGAATTAACGTCGCTAACATGAGTCTTTACAAGCGAAAACAAATTATTATCACGCGTAGACGTCGCGCGACACACGTACACGTCGTGTGTCAACGCGTGCGAATAACACGTGACACACGCGAAACAACCCGCACGAGCCAATGTGTCTATGCGCGCGAACCGCGTGATGACGCGCACACGATGTCACGCGCGAACAACGATAAATAATTAATGACAAGTATTTTAGTTGGCATTAATCACGTTAATTGACATTTATATTAACAAAACATGAGTTGAAACTACAGACTCGTTCTATTAAACTGTTATGTTATTAACCATCAACCGACCAATCATTTAATTACTTAGCTAAAACAACTGTGGTGGCAACATATATTTAACGTGTGCACAAGATTGCTACCCAGTTAATGTGTAATTAATTAACCAACCTAGTCGACTTTACGCCGGAAATAATAATGCGCGCAAAATGCGTGACGCGGAATCGGTACAAATGACGTGCGGGATGAACTATAATCAATTTTTAGTTATATGGCCATAAGTATTAAATAACCCACTTAATTAAATAAGTAAAACTTGTAACGTGATAAGATAGCATTATTAATACGAAAACGACGCTATCATGAGGTTGACACGACTAAAACGAGCTGTAACGGGTTTACGACACAAGTTACACATATATATAGGATGACTAACCATTCATGGCTAAACACGTCGCGACATACAAATACTACTTAATTGCGTCGTTTCTCTTATATTAAACAAATATTAAATGTAATCCTTAAAGTCGGCATAAACACAATAATAGATATTTACACACACGTATGTAAAATTATAGATTAGATTCGATTGAACTCCTATTTTAATAACCGACAACTAAACCACAGATTTTTAATTCTGATGATTATGTTACATGAACAATGGTCTAATTAACACTACCGGTACTAGGTGAAGCGGATTGGCGTTGTACGGCGACACGCGTGACGCACAAAATGATGCGTGCAACGCGAGGAGATGACACGCGACAACACTACGACGAGGCTATGTGCACGCAAGAGAAAAACAAAAGGGGGGGGGGTAGACGGGAGTCATTTAGGGGTAGACGAACGTCGTCTAAACTCCGACAGCACCCACTTCACATGCGGTTGCACAAGCACGACGATCGGTTTCGGGACTGGATTCGACGACCTGCGCATGATGCGCGATGGCGGTGAGGCTGCTGTTGCACACACGATTGGGCGGATTGACTGACGGTGCGCGTCGAGGAGCTTGGCCACGGGGCCTTGCCGCCGCAACAGGCTCAACCAAGGCCGGCCATGGTGAGCACCGAGAAGGGCACGAAAGAGAGAGAGGGGTAGGCGTTGGGCTTCCCCTCACAGCGCTGAACCACAGAGGGAGTACGAACTTCGGCGGCATGGCTGCGCAGCGGCTCTATGGTGGCCTAGGTTGGTTCGGCCGGGCTTCGGCCACAGTGAGCGAGCGCAGCGCCGAGCACGGCAAGAGGCGAGGAGGGTTGGGATAGAGAGAGGAAGGATCGAGCTCACCATGAGTGAATGAAGGGCGGGTCCGGGGAAACTTCAGGCGAGCTCAGGACTTCACACCCTGCGACGAACTCGACGAGGAAGAATTATGGGCGCAGCTTACTCCGGGCGGACGACGAGGCTCGACGGCGCCGAGGCTCGGGCGAGCGTGCGGCTGCGCGTGTGGGCGAGCGCGCTGGGCGCGGCTGCGGCGCGAGCGAGCGCGCTAGCGGCTGGGAGAGGGCGCGGCGCGCTGGGCAAGTGCGAGCAGTGGCGGCGCGCTAGGGAAGGCGCTGGGCGCGACGCGCTGGCGGCGGCGCGGGACAGCGGCCGCGCGCGCAGGATCGCTAGGGTTCACGGGGGAGGGCGCGGGCTGGTGGGCCGGGGAGGAGCATGGGGTGGGCCGCCAGAGGAGATTGGGGATGGGCTGGCCCCTTGTTTTATTTTCTCTTTTTTGTTTTTTTTTTTCTATTTTTCTATTGAACTCAACTTCTAAAACAAATTTGCGGACTACATGAATCAACAACTAGAATAGATCATCATACGAAAAAAAGAAAATAGGATCCAACATGTTGTGCAACAATCATGACCCTTAGGGTTTTATTTTACCAAGCTCACACATATGTAAAGCAAAATAACTCTTCACTAGATAGGGAAAAAGAAAAGAGAAGCAAGGAAAAGAGAGGGTAACACCTGAATTTGGCGAATATTAGAAAAGAAATTTTATACCCCCAAAATCAGGGTGTTACAATCGCTCAACAAGTTGTGGGGAATAATGTGGCACGAACTCATCAAAGGTGGGAGTTCATGAAGTGTAAGGCTAATCAATGACAGGGGTTAAAGCTGAGCATTGCTTTTGATTAGTTGGTCAAAGTTTTATTAGTAGTTACTAAGTGTAAGTAAATACCAAACCATAATAAAATAATAGAACAAAATTAATAACAAATCCCATGCAAATGCAAATGACAATTTGAATTTAAGTTCCATAAATTAATCATCGGAGAGTCCTGAGCCGCCCATGACCGTGAGCTCGGCTAGTATACCAGTTTTACACTCTGCAGAGGTTGTACCCTTTACCCACAAGTCGTGTTTCCCATGTCGCTAGGGCTAGCTAGACCCTTAGACGCTACCAAGGTGAATGGCTAGGGATCCACTACGAGGTCTTTACAAAGTTCCACTAGCTTCCGAAAACCCGCTACAGTTTATGGGAAGAGCACTTGCAAGAATCCCTCGTCTGACCGCCATCGCAGCAAAATCAACCCGAGAACCTCCTTGCATGCAACTCCCCTACTGCCCTTGCCCCTTTCGGGTAAGGTAGTTTTCCACTAGCTTTCCTAATTAGTCAGCCAAGAGGTCCCATTCCTCCCTTGTGGTGGCACGTGTTTCTCAAGTTAAGCTCCATGTTCCAATTAACAATAATATAATGATCTTGACATGAACATAAATAAAATAATATAATAACTGGAACATGGATATAATAAATGATTATCCCAAAACCATATAAAGCAATAGCAAAAACTACCCATGTGATTCAGGGGCAAACAAGGTAATAAGATAAACAATCTAGGGTGACCTATTGGGTCCCATCAAAATTAAACCTATGCATGGTAAACGATTATAAAGAACATTATTGGGTAACAAAAGTGAATCAAGGGCACAACTTGCCTGGCACTTGAGAATCCAGGTACCAACTTGCTCTTTGAGTAACTCATAACCTCGCTGCTAGTCGTAGCAATACAAACAAACATGGTATAGATAAAATTAACATCACACCAAACATAAGTACAAACTGAATAATAATGATCTATGCGTCGTAACGAGACTAGCGCAACTTGAACGGATCAAATCGGAGTTAAAACGGAGGAGTTATGAATTTCCTAAGGTTTTATGTATTTGATATAAGGTTAATTAGGAAATAAATTTTTATTACTGTTTTCATGTAAAACAGAGGCAATAGGTGATAAACAACATTATTACAAAATTATAGAAATTGGAATGGACTCGTTTGGACTTAATATGAATTTTCTAGGGGTTAAACAAATTCTAGCATTTATTTTCACAATAAAATCATTTCTTAATCACTTTTACTGAATTTTATAATTTTCTAGACTAGGCACAAGATAACCAGAGAAGGCAGGGGCCTCGGCGCAAGAATCCTGAGACCCAGTGAACAGAAACTACGGACGGCGAGTTCTATTTCCGTAAAGCCTAGGGGCTCATATGAAAAACTGTCTACACGAAGGGGTATCGTTTGATCTGAGCCGTCCGATCAACATCCTAGGGCCCAGATTAGATCGTCGACATCCTAAACCAGCGCGCAGAAATAGCCATCGAATTTCTGATCTACGGTTTGGATCACATGCGGGTTCCGATCAACACCGGCCGACCGATCCTAAATTTATGGACGAGGCGCAACACTACTGGGATCTAATCACCACCGTTAACTCATGGATCTAGGGCCTCTGTCGGTTCTTCCCCAGACGACCAGAGCGGCGTTGCGGCCCGATCCACACGACGGAGGCCATGCCAGGGAAGACTGGCACAACGCTCCGGCAACCCAACCTTAGCGCGAACACATGTGAAACAGAGAGGGGAGCAAGACAAAATATATGGGATGTTCCTCACCGCGGATCGGAGCGACTTTGGTGTTGCCCACGCGACGCAGCGGCATCGTGGTCACCAATCGACGAGAAGCCTTGGCGGCGGCACTGGTGGATGATGGCTTGCCGCGACAGCACTAGATGCACGGCAACGGCCTCCATGCGTGGCAAGGATTCACCCCAGGGTGACCATGGCAGACCGACACCAAACTCCGGCGAGCATACAGCGCGACGATTTCTCCAATTCCGGTGAGGAATTCCCATGGGTCTGATGCTTTCCCCGCAAATTGGGGTCACGCACAGGTGCGGGACGGGCAAGCGAAGCTTCCTGACCACCGATTATGGTCAATCCATCAACAGGTGTGAAGGTCCCCAGCAACGGCATCGCTCAAATCTCTCTGTGCTTCGTTAATGGCGGACGTGATTAGGAAGTGGTGGCGAGGAAGCAACGGTGGCCGAGGTGTTGCAGGTGAATCCGGTACGGTGGTGCAGGGCACGGAGCTCCCTCGGCGTTCGGTCACTAGGTCAGGCAAGGGAGCGGGGCGGTCACGGGGCTCGGACTTATAGCTATAGGCGCAGGGAGGATAGGTAGTTGCATGGGCTGCGAATCCCGCCCGAGCACAGACGTGCTCCCACCGAACCGCGCGAAGTCCAGTGGATTAGTTGCGGCTGCGTAGTTCATGGAGGTCAGTTGCGCAGGTGGCGCGGCGGCGGACCCGCGCTGGTAGTTGATCTGTGGAGCTCGGAATTTGCGGACGACGTTGAGAGGATCTCGTACGTTTTGTTAGGAATTCGGTGGAAGGGGGTGGAGCTGACATGCACGGCCCACCGATCAGCGGAAGACCCGGCGCGTGGAGGAAGGTTGACGTCCGGCCCACGCGGGAGAGAAGCGGAGTTGGGCCAGATTGGAGAGGTTAGGCCCAGTTAGGTGTCTTTTCCTTTTTCTTTTGTATTTTCTTTTCTCTTTCCTTATTTTATTTTTCGTATTCCTTTTTCTTCTCAAATTTCAAATTTGAATTCAACTGATGTTGTGAACTTATTGTTCTCAATTAAATACATAATTTGAACATACTAGTATGAATTTTATTTATAAATTTTATTATTATTTTTATTTTATAGTATTTCTTTCCAAACCCAAGTTTCGATCTAGTGGCTAATTCATATTCTCCACTCATTATTGTATTCCTACTAATATATTGTTGTTATTATTTAAATGCACACGCAAACAAAATCTCCAACATGATGCACCATTCTTTTACTTAGTATTTTTTTATAGGTAGTCAGAGTTAATCTCATGGTTTGAAATATGCTAAGATGAGAATAACAACACAAGTGATCCAATGACTCATTTATATTTCTCATTTCTTGCATCATCTATTGCTCCTACTATTTGGGTATTACAGGTCGTGATCGTCGTTGTCGTCGTCGTCAAAGATCCAACAACTCTGTGACCATCTGTGGTCAGGATCGATTCAGGGGCCTTATTATTACTTAGGTGACAATTAATCGTCATCATTTCACACAATACTGCTCGTAGCATTGTCCAGCTAGCCTGGATCTGAGACCACGAGAATAATCCCTACAGTTCAATGGGATTCCAACTTCCATTATTTGTGGCTGCTGCATGCAGTCTCTCAGACCTCGATCACACCGCAGGCTGAAGGATCGTCGCTAGTGTGTGATAACTTTTACAAAATATTTTTATTTTTTAACACATCCTATACATATGATATTATGACATACGTACAAGTTTTATAATTTTCTGACTTTGTTTATAGTTTTATACAAAATTAAAATAACTGAATGACAATTTCACGGTCTTGTTTCATGAGTGTGGCACTCGAAAATTCTGATCTTCTCTTAAAATATGGCATAACTTGTGCTAAATAACATGAATATCTTTTTTGCATTCACGGTGTTTCATCTTTCTAGTGACTTGCAGTTCATATCTGAATTATCCGAGGAAAATTCAATTAAACGAATAAAATCTAATATGTATAGCAAACACTTTTATAATTGTGTCAAAATCGAACATGTGAGTCTACATAGTGTAGGAACACACCACAAAAGTCTAGTAGGAAAAAGAAAAAAATAAAAAATATGCTTTGCCGAGTGTACGTATGCTAGGAGACACTCGGCAAAGAAGCTATTTTGCCAAGTGTCAACGCCTACGCTCAGCAAAGTTAACGTCCGTCGGCTATAGACGGCTGTTGACGGCCCTTTGCCGAGCGTCGTGTTTCGCCGAGCGTTTGGCACTCGGCAAAGGAGGCTTTACCGAGTGTCTGTTGATGTCGAGTGTCTCACTCAGCAAAAGAATCAGATTCCAACAGTGCTACGCTCCGCTGGCCGCAGCATCATCACTACTGGCATAGAAAGAGTTATGGCCGCAACTAGCATCACCGCCTGAAAACAATCTATATTCGAGGCACCTAAAATACAACAGCTTAATAGCTGCGGTTTGCTGCGACTTTAATCTGGTTGTGGCTACGTCTTCTACATTATTTTGTCTTTATGAATTACAGCTACAACAGTTGATGCCATTAGAAAAAAAATAAAGAAAATTGTTCAGAGATCGATGCTCTATATAAACTATATGTGCCCTCAAATAATTTTTTTGAAGTACATATTGCATTTGTTTTTTGAAATACATATTGCATTGAGTGTGTACACACATCATCAATAAGATCTTACAAAGGTCCAAACTTGACCACCGTCGCTGTTCCGTGACCCCAGGCACCTTGCGTTGTCATGTAATAAACGTGGTGCACTACTTCTGCAGGTAGGCAAGCGGTTTCAAATTCAACAGTGACATCATATATATTGGAACGACAGCGTGAGAAAAGGACATTACATTTATCCGTATTATTGGCTGTGTTTTATACGTATATATCGGGGACCAACTGTGGTCGTACGTCGCAATCGTATAGAGACTTTAAATGGGAGCTTGTTGGCAGCATGCATAATTTGTATAGATGTACTAGCTCGCAACAAATTCCTATTTTCCTCTTTCTTCTTGGAAAATACTATACATGAGTAAGTAACAATTAATAATAATCCCAGTGAAAGAAATAAAAAGAGGCAACAAAGTTCAAGACCAGCTGGAACAACATCTGTATGTGTCGTCGCCATAGCTATAGTCGTTTTTAATTTGTCGCATTTTAGTTTAGAAATAAACTAACGAGCGACAGATATTCGAGAACGAGGTCGACAGACTCGACACTACGGTAGAACTGCACGTGCAACAGCGTTTTTTCTGTACAAAAACGTTGTTGACTTGGGCCGAGGGCCGGTCTCGCACAGCATGCAGCAGCAACACAACAGTTGCAGATTCACACGCACACAGTGACTGAATGAACGAAGGTGATGTGACATGTGTGTATGTATCTGTATGGCCTGAGAAGAGACCTAATGAATCATCTAAACTAAGGTCCTGTTTATTTTAGATTATAATCTCTCCAGATTATATAATCTAGCGCAAATAATCCATTAGATAAACAAACAACTAGATTATGGGTTTATATTATATAATCTAAAGTCCAGATTATGATAATTTCATAATCTCCTCAAGAGTAGCTTATTTGAGATTATTTTAGCAAAAGACCAACTACTCATGGTTATGTAAATAGAAATTACAATATATGTCACCCTTCTTTTCTCACCTCAAATAAACAAACAAGGATATTTTTGTCTTTGTGAATAATCTACATTTGTATAATCTAAACTACCAAATAACTACATATAGATTATAATATATTTAGATTATAATCTAGATTATATAATTTAGATTATAATTGATCTATAAGCTGAAACAAACACGGTAGTACGACTCGCCCTATAAATTGGAGGGCCTGCCCTAACCTCGATGCATATCACTCACTCACTCACAAGCAAGCAGGCACAGCTAGCTGCTCACAGCTATACATCGGCGCATCGCCATTAATTAGCAGCGGCTTGCTTTGGTTTCTGATTGATTAGCTGGTTGTTGTTCAGTTAGTTCGAGTAGACGATGTACTCTCTACCTGCAGGAGCAACCATGTCTGCTGCACCTGCACGCATCATCTCTTCCTCCTCCTCCTTCGTGGAGCCTCTTCTCCTTGCAGCAGCTTCGCCGCCGCCGGCGGCGGCTGCAAACAGCCACCACCAAGTCCGCCAGCGCGGCCACTTGGTCCGTACTTTGGCGGCATCATCATCGTCGTCCAACACGCTGCTGCGGAGTGACTTCGATCTCCAGGTAGCTATCCTGTCTAGCAAAGACATGCCCATTTGTTCCTCCTCCTTCTTCATACATCACCACATGCATGCATGTCCTCACACTCTCTCCATACATGAAACATACATATGTACGCACGTAGGAGGGCCTGACGACGGACGTCAAACGGATGCTGCGTCAGCATCAGAAGAAGAGCGGCGGCGGGCGGGAGATGCTGGTCACCGTCGACAACCTCAAGCGCCTCTGCATCGACCACTACTTCGAGGAAGAGATCGAGAGAGCCATGACGACGGCCGCCTGCACGGGTCTCCTCCACAGCGACGACCTCTTCGACGCAACACTCGCGTTCAGGCTCCTGAGAGAGGCAGGCCACGATGTCTCAGCAAGTTAGTAGTGATAAACACCCAGTACTACACACAGCAGACGAAAGAAGAAAGAAATTAAACATCTCGTCGTCGTCCATGTGCATGTGCATATGCAGAGGACGTTCTACGGAGGTTCATCGACGGCGCCAGCGGCGACTTCAAGCTATCTCTAAGCAACGACGTCAGAGGGCTCCTGGGCCTGCACGACATGTCCCACATGGACGTGGGAGGGGAGGAGGCGGCGCTGCTCCACAGGGCCAAGGAGTTCTCGAGCAGGCACCTCGCGTCCGCCGTCAGGTACCTGGACGACCCTAGCCTCGCGGAGTACGTGCGGCAGTCCCTGGACCACCCCTACCACCTCAGCCTGACGCAGTACAAGGCCAGGCATCACCTCCGCTACCTGCAGAGCCTACCCTCCAGAGACGCCGCCGTGGAGAGACTCGCAGTTACCGAGTTCCAGCTCAACAAGTCGCTGCATCAGGGAGAGATGCGAGAGATTAAAAGGTACGTGTAAACGATCTTGTGTTAGCTAGCTAGATCAGTTGACATGATATATTGTTTCGATTTCCTCAGCAGTTTATGTAACTAAAAGCCTTTAGAAAGAAATTAGAAAGAAAAAAAATACTCCCTTCGTACCAAAATATATAGTATTCGTTTTAGTATGTTTATAGTAGCTAGATTCATATAATATTTAATGTATGTATGTATCTATATATCTATCGTCATCTATTTGAATCTGGAAACAAAAATTTGGAGCTAGAACCAACAATAAAAAAATTTATTTGCCAAGCGTGAGTGGCGTATTTTTTCTTCTTCTTTTGTTTATGAGTTACAAAATGGTGAGATATTTGATCAACAAATATATATAATGTGATCGATGCAGGTGGTGGATGGACCTAGGGTTGGCTGAAGAAATACCTGTGGTGCGGGATCAGGTGATGAAATGGTACATGTGGTCCATGGCAGCCCTCCAAGGATCTTCCTTCTCCAGATACCGGGTCGAGATCACCAAGATAATCTCGCTTGTCTACGTTGTCGACGACATATTCGACCTCGTTGGCACACTGGAGGAGCTCTCCGCCTTCACCAAGGCAGTCAAAATGTAAGTAGTAGTAAATTTAAACTATATATATGTCTAGAAATTAATTAAAAGTTATACAACCACAATTAACATAGTAGTAAATATTGTTTTAGAGTGAAGGGGAAATAGCTAGTAAATATTGTTGTTGTTAATTTAAACAATGCTAATATATTTGAGAAAAAAACCCACAACACTGGCTGTAGGTGGGATACTGCGGCTGCTGATTCACTTCCCAGTTGCATGAGATCATGCTATAAGGCCCTCCACACCGTTACGAACGAGATCGCAGAGATTGCCGAGAAGGAGCATGGATCTAACCCTGTCAATCGTCTCAGGAAAGCAGTATGTTCATAAACACTTTTATCTTATGTATGCTTCGATTCAGTTTGATCAAGATAAACATTCATAAATAAATAAAAAAATATAGCGCCATATCAATCGATGGTGTGTCCTGTAATAATGACCAATAGCTAGCTAAATCCTAAAAAAATACCAGCTGATTTAAAACTGGTTAAAATGATTCATAAATAAATGATTTACGAGCAACAGCTAACGCTAGCTAGAAATCCAACGACAAAACCTGCAGTGGGCGGTGCTGTTCGACGGATTCATGGTTGAGGCGAGATGGCTAGCGACCGACCAGGTCCCTTTGGCGGAGGACTACCTACGAAACGGCGTCGTCACATCAGGAGTGCCGCTCACATTTCTGCACATATTCAGCATGCTAGGGTACAATCAAAGCACCGAGGAAGAAGAAGAAGCGATCATCGACCACATGCCCTCGATCATCTCCTGCCCGGCCAAGATCCTCAGGCTCTGGGATGACATGGGCAGCGCAGAGGTCGTTGTTAGTTCGTCGAACCGTACACTACATACTAGCTTGTTAATTAAATGCTTTTACCTTCAAATTTTGCAATCCAATCATACTTGATGTGTGCATGGGCTTTGCAGGATGAGGCTCAGGAAGGATTCGATGGGTCTTACAGGGACTTCTACCTCATGGAGAACCCTAGCCGCAGCCCTGGCGAGGCGGAAGCGCACATGCGCGGCCTGATCGCGAGGGAGTGGGAGGAGCTCAACAGGGAGTGCTTCTGCAGGAGGGCCTTCCCCTCGGACATCATGCAGGTCTGCTTGAACACCGCGAGGATGGTCAGCGTCATGTACTCGTACAACAAGGAGCAGAGGCTTCTCGTCCTCGAGGACTACGCGGCGATGATGTTGGTGCTTTGATTTGAAGCATACATGCATGCATTGCTCTCTCCGATCCGCGGATATGAAAGTAAAGTCCATGTCATGCAGATGATGATTTGTTTTGAGACCAGTAGTGTAGAGTAGATATTAGGTTGTGTAAAATTAGATAGCTGTGATTAGAATAATTGGGCAAATGAATATGGTATGTAAAGATGCAATATATAGCAACATATACGTACGGTACCGTCGTTATTATTATATTTTTTCAAAAAAATGTAATAATATTAAAATATGCAATGCAATGTAATATGGCCCCTGTAGGAGCCTAGGAGGCGCCACGACCGGCCGGTTAATTACCATGGTGTTTCAGGGAATTCGAGTTTCATAAGAGATTTAATGATATTATTAATTAGCACACCATATATGATTTTTAGTGACATGTGAGAGCACCTAGAGGGGGTGAATAGGTGATCCTGTAAAAATCAAATACTTGTAGCCACAAAAACTTGGTTAAGAGTTAGTGCAATAGGACCAAGTGGCTAAGAACCGAGCTTTTGTGAAACACAATGGTCACAAAGAAAGATAGCACAAAAGACACAGTGATTTATCCCGTGGTTCGGCCAAGTATAACACTTGCCTACTCCACGTTGTGGCGTCCCAATGGACGAGGATTGCACTCAACCCCTTTCAAGTGATCCAATGATCAACATGAATACCACGGTGTTTTCCTTTCTTATACTTTCTCCCGTTTGCGAGGAATCTCCACAACTTGGAGTCTCTCGCCCTTACAATTGATGATCACAAAGAAGCACGGAAGTAAGGGAGGGGAGAGCAACACACACAAGACTCAAAACAAGAGCACAATCACGCACACAAGCCACAACTTGAGCTCACAATACAACTCGAGGAGTTCTCTACTCAAATGGTGCTCAAGTCACTATCTCAAAGAATCGAATGCGCGAGAATGAAGTCTTGGTGCTTAGGAATAATCAAGGAATGCTTAGGGTCCTCCTCCATGCGCCTAGGGGTCCCTTTTATAGCTCCAAGGCAGCTAGGAGCCGTTCGAGGCATTCTTGGAAGGCTAAAGTTGCCTTCTGTCGGGTGGCGCACCGGACAGTCCGGTGCGTCACCGGACAGCCACTGTTCATGTCCGGTGCCCGATTCCCTTCCAAATCGGGCGCAGCCGACTGTTGCAGATTGGTGGCAGTTGGCGCACCGAACACTGTCTAGTGCACACCGAACAGTCCGGTGCCCCTGCCGACCGTTGGAGCGAGCCAAGCGTCGCCCGCGGATTTGGCGGCCGACCGTTGCGCTGGCGGCCGTTGGCTCACCGGACAGTCCGGTGCACCACCGGACAGTCCGGTGAATTATAGCCGTACCCCGTCGAAGTTTTTCCGAGAGTGGCCAGTTCGCCGGAGCTGGCCTGGTGCACCGGACACTGTCCGGTGCACCACCGGACAGTCCGGTGTGCCAGACCGAGCTGAGTCTTGGCTGCTCCAGCCAAGTCCTTTTCTTTTTCTCTTTTCTCTGATTCTAGCACTTAGACAAATATATTAGTACCCAAAACAAATGAACTAAGTCTAGAAACATACCTTCTTGTTGATTTGCACTTCATTCATCATATGGCATATAATCACCCACTTAATATGTATTGGACACTTAATCACCAAAATATACTAGAAATGTCCCAAGGACACATTTCCCTTTCAGCATGTCACTACACTTGAAACTAGTTTCACAACCATGAAACTACGTCTCTAAGGTATTGAAAACACTACAGGAAAACCGAGAAAATATATCTGCCTTATTAAGAACGTTGGTTATTTGTGGCCGATGGACTTACAGTTAAGTACGTCGGCCAGAGCGCAGACCGACGTACATAAGTTTAAGTACGTCGAACTTAGCCTAGCCAACGTTCTTATTCATTTTATGCAACCGTGTGCCGTCTTCTCCTCTTTCCTTTCCCCTCTCCCGCCCATCACCACCCTCTCTGTTCGCCGTCGGTGCCGCCCGCCGCGCCTCCAACAAGGCCTGCCCACGTCACTTTCTCGACATGCCCTCGATGTCCGCCCGTCCGCGCCATCATCCGTCCGCGCCTATGAGCTTGTCTATCGAACCCTACCGTACCATAACGACATGGCCCTATAAACATTATTGATTGCGTTATGGAAATAGTTTGTATTAGAGTTTTTTTGTGATATTCATATTAGGGATCATTTTTGTTGAGATATTCATATTAGAGATAACATACTCCACTGTGAAAGATTAGTGAGTGCTCTATGTTACCACTTACATAGAAATTTATGTTTTTCATTCGTATTAGAGAACCAAGAAATAGAATATATGCTTAGTGATGTTAAATTTTTACTAAGAGCACACCTAATGTGTGTTAAAATTGAAGAAGCAAATTGTTGCACTGATTTTAAAAATTCTTATGATTGTGTGCCTTGGCATATGTATGTTGGGTTAATGACACATAGTCCTCGCCCCCGACGTCCGACGTTCGGTGGACGCCCTAGCTCCCACCCGTTGCTGACACTCGGTGGCCGCGTGCTCACCGACCTGCTTCGTCTAGGCCGCCCTTGCGTCCACCGTCGAGGCCAAGTGCGCGTCTGCGCCTCCACTACCGCTCGCTTGGGGCCACACCTCTAGCCCTACGCTTCAAAGCATTAATTCTTTTGTGTTTAAATTTATCTTTTGTGTTGTTGCGATATGATTGTAGGTACTGCCATTTACCTCAAGCACTTGTGTTTAAGGTAAATGACGGTATCTAATTTTTTCACCTCAGATGACTCCTCCTCAGACGTCACCTCATATGCAAACGTCGATGCCGCCTCAGATGCCAACGCCGATGACGGCGCCTCAGATGTCGTGGGATATCCTCATACGAGGCCGTCACAAATGACTTAGGGATATGCTTCGTGGCCGACAAAACCATCTTCTTCACCTGGAGTGGTAAGTTAAGTCTACTTTGAGTTTTAATTAAGAAAAATGTAGTGAATCAAGCTAAATCTATACGGTAACATATGGACTATATCTTTTGTAGGGTTCGAGTTCGCATCCTACTCCGAACGACGGTACGAACTTCGTCGACTAGATCTTCAACTCGACTGATGACCTACCTTAAATTTGATGGAATTGTAGACTTTTTATGTGATGTTTGGGCGTTAATTTGGTCAGCCACACACACCACCAAATCCCGAACACCCACGCGAGCGTTTCAAAATTTAACCAAATTTCATTCAGAACAAAGCAAAAACAAAAAAACGCCATTTCTCTGTCGTCCCAAATGGCCACGGGCGCACCGCCGGAGACGGAGCCGGCGTCGACGGCGGCGGCGCGGAAGCTGCACCACCTGCTCCGCTCCCGCGACCTCCTCCCGGCGCTCTCGTACCTCCGCACCCTCCCTTCCCCCTTCACCCTGCTCCCCAACCACGCGCTCAACGCGCTCCTCCGGGCCCTCGCCGCCGCTGGCCGCGTGCGCGCCGCCGCCTCCCTGTTCCGCGCCATCCCCGCGCCTACGCCGCACTCCTTCAACTCCTTCCTCGCCGCGCTCTTGCGGCGGGGCCGGCGCCGCGCGGCGTCGGCGCTGCTCGCCGCTTTCCTGCGCTGCCCCGGCGCCTCCCCCGACGTGGCCACGCTCAACACCCTCATCCACGGCCTCTCCACCGCCTCGCCGCGCCCGTCTTCCCCCGCGCTCCTCAGGCTCTTCCGCTTCCTGCCGGAGGCCTACGCCTTCGCGCCCGACGCCATCACGTACAACTCCATGCTGGCTGCTCTGTGCCGAGCGGGGGACCTGGCCACCGCGCGCAGGCTGTTCGATGGAATGCGCGCGGGCGAGCAAGGCGGGGAGGCTGGCGCCTTCCCTAACGTGGTCGCCTACACCACCATGATCAGGGCGTGCTGTGCGAGTAGGCTTGCCGATGAGGCGCTGTCGCTCTTCAAGATGATGCTCGCGGATGGCGTGCGGCCGAACAGGATCACCTACAACACCATGGTGCAGGGCTTCTGCCAGGCCGGAAGGATGGAGCTGGTAAAGGAGGTGTTCGGGATGGACTCGTTTAAGCCGGACACGTGCACGTTCAATACGCTGATGGCCGCGCACTGTAGAGAAGGGCGAATACAGGACGCGAAGAAGGTGTTTGATCAGATGATGGAGCTCCGCGTGAGGCGCGACTCTGCGAGTTACAGCATCGTGACCCGGGCGTTGTGCGAGAACGGTGAGTTTGGTCGAGCAGAGGAGCTTGTGGACAGCCTCTTGGAGAAGGAGGTTCTCAAGAAAAGAGGTGGTTGTGTGCCACTCATTGCATCTTACAATCCAGTTTTTAAGTACCTCTGTGAGAATGGCAAGGCAAAGAAGGCCAGGTTGTTATTCGGGCAGCTGCTGGATATTAGGAGCAAGGTCGATTTCCTAGCATTCAAGACACTAATCCTAGGACATTGTAAGGAGGGAGATTTTGAAGAAGGGTACGAGCTGGTGCTCTCAATGTTGAAGAGGGATCTTATGCCTGACAGTGAGTGCTATATTGCTGTAATAGATGGCTTTATGCAGAAGGGGAGGATGAAATCTGCCTGGGAGGCTCTTCACAGGATGTTAAACAGTGGTCTTCGACCTAGCACAAGTACGTTCCACTCTGTTCTTCTGGGGCTTTTGAAGAAAGATGGCTGTGCGAAAGAAGCCGCAGATTTGATAGAGATAATGCTGGAGAGGAAGATCAGGCAGAATGTTGACCTTTCTACTAATCTGATTGGTGTGTTGTTCAAAAGTGATCTTAATGGCCGTGCATACAAGATTACTAAGCATTTGTACGACAATGGATATTACATTAAGATGGAAAAACTAATCGCGACACTTTGTGAGGACAAGAAGTTCATAGATGCCGCAGAGTTTTCTTTGTTCAGCTTGCGGAAGCGCCATGAACTGGGTGTGGCAGTTCACAGCCAGGTTCTGGATGGCCTTTGCTCGGATGGTAGAACTTCAGAGGCATTCCAGCTTTTCTATGAGCTAATTGAGAACAAAAGCACTTCTGCGGTTGCTGTACCCCGCAGCCTAGTCTTTCTGCATCATGCTCTTGAGGAAGCTGGAATGGTGCAAGAAGCTGGTTTTGTTGCTAAACAGATGAGACGTGCAACTGCCACAACTAGGCGAAGGAGCTAAGGATTTACTCCATGTTTTTTAGCATCTTTGCGGGGAGGGAAGGGATTCCCACCTGGATAGCTGTTATTGCTAACATGGATAGCCTGACTCTAAGCTATTTTCTTACATAATGGTGCAAGACCAAGGATGGCTGGCTCAACCACCAGGAAGGAGTTCACGCCACCGCACTAAATGTGGATTTATTCCATGTTTGTTGGAAGAAAAACTTGGGAGATCTTCGCAACAAACCATGCAGTGTGGTCTGTGAAGAGAAAGGATGCTGGAACTGGATGTCAAGTTGGTTGCCTTTCCTCAGCTGATCAGCAAGGGAATGGCTGGTCATTGAACAATGGTTGTTTGATGATGGAAGATTGCATATGGCATTAAGGGGTCTGTAAATGATTTGATTTTCTTGAGCTAACTCCTATCAGCAGATATTCAGATTGCAGAAGCTCATCTGATGGTCAGTCGTAAAGACAAACTAAAGCCTGTATTTTCTGATACTGACATACTGTGTATTTAAGTGCAGGTGAGACAATAGAGTGTGTATTTAAGTGCAGGTGAGACAATAGAGCTGCTGCTGCTGCTTCCTGTTCAACTGGAGAAGAGTTGTGAAAATCAAAGTGTCTCAAATTAAAAAGATAACTCCTGGTAAAATGCTAGCGAAAGAACACCACGGTCTGTCATGATATTTAGCAACCAGTGATATCGTCCAGTCATGATCTTTAGCAACAGCACATGTCTGGACCACATGACAGTATATGTCTAGGACTCAGTTCGAGGTTGAGATCGAAGAACTTGAGAAGTTGGGCGTGAAGCTTCAGAACCTGAGCAACATGCCATGATGCCAGCGGGAGTTGTGCTGCTTTCTACTCCCTCTGCTCTGCTCTGCTCCATATTAGAAGACATTTTGGTTTTTTTTATTTCAACTGCTTTTGCTATGTATTTAGATATATACTGTATCAAACGGAATGTATCTAGAAAAGTATTAAAATTTGGAACGGAAGGGATAGTTTGCGTGATGAGAAAAAAATGTCATGGTTAGGTAACTGAGAAAATCGCGTTAAAACTGTTGGTACCTTGCCTCTGAAAAATGGTTGCAAGTCATGCATTGATTTCTTTTGCATTCAATCAGATGCATTATAATTGTACTGTTCTTTTACTGTTCATAAAGAGAATTCCTAGTGCTAACAGACAATTCTGGTTGCAGTTCTGGTTGCAGTTCCTAGTGCTAACAGACAATTCTGAAGTAGCATTGATAAATATTACAGACAATTCTGGTTGCAGTTCCTAGTGCTAACAGAGAATCATGCCTTACTGTTGCAACCAGAGCCCTTTTGACATCACAGCAATTACATCCGGTGCGGGCACCGTCTACATGATTGCGACGCTCAAGTAATCACCGATCTGCAGAACGAAGCAGCATTGATAAATATTTTGTGCACTGGCCAAAAGTGTAGATCTGAAGTAGCGCAATACATCACATTCATATCATACGTACCTGGAATCCGAGCTCTGCAAGAGTTTTGGCATCGTCGCCTCTTCCATGACCATAAGCGAAGGTCGAACCCACCTTCAAACATTCAACAAGACAAGTCATGAAAGGGCAACAATGCAGTGGAACAAGAGTTGTGATGGTGTCCAGAAGAAGATAATCCATGATGAAATAGAGATTGTGAAGACGGAATCTAAGTATGTATGTCTAAAATGTTTTGTTAGGCACATGCCTTTTATTACACACTGGGTAACTAATAAGACATGCTATTCTATGTCAAATATAGAATGCCCACAAGAGAGTGTAATACTCAAAGTTGTATACAAAGAATAATAGAGAGAGAGCTCCTCATTTTGTGTGCCTTATTTGCATCATAAAAAGAGCACCTATGTAATTGAGAGTGACTAAATAAAACAATTATTCTAAAATAAAAAAAAGTGCATTTGTTGGAGTTTTTATGTTTGTGCATTAAATAAAAATAATAATAATATAAAAATGACTAGAAATTGGATTAAGCCCTACATTGAAAACTAGGGTTTAAAAGTAAGAAGAGAAATGATATGAAAATAAAAATAATATAAATATATTTCTAGAATTTGTACTTTTCATTTCATAATATGATTTGATAACAAATTTGTACAAGGTTTGAAACTAAATTTGAATTCAAACTAAAAACCTTAGAAATGAAGAAAATAGAAAGAAAAATAAAAAGAAAAAGAATAAAAGCTTACCTGGGCCGACTGCTTCATTTCTGGCCCACTAAACCTATCACACCCGCGCGGCCCACTGCACAAGCCCCCTCGCGCGCGCTGGACGCACACCGACCATGCGGGCCCACCTGGAAGTCACGCGCATGCGCGCGCCTTCAGCCTTGGATGACCGACAGGGTGCCCCCACTGTCAGCCGCTCAATCACTCACGTACACCCGCCTTCTTTCCGCGCTGCGCGCGCGTTCAGTCAATGGCTCATGGGCCCCACATTGTCAGCTCTATCCCTCCCCTCTCAACCACTTCCTCGGTTGCTCGGCTGAAAACTCGCCGGTAGACCCGGCAACAAGACCGCGCAGGGCCCGTCGCGACCACACCTCCCTGCGGTATAAAACCCTCCTCGCAGTGTTACAACCTCCGCTCCTTCCACCGTGCCCTCGCATCATCCCTAGCAGTCGCGTCACGCCATTGACCTTGAGCCACCCCATTCCAGAGCCTTCCGTCCGCCAACTCCGTTCCCATCCGCGGCCACTTCCAGAGCCTTCTGTACCGCCTCGGGCTACTTCGCAGCGCTGCTGGGGAGCGCTCGTGACCGGCTGGGGGTGTTTCGACCTCGGCAGCGACCGAAATTTCTCATCGGAAGCGTCGCTCCGCCGCGTAACCACTCGCGCCGTGGACAGCTTCACTCCACCGCCCAACCCTCGGTAAGACGACTATACCTAGTTCTGCCTTCACATCTATTACGTTTTGCACCTGTCGGATCGGGGTTTGGTACCGGGAATCGCCGGGCAGTGAGTTCGCCGGCGTATGGCCGTCCGCCAGGGCAGCGCCGCCGTCGCCCGTGGGTTATCGGGGATGAGGAGCCAGGAATCGTCGATTCTCCGTTGAACGGTCCTGATTAGACAAGGGCGTACCGATTCGCAATAGGGTTCTGTGTCCACTGGATGTCAATCGGACGGTCCAGGATGAATTTAGGGCATTTTAAATCAGCACCGTAGATCGCGGATCCGAGGGCCCCATTTGCGTACCGGTTCGGGATAAAACCAATCTAATCCACACCGTTTTCTTACGATCCAACGGCCGAGATATGACTGTACCCCTTCGGCTGGGTCGATTGGCAAATAAGCCCCTGAAAATTTAGAAACTAACCCGCCGTCCTCGGCGACTATAGCCTGAGTCTTAGAAAACTTTGGTTTAGGCCCCTGACTTTTCTGGAAAACGAGGCCCAGTCCAGAACCTGTATAAAATGAATAAATGAATTAGCAAATGCATTTTTAATACAAAAACAATTCCTAAAATTTATTTAATCCATAGAAAATTCATTTTAGCTCCAAATTGAACCATTCCAGTTTCTAAAATTTTGTAATAATATTCTTTATCATTTAGTATCTCTGTTTTGACATGAATACAGTAAGAAAATTAATTTAACATTTAATCCTATTTTAATCACATTAAACCTTAGGAAATTCATAACTTGAATTCCATAACTCCAAATTTGGTGATTCCAGTTCCTATGATTTCATTCTAATGTGTAGATTTTTACTGTATATTTTATTCATCTGTTTGGTGTGATGTTGATTTTGGCTATACTATGTATGTATTGTGTTGATGCGAGTAGACGAGCAAGCCACTGTGGAAACTGAGGTTCAACAAGTAGAAGTAGCTGAGCAGGAGCTCATTGAAGGCAAGTTGTGCCCTTGATCACTTACTTTTCCCAGCCATGTTCTTATTAATTTTAATGATCTGCATAGGTTAATTTTGATGGGAGCCTTTATGTTACCCCAGTTTTGACTACCTCTATACCTTGTTCACCCCTGTAATATTTTTGGGTAGTACTTGCTATTGCTTTATGTGGATTGGGTATGGAGATACACTATTCATGATTATTCTGTTATTATCTTGTTATTATTACTGTTCATGTTAAGATCATTAAATTAATGGGAACATGGAGCGACCACCCGGGAAAACAGTGCTACCACAAGGGTTTAATGGGACGCCCTTGGCTGATTAACTAGGAAAGCTAGTGGAGGGCTACCTTACCCGAAAGGGGCAAGGGCAGTAGGGGAGTGGTCAGTGTAGGGAGGTCCTTGTTTGATTTTGCGTGATGGCGGTCGGGCAAGAACCCTGCACTGCACTACAGGAATTCACTTAATTCCCGTCGGCCAGAAACCGACGGGAATAAGCATATACCGACGGGAATTATTAATTCCCGTCGGTTTAGGGCTTATTTCCGTCGGTTTTCAGCCGCCAGGCGTCCCTTGTCGGGGATACGTTTATCCTCGTCGGCGACCGACGGGAATTATTAATTCTCGTCGGCCATTAACTAGCCGACGGCAATTAATGCTAACTCCCGTCGGCTCACCAGGCCGACGGGAGTTATTAGTTAATTCCCGTCGGCTCACCAGGCCGACGGGAGTTATTAGTTAATTCCCGTCGGTTCCCTAGGCCGACGGGAATTAACTAGGCCGACGGGAATAATTAGTTAATTCCCGTCGGTTCGACCATAGCCGACGGGAATTAACTGGGCCGACGAGAATTACCCTATACTGCTACAAAAACAGCACGAAATTAGGACACTATTTCTGCACACATAACATATATCACACATAACATAAATAATAGATAACAGCCACATTACAAACACATGCATTCATAATAAAATCACGCATTACAAATATAACATCCACCAACATTTCAAATATAAGTTCAACCACCACATCGAGTCAACGAGTACGACATAGTATTGAAATATAAGTACGACATATGTTCAAGTACGACCAAGAGTCCACGAGTTAAGAAACATGTTCATGTGTTTAGAAATAACCACCACTTGGGTGGTTAGAGCTTTGACCGCTGCCGCCACCACCACCAGGAGGAGGGTACGCGAAGAGCGAGTCAACAAATCCAGTCCCTGCTGCGGGATCAGATCCACTACCACCCGCTTCGGGCGTAACCTATGCAAGTTAGCAAATATCATCACGTTAAATGCAAATATCAAAAAAGTATACAAGTATATAAATTAATGGAGAGTTATCAAACGTACCCTATCTCCAGGTGCAGGTATATGTGTCGGAGGGGTGGTGAACTGTGGTGGTGGAACTGGTGTGTTTGCAAATTGGCTCCATTGTGGTGGCGGTGGAAAATTTGATGTCATGCCCTGTTGCTGCATTAACTGTTAAACATATATGTGTTACTACCGAAGATGTTGTATTGAAATATAATAATTTAGAGTTCGGATTATGTGTACTCACTTGATACATCGCTTGGTTATGTGCATTGCAAGCCTCCATAAATTCGCGTTGTTGTCTCATCTCTTCGCGCATCCTCATAATCTCCAACTCCTGCTCGTTCGGTCGACGAGAGCATGAGCTACGGGAAGATGAACCCGTCCTCTGAGATCTCACCGACGACGAGTCAATGAATCCGTCGAAGAGTGCGTATCTATAAGTTATTCAAAAAATGTGATTATTGTATAATCAATTTAGTGTCAACCATATAATTTCATAAGTTAGAGCTTACCGTCCATGCGCTTTGCCACCACCACTTGCGTACACCACCGAGGGATCCACCGGTTCATGGCGCCAGTCGAAGTCAGGGCCATGGCGACGAACCATCTCCTCCCCATATGCCACCTATACATCATTGACAACCTTACAAATGCAAGAATTTATATACTTTGAACGTTTGAACTTTTGAGCCAAAACTCACCAAGCGATCCGTGGCTGTCTGGCTGCAGAGCTGGTCAGGGTTGTTCGGGTCTGGTCCTTTGTGGCCCTCCTGGTAGACCTCAATGCCACTAGGCTTTTGGCCACTCGTAGCTTCCTGTATAAACAAAAAACATTCATAAGCAATCGTATTATTTGCTGATCGACATAGATAGATCAAACTTACCATTCTTTTAGCTTTTCGTATCATGTCGTCACCGCCAAACTTGTGGTTAGGATTGGTTCCTCGACATTGTCTGTGATGCGCTGACGCTTTCTGGAAGCCTTCGGAAGCCCAATATCGACACCAAGCATAGTACGCATCAGGCACGGGCGCCATCCATGGAACCATCACCTGCACACACACAATGTTACATATTATCAATCACAACAATAAATATAAAGGGTAAAACAAATTGAATACTAACCTCACGATATTGATCCTCAGTCAAATATATCTTTGACGACCCTTCCTTTTTAGTCAAGGGGCCTGCTTCTTCCGGATGCTTTTGAAAATACAGGTTTGTAGCCTAAATTCTCGCATAGTATATGGCATCCTTCACCAGCTTCTTTGCATTGTTTTGGAAGACACGTTCAGCGTGCCCCATGTAATCCTCTCCGTCAGGCAACCGATATCGAAGCTACAACATAAAGAATACAAATACAATGGTATAAGTCATAGATTTACAATATTAAGAAACATAACAAAAATAATAAAGAATTCATACCCAAAAGTCATTACGCACAAGTCCCTGTCTGTCGGTGTGGTTTCGTTCCTTTTTAAACTTGTACTCGTCCCAGGTACTGACGAGCACCTCATCCTCGGTATCACCGTTTGACACCTTCACTATACCAGGGTAGTGAAGGCGGCAGAGAGAACCCAACGTAAGGTTAACCTGAGTGTGGTGTCCCTTGCCGTCAAAGGACAGGTCCTCCCAATTCCTGCATTACACAAAAACATTAACAATACACATAATAGTTATATGAGATAAGTTAATATATTACACTCACCGATCTCCATGTGGCATGATTAAAGTCCTATCAGCCTCTCGCTCTATCGCGTGACGAGGCTTTACTGAGTGGCTTTTTCTTGAGCGACGTGTGCGTGTCGCTGAAGAGCCTCCCGAGCCATCATCCATCGGGTTGTCAGCCGGTTCGCCCTGTTGGCCCCACTGGTCCCACGCCTGTTGCTGCTCTCTCTGGTGGTCCCACTGGTCCCATGGCTGGTGATGCTGTGCGGCCTGGTCCCATGTCACGTGCTCCACCTCCTCAATGTGCTCCACCTCCTCATTGTGCTGCTCAGCCTCATTGTGCTGCTCCTCCTCAATGTGCTGCTCCTCAGTGTGCTGCTCATCCTGGTACATACAACTCAAGATTTATTTGTAAATATGTAAACAAATTTATTTGTACAAGATATGTTACCTCATCTCCATGTACCACGCTCAACAGCTCTCGACGTCTGCTGCTGCTCGAAGAACTGCCCTGAAAAAGGCCCAGGCCCTTGAACAGCCCCTTTACTGACTTCTTTGATTTTGGCGGCATCCTGCATAAAAAATAAGAAAACAACTTTACTTGTTAAATATAAACAAATTAGGATAAAAAATGACATAATACTTAAAATATAAACAAATTAAATAACAAAACAACTTTACTTGTTAAATATCATCAAAATCAGGATCTATTTGTTCTCTTCTATGCAGAGGTCGCCATGTTACTTTTCTCCTAACAGGTTGTCTTCTCCTTTTCTCGGGAAAAGTTAAGTCGTTAACGTCTGCAACTAGTGAATCTAATGCCGGTGCAGGATCAATATGAAAACTAGTTGGCAACTCTTCTTCTTGAAACACCTCATCAACCTGCTCAAGGTGACCAATTTGATATTCGTCCTCTCCAGGAGTGTATAGGCGTTCGCGGGGATTTACATTGTACACAACCCTCCATTTAGACAACTTTTTGCATGGATATGTCGAGAAATAAACTTGGTCTGCTTGATGGGCAAGGATATACGTGTCGTGTCCTTGAAGCAATTTTTCAGGTTGGATCTGTGTCATCCCAAATTCGGTCCTATAATACTTCAGGTCATACCATTTACACTCAAAGAAAACTAGCGCTAAAGGCTTATTTCCAGCAAATGTAATCTCGATTATATTTTTGATTTTCCCGTAATAGCAGGCTTCATGTCCTTCCATGTCGGTTGCCCTAGTAACGACTCCACTATTTTGAGTGGCGGCCATAGGATGACTTGATTCGAAAATGTTTGAACGAAAGCGATATCCATTGACGTCGTAACGTCCATAGCTTTTGGCAGTTACGCTTCCAATAGATAACTGACGTAAGTCATCATTCAAATTCATTTCCTCCCCAAACTGTCAATTATGCCACAAAGTATTAGCAAATTCTGTAATATTAGTTAACTGAAATTAGCTGTCGGAGCCACATAATTAAGACTTACACGGTCCCGAAGCCACATAATGAAATTAGGTCGCCCATGCATACCATCGCGTTGCAATTTATCTATGTCTCTCGCTGTTGGCCTACCGAGACACCTCATGTTTTGTTCATCAAACTCGCTGTCAAATATTATTGTATGACATGAGATATTTGATAACATAAACTAATTCACATATGAACAATTTAAGAAAATAAGTCTTACACAAAGTATTTCTCCACCTCAAGCATATTCGTGAACATGTACAGTAAAGCAGACTTCCGTTCTTCCATACTGAGGTGATATGCCTTGGGTGGACCAACGGCTTTGCCGTTTGTCTGAAAAATCGAAAGATCACTACACGGAGGCATCTCTCGTTCATCATCATGGTACCTTTTCTTTCGAGCAAATACATTATGTTCTTCTGCAAAGTAACAACTTGTGAAGTGTGCTACCTCCTTTAGTTTAAATTGTTCCGCAATACATCCTTCAACTCTTGCCTTATTGCCCACCATTGCTCTAAGCTTCTTTAATGCTCTTTCTATATGAAACATCCACCTATACTGAACAGGACCACCGACCTTAGCCTCATATGGAAGATGTATAAAGAGATGCTGCATAGGATTGAAGAAACCCGGTGGAAATATTTTTTCCAATTTGCACAAAAGCACCGGTGCCTCTTTCTCCAGCTGTTCCATCACATCTCTTCTGATTTCTTTAGCACACAACTGTCTGTAGAAATAGCTAACTTCAGCTAACGTTTTCCACACAGCTTCGGAAATGTACCCATGAAACATTACAGGCATGAGCCTCTCCATAATTATGTGGAAGTCATGGCTCTTCAGTCCATTCATCTTCATTGTCTTCAAGTTCACAGATCTTCTAAAACCAGCGGCATAACCATCGGGGAATTTAATATCCTTCATCCACTTCATCACTTCTCTCCGTTGCTTAGATTTCAGACAATAGTCAGCTTTTGGTTTGCCTCCGTTTTCTCTAAGCACTTGGGTTGGACGATCACATATCACTGCTAAGTCCATGCGTGCCTTGTCATTGTCTTTCGTTTTATCAGGGAAATCCATGCATGTATTTATGAGGGCTTGGCAAAAGTTACTCTCTTGATGCATGACGTCGATGTTGTGCATCAAAATCAATGACTTAGCATAAGGAAGCTCCCACAAGCCACATATGTGAGTCCAGTTATGCTCCTCACCAAAACCTTGATACCTTTTACCACTCTCGTCTAGGACAAGTTTCATATGCTCTTCTGTAATTTCTATCCCACTACGTCGCTTGGGCGGTCCCTTCGTGACAATGGTGCCCTTCCTAAATTCCTTTCTCTGCCTTCTGAAGGGGTGATTGAAGGGTAGAAAACATCTATGGCAATCAAAGTAACATATCTTGCCACCAGCACTAAGACGAAAACAATCTGTATCTTTAGCACAATAAGGACACGTCAATCTACCATGCACGCTCCATCCAGAGAAAATACCATACGCCATAAAATCATGAACCGAGAACAGATATGCAACACGAAGATTGAATTTCTGCTTCTTGAAGCAGTCATAGGCTTCCACACCTTGCCATAGCTTCTTTAACTCTTCAATCAGTGGTTGAAGCATCACATTGAGGCGTACGCCAGGATGCTCAGGCCCAGGTATAACAAGACATAGGAACATAAACTCATATTTCATGCAAAGAGCAGGTGGAAGGTTGTACGGTATGGCAATGACAGGCCAACATGAATACGACACAACGGTCATATTGAACGGCGTGAAACCATCAGTTGCCAAGCCGATACGAACATTTCTTGCATCGCTGGCAAAATCTGGATCAAATTTGTCAAGAGCCTTCCATGCATCACCATCTGACGGGTGCACCATTAACCCATCTTGTCTGTCCATACAATCTTTATGCCACCTCATGTGCATAGCGGTCTTCCTCGAGAGAAACAAACGTTTCACTCTAGGAGTGAGAGGCATGTACCGAAGCTGTTTATTTGCAACCTTTGTCACCACCTTCTCCCCATCTTCATTTACAAGCTCCACGTACCTTGACTTCCCACATTTTAAGCATTTTTGTTCTCTGCCATGTTCCTTCCAAAAAAGCATACAGTTGTCTTGGCAAACATCAATCTTCTCATACTCCATACCAAGACCTTCTGAAAGGGAAATGTGCCCTTGGGCCATTTCTAAATATTGTGGTGATTTAGTGCCCAACACAGGTGCCTAATTGTAAAATGGTGGACAAAGTACAAATCAAGATTAAAGGTATGTTTCTAAGCCTTAGTACATTGGTTTTGAATACTAATATACTTGTCTAAGTGTTAGAAACAGAAAGTAGAAGAAAAGAAGAGAGGAGTAAAAGACTTGGCTGAGTGCAGCCAAGGCTCAGCTCGGTCTGGAGCACCGGACTGTCCGGTGTACACCGGACAGTGTCCGGTGCGCCAGACTGACTCGGCGCGAACTAGCTGCTCTCGGGAATTCGCCGACGGCGTACGGCTAAAATTCATCGGACTGTCCGGTGTGCACCGGACTGTCCGGTGAGCCAACGGTCGGCCGGGCCAACGGTCGGCCGCGCAATCTGCGCGGGACACGTGGCCGAGCCAACGGTCGGAAGACGGCACCGGACTGTCCGGTGTGCACCGGACATGTCCGGTGCGCCAACGGCTCCAGATCTGCCAACGGTCTGCAACGGTCGGCTTCGCTGTTTAAGGAAACAAATCGGGCACCGGACTGTCCGGTGCCCCCGACGACAGAAGGCAAGGATTGTCTTCCAGATTTGCTCTCAACGGCTCCTAGCTGCCTTGGGGCTATAAAAGGGGCCCCTAGGCGCATGGAGGAGACACACAAGCAACCTTTGAGCATTCTTGATCATCCACACTCAGTCTTTGCGCATTCGTTTGTCATTCTAAGTGTTTCGAGCTCCGTTCTAGTGAGAACTTTGTGATACTCCTGTGAGCTCGATTCTTGGCCGTATGTGTGCGTGTTTCGCTGTGGATTTGTGTGTGTTGCTTCCCTCCCTTACTCTGTGCTTCGTTGTGATCATATACTTGTAAGGGCAAGAGACTCCAATTTGTGGAGATTCCTTGCAAACGGGATAGTGAAAGGCAAAACAAAACACCGTGGTATTCAAGTGGGTCTTTGGACCGCTTGAGAGAGGTTGATTGCAACCTTCGTCCGTTGGGACGCCACAACGTGGAGTAGGCAAGCGTTGGTCTTGGCCGAACCACGGGATAAACCACTGTGTCACCTCTGTGCTTGATCTCTTGTGGTATTGTGTTTTGTTGAGACTTCTCTTTAGCCACTTGGCAATTATTGTGCTAACACTTAACAAGTTTTTGTGGCTTAAGTTTCAAGTTTCACAGGATCACCTATTCACCCCCCCTCTAGGTGCTCACAATTGGTATCGGAGCCGTTCTCTTCACAAAAGGGACTAACCGCCCGAAGAGATGGATCCTAAGGGGAAGGGAGTTGTGATCAACGACAAAGAGAAGGAATCCTTCGTCAACGAGCCGAAGGACGACAAGCCTACCGACTCCGGCTCGGGCCATAGACGGAAGGAAGGGAAGAAGAAGAAGACGAGGCGCATCAAGGAGATCATTTACTACGACGATAGTGATGAATCCACTTCTTCCCAAAAAGACGACGACAACGACTACAGGAAGACGGTCAATTCGAACTTTTCATTTGATTATTCTCGTATCCAACATAGTTCGAATTCGCATTTGCTTTCCATTCCTCTTGGCAAACCTCCACACTTCGATGGGGAGGACTACGGATTTTGGAGTCACAAAATGCGTAGTCACTTATTCTCTCTCCATCCAAGCATATGGGAGATTGTGGAGAATGGAATGAAATTTGATAGCTCGGATAGCCCTATGCTTATAAATGAACAAATTCATAGAAATGCACAAGCTACTACTGTTCTCTTAGCATCTTTGTGCAGGGAAGAGTACAATAAGGTGAGCGGCTTGGACAACGCCAAGCAGATATGGGACACCCTCAAGATCTCTCACGAGGGGAACGACATCACCATGCTCACCAAGATGGAGTTGGTGGAGGGCGAGCTTGGACGGTTCGCCATGATAAGGGGAGAGGAGCCAACTCAAACGTACAACCGGCTCAAGACCCTTATCAACAAAATAAGGAGCTACGGAAGCACGCGATGGACGGACCACGACGTCGTCCGCCTAATGCTAAGGTCCTTTACCGTTCTTGATCCTCATCTCGTAAACAATATTCGTGAGAATCCCAGGTACACGATGATGACGCCCGAGGAAGTGCTTGGAAAATTCGTAAGCGGGCGGATGATGATCAAGGAGGCAAGATACGTCGACGAAGCGTTGAACGGTCCAATCCACGAGCCTCAACCCATTGCTCTCAAGGCAACAAGGAGCAAGGAGTCGCTACCTAGCAAGGTGGCGCAAGTTGAGGCGGCCGGGCTAAATAATGAGGAGATGGCCCTCATCATTAAGCGCTTCAAGACGGCGCTTAAGGGTCGCAAGGGACAGCCAAGCAAGACCAAGACAAAGGAGAAGCGCTCGTGCTTCAAATGTGGTAAGATTGGTCATTTCATTGCTAACTGTCCCGATAATGAAAGTGACCAGGAAAAGGGGAACAAAAGGGAGAAGAAGAAACATTACAAGAAGGCCAAGGGCGAGGCACATATCGGAAAGGAGTGGGATTCGGATTGCTCCTCCTCCGACTCCGACAATGAAGGACTCGCCGCCACCGCCTTCAACAAGTCGTCCCTCTTCCCCAACGAGCGTCACACTTGCCTCATGGCAAGGGAAAAGAAAGTAAGCACTCATGATACTAGTACTTATGCTTCTTCAAGTGAGGATGAGTCTAGTGATGATGATGAGATAGATTACTCATGCTTATTCAAGGGATTAGATAGATCTAAAATTAATAAGATTAATGAGTTGATTGATGCTTTGAATGACAAGAATAGATTACTAGAAAAACAAGAGGATCTTCTATATGAGGAGCATGATAAATTTGTTAGTGCACAAAACTCTCTTGCTCTAGAAATTAAAAGAAATGAAATGCTCTCTAGTGAACTATCTACTTGTCATGAAACCATTTCTACTTTACAAGGTGTTAACAATGATTTAAATGCTAAATTAGAAGTAGCAAATAAATCTAATTCTTGTGTAGAACATGTTATGATTTGCACTAGGTGTAAGGATTTCGATATTGATGCCTGTGGTGAACACCTAGTTTTAATTTCCAAATTAAATGAGGAATTGGCTAGTCTTAATGCCCAACTTAAGACTAGCAAAAGTGAAGTTGATAAGATAAAATTTGCAAGGGATGCCTACACGGTTGGTAGACACCCTTCAATTAAGGATGGTCTTGGCTTCAAGAAAGAGGCCAAGAACTTAACCAGCCATAAGGCTCCCATCTTCGTCAAGGAGAAAGGGAAGGCCCCTATGGCTAGTAGTGCTAAAAAGAACCATGCTTTCTTGTACCATGATAGGAGACATGCTAGAAATGTTTATAATGATTTTGATTCACATGTTTATGATTCTCATGCCATGTGTGCTTCTAGTTCTTCCTATAAGCATGATAGAGATATGTGTAGGAGAAATGTTGTGCATATGCCTAGGAGAAATTTTGCTCATGTTCCTAGAAAAGTTGTGAACAAACCTTCTACCATTTATTATGCTTGCAATGCTTCCTTTGCTATTTGTAGAAAGGGTAAGAAGGTAATTGCTAGGAAGTTAGGGGCAAGATGCAAGGGGGACAAAACTTGCATTTGGGTCCCTAAGGATATATGTGCTAACCTTGTAGGACCCAACATGAGTTGGGTACCTAAGACCCAAGCCTAAATTTGCCTTGCAGGTTTATGCATCCGGGGGTTCAAGCTGGATTATCGACAGCGGATGCACAAACCATATGACGGGGGAGAAGAAGATGTTCACCTCCTACATCAAAAATAAGGATTCCCAAGATTCAATTATATTCGGTGATGGGAATCAAGGCAAGGTAAAAGGGTTAGGTAAAATTGCAATTTCTAATGAGCACTCAATCTCAAATGTGTTTTTAGTTGAGTCTCTTGGTTACAATTTGCTATCTGTTAGTCAACTGTGCAATATGGGATATAATTGTTTATTTACAAATATAGATGTGTCTGTCTTTAGAAGATGTGATGGTTCACTGGCTTTTAAGGGTGTACTAGACGGCAAGCTTTACCTAGTTGATTTTGCAAAAGAAGAGGCCGGTCTAGATGCATGCTTAATGGCTAAGACTTGCATGGGCTGGCTGTGGCATCGCCGCTTAGCACATGAGGGGATGAAGAACCTCCACAAGCTTCTAAAGGGAGAACACGTGATAGGTCTAACAAATGTTCATTTCGAAAAAGATAGACCTTGTGCAGCTTGTCAAGCAGGGAAACAGGTGGGAGGCTCTCATCACACCAAAAATGTGATGACCACGTCAAGACCTCTGGAGCTGCTGCATATGGACCTCTTCGGACCCGTCGCCTATCTGAGCATAGGAGGAAGTAAGTATGGTATAGTTATTGTTGATGACTTTTCCCGCTACACTTGGGTGTTCTTTTTGCAGGATAAGTCTGAAACCCAAGGGACCCTCAAGCGCTTCCTCAGGAGAGCTCAAAATGAGTTTGAGCTCAAGGTGAAGAAGATTAGGAGCGACAACGGGTCCGAGTTCAAGAACCTACAAGTGGAGGAGTTTCTTGAGGAGGAAGGGATCAAGCACGAGTTCTCCGCTCCCTACACACCACAGCAAAATGGTGTGGTAGAGAGGAAGAACAGGACGCTAATCGATATGGCGAGAACGATGCTTGGAGAGTTCAAGACCCCCGAGTGCTTTTGGTCGGAAGCTGTGAACACGGCTTGCCACGCCATCAACAGGGTCTATCTTCATCGACTCCTCAAGAAGACTTCGTATGAGCTACTAACCGGTAACAAACCCAATGTATCGTACTTTCGTGTATTTGGGAGCAAGTGCTACATTCTAGTGAAGAAGGGTAGAAATTCTAAGTTTGCTCCCAAAGCTGTAGAAGGGTTTTTATTAGGTTATGATTCAAATACAAAGGCGTATAGAGTCTTCAACAAATCATCGGGTTTGGTTGAAGTCTCTAGCGACGTTGTATTTGATGAGACTAATGGCTCTCCAAGAGAGCAAGTTGTTGATTGTGATGATGTAGATGAAGAAGATGTTCCAACGGCCGCTATACGAACCATGGCGATTGGAGACGTTCGGCCACAGGAACAAGATGAATGAGGTCA
This sequence comes from Zea luxurians, assembly GCA_029449295.1. Taxonomy (NCBI): domain Eukaryota; kingdom Viridiplantae; phylum Streptophyta; class Magnoliopsida; order Poales; family Poaceae; genus Zea; species Zea luxurians. Next base: position 42,979,144 of record JAOPSE010000015.1, read on the forward strand.
ACCTTCTTCCTCAACAACGGTGCATCCCCCAACTCAAGACGATGAACAGGTTCATCAAAAGGAGGCGTGTGATCAAGGGGGAGCACAAGATGATCATGTGATGGAGGAAGAAGCGCAACCGGCACCTCCAACCCAAGTTCGAGCGATGATTCAAAGGGATCATCCCGTCGACCAAATTCTGGGTGACATTAGCAAGGGAGTAACTACTCGGTCTCGACTAGTTAATTTTTGTGAACATTACTCTTTTGTCTCCTCTATTGAGCCTTTCAGGGTAGAGGAGGCCTTGCTAGATCCGGACTGGGTGTTGGCCATGCAGGAGGAACTTAACAACTTCAAGCGCAATGAAGTTTGGACGCTGGTGCCTCGTCCCAAGCAAAATGTTGTGGGAACCAAGTGGGTGTTCCGCAACAAACAGGACGAGCACGGGGTGGTGACAAGGAACAAGGCTCGACTTGTGGCAAAAGGTTATGCCCAAGTCGCAGGTTTGGACTTTGAGGAGACTTTTGCTCCTGTGGCTAGGCTAGAATCAATTCGTATCTTGCTAGCATATGCCGCTCACCATTCTTTCAGGCTGTACCAAATGGATGTGAAGAGCGCTTTCCTCAACGGGCCAATCAAAGAGGAGGTGTACGTGGAGCAACCCCCTGGCTTCGAGGATGAGCGGTACCCCGACCACGTGTGTAAGCTCTCTAAGGCGCTCTATGGACTTAAACAAGCCCCAAGAGCATGGTATGAATGCCTTAGAGATTTCTTAATTGCTAATGCTTTCAAGGTTGGGAAAGCCGATCCAACTCTTTTCACTAAGACTTGTGATGGTGATTTGTTTGTGTGCCAAATTTATGTCGATGACATAATATTTGGTTCTACTAACCAAAAGTCTTGTGAAGAGTTTAGCAGGGTGATGACGCAGAAATTCGAGATGTCGATGATGGGCGAGTTGAACTACTTCCTTGGGTTCCAAGTGAAGCAACTCAAGGACGGCACTTTCATCTCCCAAACGAAGTACACGCAAGATCTGCTAAAGAGGTTTGGGATGAAGGACGCCAAGCCCGCAAAGACTCCGATGGGAACCGACGGACACACCGACCTCAACAAAGGAGGTAAGTCCGTTGATCAAAAAGCATACCGGTCAATGATAGGGTCTTTACTTTATTTATGTGCTAGTAGACCGGATATTATGCTTAGCGTATGCATGTGTGCTAGATTTCAATCCGATCCTAAGGAGTGTCACTTGGTGGCGGTGAAGCGAATTCTTAGATATTTAGTCGCTACGCCTTGCTTCGGGATCTGGTATCCAAAGGGGTCTAACTTTGACTTGATTGGGTACTCAGATTCCGACTATGCTGGATGTAAGGTCGATAGGAAGAGCACATCGGGGACGTGCCAATTCTTAGGAAGGTCCCTGGTGTCATGGAACTCTAAGAAACAAACAGCTGTTGCCCTATCCACCGCTGAGGCCGAGTACGTTGCCGCAGGACAGTGTTGCGCGCAACTACTTTGGATGAGGCAAACCCTCCGGGACTTTGGCTACAATCTGAGCAAAGTCCCACTCCTATGTGACAATGAGAGTGCTATCCGAATAGCGGAAAATCCTGTTGAGCACAGCCGCACAAAGCACATAGACATCCGGCATCACTTTTTGAGAGACCACCAGCAAAAGGGAGATATCGAAGTGTTTTATGTTAGCACCGAGAACCAGCTAGCCGATATCTTTACCAAGCCTTTAGATGAGAAGACCTTTTGCAGGTTGCGTAGTGAGCTCCATATCTTAGATTCGCGGAACTTGGATTGAAATGTAGCATACATGTATTTATGCCCTTGATCATGTTCATTCTGCATTTTGTTGCTTATTATGGTGCTCAAGTTGTACGAACACTCCCTGGACCTCACAAGTCTGTTGCAAAGTGATGCACATGTTTAGGGGGAGATGTGTTACAACTTGACCCTTTGAGACTAACCATATGCTTGAGTTTGCTTGATTTAGTCTCGAAGGAGAATTGAAAGGGAAAGGTGGCCTTGGACCATGAAAGACTTCCACTGCACTCCGATGAGAGGGTAACTTATTCCAAGTCCATCTCATGAACTCTTATTGCCATTTGCTCTCAATTGAAGATTTTGGTGAGGCAATGGGGTTAAAGGGCCAAAATTGATCCCGTTTTGGTGCTTGATGCCAAAGGGGGAGAAAATAAAGGCCAAAGCAATAAATGGATCAGCTACCACTTGAGAAATTTGAAAATAGTAGAGTAGAGCTTTTGGTTTGTCAAAACTCTTTTTGTTGTCTCTCTTATCAAAGTTGGCTTCCTGTGGGGAGAAGTATTGATTATGGGAAAAAGGGGGAGTTTTTGAACTCTTTGATCAATCTCTTTTGGAATGACTCTCTTTATGCTTCAACATGTGTGTTTGACTTAGAGATAGAGATTTGAGTTTGATTTGCAAAAACAAACCAAGTGGTGGCATAGAGTGATCCATATATGTCAAAATTGAATCAAAATAATTTGAGTTATTATTTGAAGTGTTTTTGTACTTATTCTACTTGCTTTATGTTGTGTTGGCATAAATCACCAAAAAGGGGGAGATTGAAAGGGAAATGTGCCCTTGGGCCATTTCTAAATATTGTGGTGATTTAGTGCCCAACACAGGTGCCTAATTGTAAAATGGTGGACAAAGTACAAATCAAGATTAAAGGTATGTTTCTAAGCCTTAGTACATTGGTTTTGAATACTAATATACTTGGCTAAGTGTTAGAAACAGAAAGTAGAAGAAAAGAAGAGAGGAGTAAAAGACTTGGCTGAGTGCAGCCAAGGCTCAGCTCGGTCTGGAGCACCGGACTGTCCGGTGTACACCGGACAGTGTCCGGTGCGCCAGACTGACTCGGCGCGAACTAGCTGCTCTCGGGAATTCGCCGACGGCGTACGGCTAAAATTCACCGGACTGTCCGGTGTGCACCGGACTGTCCGGTGAGCCAACGGTCGGCCGGGCCAACGGTCGGCCGCGCAATCTGCGCGGGACACGTGGCCGAGCCAACGGTCGGAAGACGGCACCGGACTGTCCGGTGTGCACCGGACATGTCCGGTGCGCCAACGGCTCCAGATCTGCCAATGGTCTGCAACGGTCGGCTTCGCTGTTTAAGGAAACAAATCGGGCACCGGACAGTGTCCGGTGTGCACCGGACTGTCCAGTGCTCCCGACGACAGAAGGCAAGGATTGTCTTCCAGATTTGCTCTCAACGGCTCCTAGCTGCCTTGGGGCTATAAAAGGGGCCCCTAGGCGCATGGAGGAGACACACAAGCAACCTTTGAGCATTCTTGATCATCCACACTCAGTCTTTGCGCATTCGTTTGTCATTCTAAGTGTTTCGAGCTCCGTTCTAGTGAGAACTTTGTGATACTCTTGTGAGCTCGATTCTTGGCCGTATGTGTGCGCGTTTCGCTGTGGATTTGTGTGTGTTGCTTCCCTCCCTTACTCTGTGCTTCGTTGTGATCATATACTTGTAAGGGCAAGAGACTCCAATTTGTGGAGATTCCTTGCAAACGGGATAGTGAAAGGCAAAACAAAACACCGTGGTATTCAAGTGGGTCTTTGGACCGCTTGAGAGGGGTTGATTGCAACCCTCGTCCGTTGGGACGCCACAACGTGGAGTAGGCAAGCGTTGGTCTTGGCCGAACCACGGGATAAACCACTGTGTCACCTCTGTGCTTGATCTCTTGTGGTATTGTGTTTTGTTGAGACTTCTCTTTAGCCACTTGGCAATTATTGTGCTAACACTTAACAAGTTTTTGTGGCTTAAGTTTCAAGTTTCACAGGATCACCTATTCACCCCCCCCTCTAGGTGCTCACACCTTCAAGCAATTTTTTGGACTGGTACATGTCTTTGGGCATCTTGTGACCCGTAGGAAGAACCTCGCTAATCAAATCCACAAGCTCCTTGTAACAATTAATTGAAAATGCAAATTTTGACTTGATTGACATCAGTCGGGTCACGAATTCGAGGACGGTCACGTCAGTGTGCCCGTGAAGAGGCTCTTCTGACGCTTTGAGTAGGTCGAAGAACTTCTGAACCTCCGGTGTAGGTGAATCATGATGATCTGGTGCCAGTTCAGGCTGCAGATCCTCAAGCATCTGGTCCATCCTATCAACATCATCTTCACCGTCATCAACTTCTACTTCTGCTGCTCGTTCAGCATCTTCACCGTGGAGATACCAGACCTTATAGCCTGGCACGAAACCATGCGAGCACAGGTGTAGTGTGACCTGCCTCTTGGTGTGGCTCGTCATATTTCTACATTTATTGCATGGACACCTAATATTATCTATTTGTGACAAAGCAGCTGCATGGTCCAGAAATATTTGCGTCTTGGCAAACCATTCACTAGTGTGACACCCACCCTTCTTGAAACCTTCATACATCCAATCACGTCTATCACCCATTATTGCGGCTGTGTACGAGTAAAGAGTGTGTGTGAGACAATCACGTTTCTACATGTCACACACATATATACATACATATATACATCTATAGGTAAGTAGTAAAACTATATATATACATAAATAATTATATAGACACATAAATAACATCAAATTAATCAATATCGAAACATTCATACATCCTAATATTATAAGTTAAATCTAATCAATAAATAACATCAAATTTAACAATTCAATAGTATAAGTTAAATCTACTATAAGAATAAAATAAATAATTACCTAACATGAAGCCACACATGTGATATTAAATTAACTATAATCACACTCTAATCACATGTGTTATTAAATTAATACTAATCACATGAAAGTTAACTCCCGTCGGCCATAAAAAATCGACGAAAATAAACATGTACACACATAATTAACATTCACAATCCAATACATTAACATGTACACACATAATTAACTCACGTGGGTGTCGTAGTTGGTTCGGAGATGCGGTCGGGGGCGGAGGCGGCGCTTGGACGCGGCGGCGGCGCTCGAGGAGGCAGCGACGACGCTCCGAGAGACCCGGCGCCGCGAGAGGACGGGCAGCGGACGGGCGGCGGACGGGCGACGCCGGGGCGCCCGGGTGCGCGGCGTCGGGCTCCGAGGGGCGGCGTCGGCGGCGTGGACGGGCGGCGCTCTGAGGGGCAGCGTCGGGCTCGGCCGGGAAGGCACGCCGGCGGGGAGGGGCGGCGGCGCGGCGGTTAGAGGCGGCGGCGGCGGCGGCGAGAATAGGCAGGCGGCGGTGGCGGCTACGAAGAGACAGAGAAGAAATGAGCCCGCGCGGGCGAACCCGCGCTCATAAAAGCCTAATCCCCGTCGGCCTGCGCTCTAGCCGACGGGAGTTAAGTAATCCCCGTCGGCCTATTTTCTGGCTGACGGGAGTTAAGTTAACTCCCATCGGCCTACTCTCTGGCCGACGGGCGTTACGTTATTCCCGTCGGCTTCAGTGTAGCCGACGGGAGTTACGTTATCCCCGTCGGCTTTTTCCCTGGCCGACGGGAATTATCCTGGCCGACGGGAATCATTAGGATTCCTGTAGTGCTGGAGCTTCCTATAAACTGTAGCGGGTAGTCTGAAGCTAGTGGAACTTTGTAAAGGCCTCGTAGTGTTACCCTACCTCGCTTCCTTGGTAGAGGTGTATGGGATTCATGACCCCTTGGCAAATGGGTAACACGGCTTGTGGGTAAAGATGCGCAACCTCTGCAGAGTGTAAAACTAGTATACTAGCCGTGCTCACAGTCATGAGCGGCTCGGACCCTCACATGATTAACTATGGAACTTAAATTTAATTTGACATTTGCATCGCATTTGGGATTACTTTACTATTACTGTTCTTTATTATTATTAAGGTTTGGTATTTACTTACACTTAGTAATTGCTAATAAAATTTTGACCAACTTATAAAAGCAATGCTCAACCTCAGCCTTTACTTCATTGATTAGCCTTACACTTCATGAACTCTCACCTTTGGTGAGTTCATACCACATTATTACCCACGACTTGTTGAGCTATGAACGTATGTGAGCTCACTCTTGCTGTCTCACACTCCCCCCCACAGGAGAAGAACAGGTGGTCGAGGAGGAGCCGCCTAACACTGAGGAGTTCGATCTGATCTAGGTGGCGTTTCTCAGTCGACATTGGCGCCGACGATCCTTAGTTCGTTTTATGGTTATACTTTTATTCTGTAATAAGTCTTCCGCTATGTAATAATTACTCTGATGTTTTATGACATTTATCTCTATACACTCTGTTATTATATATGTTATCTTCTTTGGCGCATGTATGAGATGCACCCGGCTTTGTTCTTTAAAACCGGGTGTTACAGAAGTGGTATCAGAGGAAATGTTGACTGTAGGACGAAACCTAGATAGAAATGGACAAAACCCTTACCTACTTATCTTATTCTGATTCATTCTATACTTACCTTACTCTGATTCTTTCTACACTCATCTTGATCCTGTCTCACCTTCTACTATTCTACTCTGATCATTCTTACCTTTCCTACTCTTAGACAAGATGGATTTCACACCTTGGAATCCCTACCCCTATGACAATTTTAAGAGATAGGAAGCCTAAGACAAAAGTAAAATTTATTTTCTCTATCAAAAATATTGGTTGATTGTTCTGATGATCAATGCCTGATTTGCTTCTTTGATTGATTGAGATATTATATATGGACATCTTAGCATGTGCCAGCGTAAGGTAATAAATTAGCTATGGTAGGTAAAACATTAAACTGCTTAGCTAATAAATCCCCCAAAGTAACATGATTGTAATTACTGCCTTGTCTACTGCTCTTTCTTACCATATGTATCTAACTCAGATGGTCAATACCAGGAGGGGTGGTGGAATTGATTTGCCTCCTAACCGACACACTCGAAGGATATATAGACAACCTCAGCCACAGCCTGCAGAGATGAATCCTCCTAATCCTCCACCAGGCGGAGTTGACCCACTGGTTGCTGCTCAGATGGCGGTGATGCAGCAAATGGCGGACACTATGGCTGACATGCGTGCCCAGATGCAGCAAGAACGCAAGGAAATGCGTCAGGAAAGAGAGGATATACGCCAGGAGTTGCGCCAGGAGAGAGATGAGATACGCCAAGAAAGGAGGGCGCAACAACAGCAGCTGCAACAGCAACTTCAACAACAGCAACAGCAGCAACAAGTACCACTGCCTCCACCACCACCACCAGTTCCACCTCGTGATAAGCACCGGGAATTTATGAGTCATAAGCCACCGACCTTCGCCAGCTCGCCAGATCCACTTGATGCAGACGATTGGTTGAAGTCAATTGAGAAGATGCTGAATATTGCACAATGCACTGACCGAGAGAAGGTTTTATATGCTTTTGGACGTCTGACTGGTCCTGCTGCTGACTGGTGGGATTCATATACTGCTGCCCACGATGCTGCTGATACTATTACTTGGGCAGAGTTCAGTACACAATTCAGGAACTACCATATTCCAACTGGTATGATAAAGATCAAGAAGAAGGAGTTTCTGTCATTAAAGCAAGGCAACATGTCGGTCAGCGAGTACAGAGACAAATTTATTCAGCTGTCGAGATATGCTCCGGAGGAAGTTGCTGAGGATGAGAGGAAGCAGGAGCACTTTATTGAAGGACTTAATGGACCCTTGCAGTATGCACTGGTTGCACACACCTTTCCATCATTTCAGAGGCTACTGGATAAGGCTCTTGCTATTGAACACAAGCGTGTTCAACTGGGCGATTTGAAGAGGAAGGCTATCTCACAAGGACAGGGTAGCAGCAGTGTTCGTCCTCGCTACAGTTCACCACAGGGTACACCGACTCGACCAGGAGGACCGCGCCCAGTTCAGCAATCACCACTGAGGACTCCACCTCCTCGACAGGCTACCCCCACTGGCACCCCGACGAAGTTTGCAGGACAGAGTCCAGGTACTACGTGTTTCAAGTGTGGGAAGACTGATCATTATGCAAATGTCTGCCCACAGAGGATTGCTACTACTCCAGCTCAGAACAAGCAACAGACCCCTGGCAAGGGATATTCTATTGCCAGGGTGAATCAAGTCAGCGTTGATGATACTCCTGATGGTGGGGACCTCGTACTTGGTATGTTTTATGTTAATGCAATTCCTGCAACCATATTATTTGATTCTGGTGCTACACATTCATTCACGTCTGCTAGATATGCCAACACAAATGAAATACCACTGCTAAATATGAGAAAACCCATGATAGTAATCACACCTAAAGGGCCTGTTGAGGCAAATCAAATGACACGTAGATTGACATTGACCATTATGGGTAGAGAATTTGGAGCTACTGCTATAATATTAGAGTCAAGCAGTATAGATCTGATCCTTGGTATGTCATGGCTAAGAAAGGCAAAGGCCGTTATAGCATGTGGTAGAGGTACCGTGGAACTCACTACCACTAAAGGAGAAAGGTTTCAAGTTAATATTGCAGTAACCTCCTCATCCATGCGTGCAATGTTCTTCATGCCAGAGGAGTTTGTTGGAGACAACATCCGGGTGGTTAGAGAATTTCCGGATGTCTTTCTAGAGGAGTTACCAGGGATGCCACCTGATAGAGAAGTTGAGTTTGTTATTGATCTTTTACCTGGAACCGCCCCTATTTCTAAACGGCCCTATAGAATGTCCGTAGAGGAGTTGAAGGAACTGAAGAAGCAGTTGACGGAGTTACAAGAGGCTGGTTACATTCGTCCGAGTTCCTCACCTTGGGGAGCACCGGTGTTATTTGTGCAGAAGAAGGATGGATCACAGCGGATGTGTGTGGATTATAGATCTCTTAATGATGTTACGGTGAAGAACAAGTACCCGTTGCCCCGTATTGAGGATTTATTTGATCAGATGAGAGGAGCCAGGGTATTCTCGAAGATTGATCTCCGATCCGGTTACCATCAGATGAGGATTAGACCATCGGATATTCCCAAGACGGCTTTCTCGACTCGATATGGATTATATGAGTTTACTGTTATGTCATTTGGACTAACCAATGCACCAGCTTACTTCATGAATTTGATGAATAAGGTGTTTATGGAGTATTTGGACAGATTCGTCGTGGTATTCATCGACGATATTCTTATCTATTCTAAGAATGAAAGTGATCATGAACTACATCTAAGGTTGGTGCTACAGAAGTTACGAGATAATCAACTCTACGCTAAGTTCAGCAAGTGCGAGTTTTGGATTGACAAGGTGCCATTCCTCGGTCATATTATTTCTAATGGAGGAATAGCAGTGGATCCTGCTAAAGTGAAGGAGATAATGGAGTGGAGAGTGCCCACTACAGTTACGGAGATTCGGAGTTTCTTGGGACTCGCAGGATATTATCGGAGATTTATTGAAGGTTTCTCTAAGATTGCCAAGCCTATGACCTCGCTTTTGGAGAAAGGAAGAGAATTTAAGTGGGATGAGAAGTGCCAAGAAAGCTTTGATCAGTTGAAGGAGAGATTGATGTCACCTCCAGTATTGATTATGCCAGATCTGCAGAAGGGATTTGACATTTACTGTGATGCATGTGGCCAAGGACTTGGATGTGTGCTCATGCAAGAAGGACATGTGATTGCCTATGCATCTCGTCAGTTGCGGAAGCATGAACTGAACTACCCCACTCATGACTTGGAACTAGCTGCCGTTGTGCATGCACTTAAGATTTGGAGACACTACATCATGGGAACTAAGTGCCAAGTATACACGGATCATAAGAGTTTGAAGTATATATTCACTCAGAAGGATCTCAATCTTAGGCAACGCCGTTGGTTGGAGCTCATTAAGGATTATGACTTGGAGATTCACTATCACCCAGGCAAGGCGAATTTGGTTGCAGATGCCTTGAGTCGGAAGGAGCATGTTCACTCCGCTTTCGTTGTCCAGCTACCTGATGAATTAGCAAAAGATTTTGAGAGACTCAACCTGGGAATTGTTACACATACGGAAGGAGTGACTATTGAATTGGAACCTACCTTGGAGCAAGAAATTCGTAAAGGTCAGGTTGGTGATGCCAAAATCCAGGAGATCAAGGATCTGATAACGGAGGGTAGAGGCCCAGAGTTTACAGAGGATGAGCAAGGCACCATATGGTTCAAGAATCGGATCTGTGTTCCCGATATTGATAGTCTTCGGGAAACTATATTGAAGGAAGCTGAAAGGGAATTAGGCTTACACCTAGTCCCTAAATAATTTTGGTGGTTGAATTGCCCAACACAAATATTGGACTAACTAGTTTGCTCGAGTGTATAAGTTATACAGGTGCAAAAGGTTCACACTCAGCCAATAAAAAGATCAAGTTTTGGATTCAACAAAGGAGCAAAGAGGCAACCAAAGGCACCTCTGGTCTGGAGGCACCGGACTGTCCGGTGTACACCGGACAGTGTCCGGTGCGCCACCGGATGCACCAGAGGACTCCAACTCGAACTCGCCACCTTCGGGAATTTCTCAGGCCGCTTCACTATAATTCACCGGACTGTCCGGTGTACACCAGACAGTGTCCGGTGCTCCATCGAAGCGCGGCCTCCTCAACTCGCCAGCCTCGGGTTCGCGCAGCAGCCGCTCCGCTATAATTCACCGGACATGTCCGGTGTGCACCGGACTGTCCGGTGTACCAGCGGAGCAACGGCTATTTCGGCGCCAACGGCTACCTGCGCTGCATTTAATGCGCGCGCAGCGCGCGCAGAGATCAGGCGCGCCCATACCGGCGCACCGGACAATGAACAGTGGTTGTCCGGTGTGCACCGGACACCCAGGCGGGCCCAGAAGTCAGAAGCTCCAACGGTCAGAATCCAACGGCATTGATGACGTGGCGGGGCACCGGACTGTCCGGTGCACCATACGACAGACGGCTCCACCAACGGTCAAGTTTGGTGGTTGGGGCTATAAATACCCCAACCACCCCACCATTCATTGCATCCAAGTTTTCCAACTTCCAACCACTATACAAGAGCTAGCATTCATTGCAAAGCACACCAAATAGAGATCAAATCCTCTCCCAACTCCACACAAAGCCCTAGTGACTAGGGAGAGTGATTTGTAGTGTTCATTTGAGCTCTTGCGCTTGGATCGCTTCTTTTTCTTTGGCATTCTTTCTTGTGATCAAACACTCACTTGTAATTGAGGCAAGAGACACCAATTGTGTGGTGGTCCTTGCGGGAAGTTTGATTCCCAAGTGATTTGAGAAAGAGAAGCTCACTCGGTCCGAGGGACCGTTTGAGAGAGGGAAGGGTTGAAAGAGACCCGGCCTTTGTGGCCTCCTCAACGGGGAGTAGGTTTGAGAAAACCGAACCTCGGTAAAACAAATCCGCGTGTCCCACTTCGTTATTCGCTTGCGATTTGTTTTGCTCCCTCTCTCGCGGACTCTACTATATTTCTAACGCTAACCCGACTTGTAGTTGTGATTATTTTTTGTGATTTTCAGTTTTGCCCTATTCACCCCCCCTCTAGGCGACTTTCAATTGGTATCAAAGCCCGGTGCTTCATTAGAGCCTAACCGCTCGAAGTGATGACGGGAGATCACACCAAGAGGGAGATGGAGACCGGCGACAAGCCCACTACAAGCCAAGGGAGCACTTCATCGGAAGAGTCCCGCACCAAGAGGAGGGAGAAGAAGAAGGGCTCCTCCAAACGGAAGGAGAAAAGATCTTCCTCTTCTCACCACAAAGAGAAGAAGGAAAAATCTTCTTCTCACAAGTCGCATCGGAAAGGCGACAAGAGGATGAGGAAGGTGGTCTACTACGAGACCGACACTTCATCAACGTCCACCTCCGACTCCGATGCACCGTCCGTAACTTCTAAGCGCCAAGAGCGCAAGAAGTTTAGTAAGATCCCCTTACACTATCCCCATACATCTAGACATACTCCATTGCTTTCCGTTCCATTAGGCAAACCGCCAACTTTTGATGGCGAAGATTATGCTAGGTGGAGTGATTTAATGAAATTTCATCTAACCTCACTCCACAAAAGTATATGGAATGTTGTTGAGTTTGGAGTACAGGTACCATCAATAGGGGATGAAGATTATGACACGGACGAAGTGGCCCAAATCGAGCACTTCAACTCCCAAGCCGCAACCATTCTCCTTGCCTCTCTAAGCAAGGAGGAATACAACAAAGTGCAAGGGTTGAAGAACGCAAAGGAGATTTGGGACCTACTCAAGACGGCGCATGAGGGTGATGAACTCACCAAGATCACCAAGCGGGAAACGATCGAGGGGGAGCTCGGTCGCTTCCGTCTTCGCCAAGGAGAGGAGCCACAAGACATGTACAATCAGCTCAAGACCTTGGTGAACCAAGTGCGCAACCTCGGGAGCAAAAAATGGGATGACCACGAGGTGGTTAAGGTTATTTTAAGAGCACTTATTTTCCTTAACCCCACTCAAGTTCAATTAATTCGTGGTAATCCTAGATATCCACTAATGACCCCCGAAGAAGTTATCGGGAATTTTGTGAGCTTTGAATGCATGATTAAGGGCTCAAAGAAGATCAACGAGCTTGACGAACCTTCCACATCCGAGGCGCAACCGGTGGCCTTCAAGGCAACGGAGGAGAAGAAAGAGGAGTCTACACCAAGTAGACAACCAATTGACGCCTCCAAGCTCGACAATGAGGAGATGGCCTTAATCATCAAAAGCTTTCGGCAAATCCTCAAGCAACGGAAGGGGAAGGATTACAAATCCCGTTCCAAGAAGGTTTGCTACAAGTGTGGTAAGCCCGGTCATTTTATTGCAAAATGTCCTATGTCTAGTGACAGTGACAGGGGCGACGACAAGAAGGGCAAGAGAAGATAAAAGAAGAGGTACCACAAGAAGAAGGGCGGCGATGCCCACGTATGCCGCGAGTGGAACTCCGACGAGAGCTCCACTGACTCCTCCTCCGACGACGAGGACGCCGCCAACATCGCCGTCACCAAGGGACTCCTCTTCCCCAACGTCGGCCACAAGTGTCTCATGGCCAAGGACGGCAAAAAGAAGGTAAAATCAAGGTCCTCCACTAAATATGAAACATCTAGTGATGAGGATGATGATAAAAATGAGGAGGATAACTTGCGCATTCTTTTTGCTAACCTCAACATGCAACAAAAAGAAAAATTAAATAAATTGATTAGTGCTATACATGAGAAGGATGATCTCTTGGATTCTCAAGAAGAATTCCTTATTAAAGAAAATAAGAAGCATGTTAAGGTCAAGAATGCTTATGCTCTAGAAATTGAAAAATGTGAGAAATTAACTAGTGAGCTAAGCACATGCCATGACACTATTGCCAACCTTAGAAATGAAAATGCTAGATTAATTGCTAAGGTTGATTCACATGTTTGCAATGTTTCAACTTCCAATTCTAAAGATGACAATATTGATTTACTTGCTAGAATTGATGAGTTGAATGAATCTCTTGCTAGCCTTAAGATTGAGAATGAAAAATTGCTTGCTAAGGCTAAGAATTTTGATGTTTGCAATGCCACTATTTCCGACCTTAGAACTAAAAATGATGTATTACATGCTAAGGTTATTGAACTAAAATCTTGCAAACCCTCTACATCTAATGTTGAGCATGTTTCTATTTGTACTAGATGTAGAGATGTTGATATCAATGCTATTCATGATCACATGGCTTTAATTAAACAACAAAATGATCATATAGCATTATTAGACGCTAAAATTGCCGAGCATAACTTGGAAAATGAAAAGTTTAAATTTGCTAGAAGTATGCTCTATAATGGGAGACGCCCAGGCATCAAGGATGGCATTGGCTTCCAAAGGGGAGACAATGTCAAACTTAATGCCCCTCCAAAGAATTTATCTAACTTTGTTAAGGGCAAGGCTCCCATGCCTCAGGATAACGAGGGTTACATTTTGTACCCTGCCGGCTATCCTGAGAGCAAAATTAGGAGAACTCATTCTAGGAAGTCTCACTCTGGCCCTAACCATGCTTTTATATATAAGGGTGAGACATCTAGCTCTAGGCAACCAACCCGTGCCAAGTTGCCTAGAAAGAAAACTCCTAATGCATCAAATGATCATGCTATTTCATTCAAAACTTTTGATGCATCATATGTTTTAACTAACAAATCCGGCAAGGTAGTTGCCAAGATTGTTGGGGGCAAACACAGGGGCTCCAAGACTTGTGTTTGGGTACCCAAAGTTCTTGTTTCTAATGCCAAAGGACCCAAAACCGTTTGGGTACCTAAAGTCAAGAACTAAAATTGTTTTGTAGGTTTATGCATCCGGGGGCTCAAGTTGGATACTCGACAGCGGGTGCACAAACCACATGACAGGGGAGAAAAATATGTTCTCCTCATATAGTCATATGAGAAAAACCAAGATTCCCAACGAGCTATCACATTCGGGGATGGAAATCAAGGTTTGGTCAAAGGATTGGGTAAAATTGCTATATCACCTGACCATACTATTTCCAATGTTTTTCTTGTAGATTCTTTAGATTACAATTTGCTTTCTGTATCCCAATTATGTCAAATGGGCTACAACTGTCTATTTACTGATATAGGTGTTATTGTCTTTAGAAGAAGTGATGATTCAATAGCATTCAAGGGAGTGTTAGAGGGTCAGCTATACTTAGTAGATTTTGATAGAGCTGAACTCGACACTTGCTTGGTTGCTAAGACTAACTTGGGTTGGCTCTGGCACCGCCGACTAGCCCATGTTGGAATGAAGAATCTTCACAAGCTTCTAAAGGGAGAACACATTTTAGGACTAACCAATGTTCATTTTGAGAAAGACAGGATTTGTAGCGCATGCCAAGCCGGGAAGCAAGTTGGCACTCATCATCCACATAAGAACATCATGACTAGTGATAGGCCACTGGAGCTCCTACACATGGACCTATTCGGCCCGATCGCTTACATAAGCATCGGCGGGAGTAAGTACTGTCTAGTTATTGTGGATGATTATTCTCGCTTCACTTGGGAGTTCTTTTTGCAGGACAAATCTTATACCCAAGAGACCTTAAAGGGATTCTTGAGACGGGCTCAAAATGAGTTCGGCTTAAGAATCAAGAAAATTAGAAGCGACAATGGGACGGAGTTCAAGAACTCTCAAATTGAAGGCTTCCTTGAGGAGGAGGGCATCAAGCATGAGTTCTCTTCTCCCTACACTCCACAACAAAATGGTGTAGTGGAGAGGAAGAATCGAACTCTATTGGACATGGCAAGAACCATGCTTGATGAGTATAAGACACCGGATCGGTTTTGGGCCGAGGCGGTCAACACCGCCTGCTACGCCATCAACCGGTTATATCTACACCGAATCCTCAAGAAGACATCTTATGAACTCCTAACCGGTAAAAAGCCAAACATTTCATATTTTAGAGTTTTTGGTAGCAAATGCTTTATTCTTGTTAAGAGAGGTAGAAAATCTAAATTTGCTCCTAAAACTGTAGAAGGCTTTTTACTAGGATATGACTCAAACACAAGGGCATATAGAGTCTTTAACAAGTCCTCAAGACTTGTTGAAGTTTCTTGTGACGTTGTGTTTGATGAGACTAACGGCTCTCAAGTAGTGCAAGTTGATCTTGATGAGATAGGTGAAGAACAGGCTCCATGCATAGCACTAAAGAACATGTCCATTGGGGATGTGTGTCCTAAGGAATCCGAAGAGTCTTCAAGTGCACATGATCAACCATCCTCCTCCATGCAAGCATCTCCACCAACACAAATTGAGGATGAGGCTCAAGAGGTTGAACAAGAAGATCAAGAAGATGAGCCACCTCAAAATGACGGCAACGATCAAGGGGGAGATGCAAATGATGAAGACAAGGAGGATGAACAACCAAGGCCGCCACACCCAAGAGTCCACCAAGCAATACAACGAGATCACCCCGTCGACACCATCCTCGGCGACATTCATAAGGGGGTAACTACTCGATCTCGTGTTGCACATTTTTGTGAACATTACTCTTTTGTTTCCTCTATTGAGCCACACAGGGTAGAGGAAGCACTTCAAGATTCGGATTGGGTGATGGCGATGCAAGAGGAGCTCAACAATTTCACAAGGAATGAGGTATGGCATTTAGTTCCACGTCCTAATCAAAATGTTGTAGGAACCAAGTGGGTCTTCCGCAACAAGCAAGACGAGCATGGTGTGGTGACAAGGAACAAAGCTCGACTCGTGGCCAAGGGGTATTCACAAGTCGAAGGTTTGGATTTTGGTGAAACCTATGCACCCGTAGCTAGGTTTGAGTCAATTCGCATATTATTGGCCTATGCTACTTACCATGGCTTCAAGCTTTATCAAATGGACGTGAAGAGTGCCTTCCTCAATGGACCAATCAAGGAGGAAGTCTATGTTGAGCAACCTCCCGGCTTTGAAGACAGTGAGTACCCTAACCATGTTTATAGGCTCTCTAAGGCGCTTTATGGGCTCAAGCAAGCCCCAAGAGCATGGTATGAATGCCTTAGAGATTTCCTTATTGCAAATGGCTTCAAAGTCGGCAAAGCCGATCCTACTTTATTCACTAAAACTCTTGACAATGATTTGTTCGTATGCCAAATTTACGTTGATGATATTATATTTGGGTCTACTAACAAATCTACATGTGAAGAATTTAGTAGGATCATGACTCAGAAATTCGAGATGTCTATGATGGGGGAGTTGAAGTATTTTCTAGGATTTCAAGTCAAACAACTCCAAGAGGGCACATTCATTTGCCAAACAAAGTATACTCAAGACATTCTAAGCAAGTTTGGAATGAAGGATGCCAAGCCCATCAAGACTCCCATGGGAACAAATGGGCATCTCGACCTCGACACGGGAGGTAAGTCCGTGGATCAAAAGGTATACCGGTCGATGATTGGTTCATTGCTTTATTTATGTGCATCTCGACCGGACATTATGCTTTTCGTTTGCATGTGTGCAAGATTCCAAGCCGACCCTAAGGAATCACACCTTACGGCCGTAAAACGAATCTTGAGATATTTGGCTTATACTCCTAAGTTTGGGCTTTGGTACCCTCGGGGATCCACTTTTGATTTGATTGGTTATTCGGATGCCGATTGGGCGGGGTGTAAGATTAATAGGAAGAGCACATCGGGGACTTGCCAGTTCTTGGGAAGATCCTTGGTGTCATGGGCTTCAAAGAAGCAAAATTCGGTCGCTCTTTCTACCGCCGAAGCCGAGTATATTGCCGCAGGCCACTGTTGCGCGCAATTACTTTGGATGAGGCAAACCCTGCGGGACTACGGTTACAAATTAACCAAAGTTCCTCTTCTATGTGATAATGAGAGTGCAATCCGCATGGCGGATAATCCCGTTGAGCATAGCCGCACTAAACACATAGCCATTCGGTATCATTTTCTTCGGGATCACCAACAAAAGGGGGATATCGAGATTTCATACATTAACACTAAAGATCAATTAGCCGATATCTTCACCAAGTGTAACACCCGGTTTTAAGGAACAAAGCCGGGTGCATCTCATACATGCGCCAAGAAGACAACATATATAATAACAGAGTGTATAGAGATAAATGTCATAAAACATCAGAGTATTTATTACATAGCGGAAGTCTTATTACAAAATAAAGTAATAAAGATAAAACAAACTAAGGATCGACGGCGCCAATGTCGACTGGGAAACGCCACCTAGATCAGATCGAACTCCTCAGTGTTAGGCGGCTCCTCCTGAACCACCTGATCATCTCCTGTGGGGGGGGTGTGAGACAGCAAGGGTGAGCTCACACATGATCATAGCTCAACAAGTTGTGGGGAACCAGTGGACATAAACTCACAAAGGTGTGAGTTCATGTGATGTGTAAGGCTTAATCAAAGACAGGGGTTAAAGCTGAGCATTGCTTTTAAGTAGTTGGTCAAAATTTTATTAGCAGTTACTAAGTGTATGTAAATACCAAACCATAAATAAAGTAATAGAACAAAATTAATAACAAACCCATGCAATGCAAATGACAAAATTGAATTTAAGTTCCATAATTTAAACATCAGAGAGTCCTGAGCTGCTCGTGACCGTGAGCTCGGCTAGTATACCAGTTTTACACTCTGCAGAGGTTGTACCCTTTACCCACAAGTCATGTTACCCATCTGCCAAGGGGTCATGAATCCCATATACCTCTACCTAGGAAGCACGGCAGGGCAACACTACGAGGCCTTTACAAAGTTCCACTAGCTTCCGAAAACCCGCTACAGTTTATGGGAAGATCCAGTAAAGGGTTCCTGGCTGACCGCCATCGCAGCAAAATCAACCAGGGACCTCCCCGCACTGACCTCTCCCCTACTGCCCTTGCCCCTTTCGGGTAAGGTAGTCTTCCACTAGCTTTCCTAATTAGTCAGCCAAGGGGTCCCATTCCTCCCTTGTGGTGGCACGTGGTTCTCAAGTTAAGCTCTATGTTCCAATTAACATTAATGATAACAACATGAACATAAACAGAATAACAACAAGAATTGGAACATAGAGGTAATAAATGATTATCCCAAAACCATATAAAGCAATAGCAAACTACCCAAGTGATTCAGGGGTAAACAAGGTAATGAGATAAACAATCTAGGGTGGCCTATTGGGTCCCATCAAAGTTAACCTATGCATGGATAAGTGATATTAAAGAACATTATTGGGTAAAAAGTGGTCAAGGGCACAACTTGCCTTCAATGAGCTCCTGCTCAGCTACTTCAACCTGCTGCTCACCAGGATCCTCAGCAACGGGCTCTTCTACTCGCCACAATACAAACAAGCACAGTGTATATAGAGAAATTAACATTACACCAAACATATAAATAAAATACAGAGAGATATTCTACATATTAAAATAAAATCCTAGGGACAGAAATCATAATTTTCTGAGTTATAGATTTTAAGTTATGCATTTTCAAAGGTTTTATGTGTTTTAAATAGGATTAAATGAGAAATAACTTTTCTTACTGTTTTTATGACATAACAGAGGCTCTAGGTGAAAGAGAATAAAATTACAAAATTTTAGCAACTGGAATGGATGAATTTGGAGTTAGTATGAATTTTCTATGAATTTATAAAGTTCTAGCAATTATTTTCATATTAAAAATTCATTTTCTATTTATTTTCTCTGGTTTTCGTGTTGACTGGACTGGGCCTCAAATTCAGAGAAACCCAGGGGGCCTGGCGTAAGATTCCTAAGACTCAGAGCACAGTGTAATAGGACGGCGGGTTGATTAACTAACATTATAAGGATTCTTTTGCAAATCGGCCAACCGAAGGGGTATCGATCAATTCTGGCCATCCGATTTAACTTCTACGCTACAGATTAGATCTACTCACAACGAAGCGCTACGGGCTGACCACCCTAGGATCTAAGATCTTCGGTCAGGGTTTAATCGAGATGGGTATCAATCTCAGCCCCATGATTCCTATCGCACGGTTCAAACTAGTCCACCCTGAAGCGTTTTCCTCATCTAATCTGAGCCGCCGAGCATTCGATCTACGGCTCCCAGCTAACCCCCCTATCCCAGGTTATCCCGACGGCGGCGGCGCCCTCGGTATACGGCGGCGGCATCACCGGCGCATGCAACCCACGCCACCGAGCACTAATGCTCCCACCCGAGACGTTCTACGCAAAGCCGAGGTTATGGAGAACATGAAGGTAGGCTTCTTACCAACGATGGAGTCACGGAAACGCCTGACCACGGCGCGGCGCGGGTTCACGGCGGAGCTTGTACTCCGGTGAGGAATTCACCCGCAACCGGTCGATGATGTCTCCCGCAAACGCCACGGACGGTTTCAGTGGTTGCCCCCGACCACGCAGGACGCCTTGCCACGGCCGGATTTTCCCGCGGGACGGATTTATCCGGCGGCGGTGCGAATTGGTGCGGTGGCGCGGTTAGGGGCAAGTGGTGAGCACGGGCCGGCGCTGGGTAGATGGGGGAGGTGGAGCAGGGCGCACCGGCTGCCCATTTAACGCCTGAGGACTCGGCACGAGGGCGGAAGGGAGCTTCCTTGCTCCACCGGCAATGGCGGCGAAAGGTGCGCGAGGTGGGTGAGAAGAAAACGCTGACAACGATGGCCCACAAGTCAGTGACCAGCGGCGCACGCACGGACGAAAATTCCTGGCGAGTGGACCCTGCGTGTAAGCGAAACACAGGAGTAAGCACGCGCGCGTGCGGAGCTGACCGACGGGTCCCACCTGTCGGCGCCGGCTTTTGGTGGTCTGGGCCGCGCTGAGGGAAACAGATAGTGGGCCGAAATGTGGTTCCGAGGCCCAGTTAGCTCTTTTATCTTTTTCTTTTTATATTTTCTGTTTTCTGTTTTCTTTTCTTTTTATTTTTTTCAATTTCCCAATTTGAATTCCAAATATAACTTTGAACTTGTACTCAAATTATAGATAAATTTCAATCATACCAGTATAGTTGAGTTTGTGTATTTATAAATTTTTTTGCTTTACATTTTATATCATTTCTTTCTTTCTTTCTCCTTTTTCCTCTATTCCTCTTCTCATTGTCATTTTATTTCTATGTTGTCACCAAATGCACACACCAATAAAATATCCAGCATGATGCAACAATTTAGTAGTAGACCTTTTATTAATTGTTCTTGGACATGGTGTTCTCATATGATGGTGCATAAAGATCAAACTCACATAAAGAGAAAATGTTTCTCTATTGATATATTTCTAGCAATTTACAAAGTGGGTGTTACAAATCCTACCCCCCTTAAAAATAATCTCGTCCTCGAGATTTAAGATGATCTAGGGAAAAGATGGGGAAAATCTATACGAAGCTCTTCTTCTCTTTCCCAAGTTGCTTCATCTTCACTGTGGTGACTCCATTGTACTTTACACATCTTTATCACCTTATTCCTTGTAACTCGAGTCAATGTATCCAAAATCTTGATCGGGTACTCCGTGTAAGTCAAATCACCTTGAACACTAAGCTCTTCCATTGGTAACTGTTCCT
Source organism: Zea luxurians (assembly GCA_029449295.1). NCBI lineage: Eukaryota > Viridiplantae > Streptophyta > Magnoliopsida > Poales > Poaceae > Zea > Zea luxurians. The sequence goes on from JAOPSE010000015.1 coordinate 43,000,001, forward strand.
CGGGAACACGGAGACACTTCTTAAGTTGAGACACATGGAACACATTATGCACATCCGATAGACTATCCGGTAACTCGAGTTGGTATGCCATCTCCCCAACTCTTCTAAAGATCAAGAATGGTCCAATATAGCGAGGGGACAATTTTCCCTTGACTTTAAATCTCCTCATTCCACGAAGTGGTGACACTTTGAGATACACATAATCTCCTTCTTCAAATTCCAGTGGTCTCCTTCTATTATCAGCATAGCTCTTTTGCCTGGTTTGAGCAACTCTCAAATTCTCTCGAATTATACGGACTTGTTCTTCTGCTTCTTGAATCAGTTCAGGCCCAAAGAACTGTCTCTCTCCAGTCTGATCCCAATACAAAGGAGTCCTGCACTTCCTCCCATATAAAGCTTCAAAAGGTGACATCTTCAGACTGGCCTGATAACTATTATTATATGAGAACTCAGCATAAGGTAGACTCTTATCCCAACTTCCTCCATGCTGAAGGGCACATGCTCTCAACATATCTTCCAATACTTGATTAGTCCTTTCAGTCTGTCCATCAGTCTGAGGGTGATAAGCCGTACTGAAATTCAACTTCGTGCTCATATTCTCATGAAAGCTTCTCCAAAATCTTGAGGTAAACTGCGAACCTCGATCAGACACGATCTTCTTTGGTACTCCATGCAAACACACAATCCGAGCCATATATAACTCTGCCAGCTGAGAACCTTTATAAGTAGTCTTCACAGGAATAAAGTGAGCCACTTTAGTCAATCTGTCCACAATCACCCATATAGCATCATATCCTTTCTGGGTGCGAGGCAATCCAGTAATGAAATCCATACCAATCTCTTCCCATTTCCACTCGGGTATCTTCAGTGGATGCAATAATCCAGTTGGCCTCTGATGTTCAGCCTTAACTCTTTGACATACATCGCACATAGCCACATGTGCAGCTACATCTCTTTTCAATCCATACCACCAATACTTTCGCTTCAAATCTTGATACATCTTAGTGCTTCCAGGGTGGATGGAGTAATCCGAATCATGAGCTTCTTTCAATATAGTCTCTCGCAGGCTTTTAACATCAGGAACACACATCCTGTCCTTGAACCATACAGTGCCCTGCTCATCTTCCGTGAATTCCGGAACTCGACCTTCAGTAATCAGATCCTTAATCTCTTTTATCTTAGCATCACCAATTTGTCATTTGCGGATCTCTTGCTCCAAAGTAGGTTCCACATCAATAGTAACTCCTTCAGTATGAGCAACTATCCCCAGGTTAAGTCTCCTGAAGTCCTCAACAATCTCATCGGGTAGCTGGGCAACAACAGCTGAATGAACATGCTCCTTGCGACTCAAGGCATCTGCAACCAAATTTGCCTTGCCCGGGTGATAGTGAATCTCCAAATCATAATCTTTAATAAGCTCCAACCAACGGCGTTGCCTAAGGTTGAGATCCTTCTGAGTGAATATATACTTCAAACTCTTATGATCCGTGTACACTTGGCACTTGGTCCCCATGATATAATGTCTCCATATCTTAAGTGCATGCACAACGGCTGCCAATTCCAAGTCATGAGTGGGGTAGTTCAATTCATGCCTCCGTAACTGACGAGAAGCATAAGCAATCACATGTCCTTCCTGCATGAGCACACATCCTAAGCCTTGGCCACATGCATCGCAATAGATGTCAAATCCCTTCTGTAGGTCCGGCATAACCAATACTGGTGGCGACATCAACTTCTCCTTCAATAGATCAAAACTGTCTTGACACTTCTCGTCCCACTTAAATTCTTTTCCTTTCTCCAAAAGCGAAGTCATCGGCTTAGCAATCTTAGAAAATCCTTCGATAAACCTCCGATAATATCCTGCTAATCCCAAGAAACTCCGAATCTCAGTAACTGTAGTGGGTACTCTCCACTCCATTATCTCCTTAACTTTAGCAGGATCCACTGCTATTCCTCCATTAGAAATAATATGACCAAGAAATGGCACTTCGCCAATCCAAAACTCGCACTTGCTGAACTTGGCATAGAGTTGATTATCTCGTAGCTTCTGTAGCACCATCCTCAGATGCTCCTCATGATCACTATCACTCTTAGAATAGATAAGAATATCGTCGATGAACACCACGACGAATCTGTCCAAGTACTCCATAAACACCTTGTTCATCAAGTTCATAAAATAAGCTGGTGCGTTGGTTAATCCGAATGACATAACAGTAAACTCATATAATCCATATCTAGTCGAGAAAGCCGTCTTGGGAATATCCGATGGTCTAATCCTCATCTGATGGTATCCTGATCGGAGATCAATCTTCGAAAATACTCTTGCACCCCGCATCTGATCGAATAAATCCTCAATACGGGGCAACGGGTACTTGTTCTTCACTGTAACATCATTAAGAGATCTATAATCCACACACATCCGTTGCGATCCATCCTTCTTCTGTACAAACAAGACCGGTGCTCCCCAAGGTGAGGAACTCGGACGAATGTACCCAGCCTCTTGTAACTCAATTAACTGCTTCTTAAGTTCCTTCAACTCCTCTACGGACATTCTATATGGCCGTTTAGAAATAGGGGCAGTTCCAGGTAAGAGATCAATAACAAACTCAACTTCTCTATCAGGTGGCATCCCTGGTAACTCCTCTGGAAAGACATCCGGAAAATCTCTAACCACCCGGATGTTGTCACCAACAAACTCTTCAGGCATAAAGAACATTGCACGCATAGATGAGGAGGTTACTGCAATGTTAACTTGAAACCTTTCTCCTTTAGTAGTAGTGAGTTCTACGGTACCTCTACCACATGCTATAACGGCCTTTGCCTTTCTTAGCCATGACATACCAAGGATTAAATCTATACTGCTTGACTCCAATATTATAGCAGTAGCTCCAAATTCTCTACCCATAATGGTTAATGTCAATCTACGTGTCATTTGATTCGCCTCAACAGGCCCTTTAGGTGTAATTACTATCAGGGGTTTTCTCATATTTAGCAGTGGTATTTCATTTGTGTTGGCATATCTAGCAGACATGAATGAATGTGTAGCACCAGAATCAAATAATATGGTTGCAGGTATTGCATTAACATAAAACATACCAATTACGAGGTCCCCTCCATCCGGAGTAGCATCAATGCTGACTTGATTAACCTTGGCAATAGAATATCCCTTGCTAGATCCTGGAGTTTGCTGCCTGTTCTGAACTGGAGTAGTCGCAATCCTCTGTGGGCAGACATTTGCATAATGACCAATCTTCCCACACTTGAAACATTGAGTGCCCGGACTCTGTCCTGAAAACTTCGTCGGGGTGCCAGTAGGGGTAGCCTGTCGAGGAGGTGGAGTCCTCAGTGGTGATTGCGGAACTGGGCGTGGTCCTCCGGGTCGAGTCGGTGTACCCTGTGGTGAACTGTAGCGAGGACGAACACTGCTGCTTCCTTGTCCTTGAGATATGGCCTTTCTCTTCAAATCTCCCAGTTGAACACGCTTGTGTTCAATAGCCAGGGCCTTATCAAGCAGCCTCTGAAATGATGGAAATGTGTGTGCCACTAGAGCATACTGCAGTGGTCCATTAAGTCCTTCAATAAAATGCTCCTGCTTCCTCTCGTCTTCAGCAACTTCTTCAGGGGCATATCGGGATAACTGAATAAACTTGTCTCTGTACTCGCTGACTGACATACTCCCTTGCTTCAGCGACAGAAATTCCTTCTTCTTAATCTTTATCATACCAGCTGGAATATGGTAGTTCCTGAACTGTGTACTGAACTCTGCCCAAGTAATAGTATCCGCAGCATCATGGGCAGCAGTATAAGAATCCCACCAGTCAGCAGCAGGACCAATCAGACGTCCAGAAGCATATAAAACCTTCTCCCGGTCAGTGCATTGTGCAATATTCAGCATCTTCTCAATTGCTTTCAGCCAATCATCTGCATCAAGTGGATCTGGTGAGCTTGCAAATGTGGGTGGCTTATGGCTCATGAACTCCCTATGCTTATCTCGGGGTGGAACTGGTGGTGGTGGTGGAGGCAGTGGTACTTGTTGCTGCTGTTGCTGTTGTTGCATTTGCTGTTGCAGCTGCTGTTGTTGCGCCCTCCTTTCCTGGCGTATCTCATCTCGCTCCTGGCGCAACTCCTGTCGTATATCCTCTCTTTCCTGACGCATCTCTTGGCGTTCTTGTTGCATCTGGGCACGCATATCAGCCATGGTGTCCGCCATTTGCTGCATCACCGCCATCTGAGCAGCAACCAGTGGGTCAACTCCGCCCGGTGGAGGATTGGGAGGATTCATCCCTGCAGGCTGTGGCTGGGGTTGTCTTCGAGTGTGTTGGTTAGGAGGCAAGTCAATTCCACCACCCCGCCTGGTATTGACCATCTGAGTTAGATACATATGGTAAGAAGATAATAGACAAGGCAGGTATTTACAAATCAGGTTACTTTGGGGGACTTTTTAGCTAAGCAGATTAATATTTTACATATCCTAGCTAATTCAATCCCTTATGGTGGTGCATACTGAGATGTCCATAGTTCAATCAATCAAAGAAGCAAATCAGGCATTTAGCATCAGCACAATCAAACAACATTTTAAATAGAGAAAATAATTTTTAATTTTGTCTTAGGTTCCCTATCTCTTAGAAAGATCATAGTGGTAGGATTCCAAGGTGTGAAATCCATCTTGTCTTAGAGTAGAGAAGATAAGAATGATCAGAGTAGAACAGTGGAAGGTGAGACAGGATTAAGATAAGTGTAGAAAGAATCAGAGTAAGGTGAGTGTAGGATGAATCAGAATGAGATAAGTAGGTAAGGGTTTGTCCATTTCTATCTAGGTCTCGTCCTACAGTCAACATTTCCTCTGATACCACTTCTGTAACACCCGGTTTTAAGGAACAAAGCCGGGTGCATCTCATACATACGCCAAGAAGACAACATATATAATAACAGAGTGTATAGAGATAAATGTCATAAAACATCAGAGTATTTATTACATAGCGGAAGTCTTATTACAAAATAAAGTAATAAAGATAAAACAAACTAAGGATCGACGGCGCCAATGTCGACTGGGAAACGCCACCTAGATCAGATCGAACTCCTCAGTGTTAGGCGGCTCCTCCTGAACCACCTGATCATCTCCTGTGGGGGGGTGTGAGACAGCAAGGGTGAGCTCACACATGATCATAGCTCAACAAGTTGTGGGGAACCAGTGGACATAAACTCACAAAGGTGTGAGTTCATGTGATGTGTAAGGCTTAATCAAAGACAGGGGTTAAAGCTGAGCATTGCTTTTAAGTAGTTGGTCAAAATTTTATTAGCAGTTACTAAGTGTATGTAAATACCAAACCATAAATAAAGTAATAGAACAAAATTAATAACAAACCCATGCAATGCAAATGACAAAATTGAATTTAAGTTCCATAATTTAAACATCAGAGAGTCCTGAGCTGCTCGTGACCGTGAGCTCGGCTAGTATACCAGTTTTACACTCTGCAGAGGTTGTACCCTTTACCCACAAGTCATGTTACCCATCTGCCAAGGGGTCATGAATCCCATATACCTCTACCTAGGAAGCACGGCAGGGCAACACTACGAGGCCTTTACAAAGTTCCACTAGCTTCCGAAAACCCGCTACAGTTTATGGGAAGATCCAGTAAAGGGTTCCTGGCTGACCGCCATCGCAGCAAAATCAACCAGGGACCTCCCCGCACTGACCTCTCCCCTACTGCCCTTGCCCCTTTCGGGTAAGGTAGTCTTCCACTAGCTTTCCTAATTAGTCAGCCAAGGGGTCCCATTCCTCCCTTGTGGTGGCACGTGGTTCTCAAGTTAAGCTCTATGTTCCAATTAACATTAATGATAACAACATGAACATAAACAGAATAACAACAAGAATTGGAACATAGAGGTAATAAATGATTATCCCAAAACCATATAAAGCAATAGCAAACTACCCAAGTGATTCAGGGGTAAACAAGGTAATGAGATAAACAATCTAGGGTGGCCTATTGGGTCCCATCAAAGTTAACCTATGCATGGATAAGTGATATTAAAGAACATTATTGGGTAAAAAGTGGTCAAGGGCACAACTTGCCTTCAATGAGCTCTTGCTCAGCTACTTCAACCTGCTGCTCACCAGGATCCTCAGCAACGGGCTCTTCTACTCGCCACAATACAAACAAGCACAGTGTATATAGAGAAATTAACATTACACCAAACATATAAATAAAATACAGAGAGATATTCTACATATTAAAATAAAATCCTAGGGACAGAAATCATAATTTTCTGAGTTATAGATTTTAAGTTATGCATTTTCAAAGGTTTTATGTGTTTTAAATAGGATTAAATGAGAAATAACTTTTCTTACTGTTTTTATGACATAACAGAGGCTCTAGGTGAAAGAGAATAAAATTACAAAATTTTAGCAACTGGAATGGATGAATTTGGAGTTAGTATGAATTTTCTATGAATTTATAAAGTTCTAGCAATTATTTTCATATTAAAAATTCATTTTCTATTTATTTTCTCTGGTTTTCGTGTTGACTGGACTGGGCCTCAAATTCAGAGAAACCCAGGGGGCCTGGCGTAAGATTCCTAAGACTCAGAGCACAGTGTAATAGGACGGCGGGTTGATTAACTAACATTATAAGGATTCTTTTGCAAATCGGCCAACCGAAGGGGTATCGATCAATTCTGGCCATCCGATTTAACTTCTACGCTACAGATTAGATCTACTCACAACGAAGCGCTACGGGCTGACCACCCTAGGATCTAAGATCTTCGATCAGGGTTTAATCGAGATGGGTATCAATCTCAGCCCCATGATTCCTATCGCACGGTTCAAACTAGTCCACCCTGAAGCGTTTTCCTCATCTAATCTGAGCCGCCGAGCATTCGATCTACGGCTCCCAGCTAACCCCCCTATCCCAGGTTATCCCGACGGCGGCGGCGCCCTCGGTATACGGCGGCGGCATCACCGGCGCATGCAACCCACGCCACCGAGCACTAATGCTCCCACCCGAGACGTTCTACGCAAAGCCGAGGTTATGGAGAACATGAAGGTAGGCTTCTTACCAACGATGGAGTCACGGAAACGCCCGACCACGGCGCGGCGCGGGTTCACGGCGGAGCTTGTACTCCGGTGAGGAATTCACCCGCAACCGGTCGATGATGTCTCCCGCAAACGCCACGGACGGTTTCAGTGGTTGCCCCCGACCACGCAGGACGCCTTGCCACGGCCGGATTTTCCCGCGGGACGGATTTAGCCGGCGGCGGTGCGAATTGGTGCGGTGGCGCGGTTAGGGGCAAGTGGTGAGCACGGGCCGGCGCTGGGTAGATGGGGGAGGTGGAGCAGGGCGCACCGGCTGCCCATTTAACGCCTGAGGACTCGGCACGAGGGCGGAAGGGAGCTTCCTTGCTCCACCGGCAATGGCGGCGGAAGGTGCGCGAGGTGGGTGAGAAGAAAACGCTGACAACGATGGCCCACAAGTCAGTGACCAGCGGCGCACGCACGGACGAAAATTCCTGGCGAGTGGACCCTGCGTGTAAGCGAAACACAGGAGTAAGCACGCGCGCGTGCGGAGCTGACCGACGGGTCCCACCTGTCGGCGCCGGCTTTTGGTGGTCTGGGCCGCGCTGAGGGAAACAGATAGTGGGCCGAAATGTGGTTCCGAGGCCCAGTTAGCTCTTTTATCTTTTTCTTTTTATATTTTCTGTTTTCTGTTTTCTTTTCTTTTTATTTTTTTCAATTTCCCAATTTGAATTCCAAATATAACTTTGAACTTGTACTCAAATTATAGATAAATTTCAATCATACCAGTATAGTTGAGTTTGTGTATTTATAAATTTTTTTGCTTTACATTTTATATCATTTCTTTCTTTCTTTCTCCTTTTTCCTCTATTCCTCTTCTCATTGTCATTTTATTTCTATGTTGTCACCAAATGCACACACCAATAAAATATCCAGCATGATGCAACAATTTAGTAGTAGACCTTTTATTAATTGTTCTTGGACATGGTGTTCTCATATGATGGTGCATAAAGATCAAACTCACATAAAGAGAAAATGTTTCTCTATTGATATATTTCTAGCAATTTACAAAGTGGGTGTTACACCAAGCCACTTGATGAACAATCTTTTACCCGACTTAGGCATGAGCTTAATATTCTTGATTCTAGGAACTTCTTTTGCTAAACTTGCACACATAGCTCATAAATATACCTTTGATCATGTCTCTTTTATATATGCTATGACTAATGTGTTTTCAAGTGTATTCCAAACCAAGTCATAGGTACATTGAAAGGGAATTGGAGTCTTCGGCGAAGACAAGGCTTCCACTCCACTCTACTACTCATCCTTCGCCGTCGCTCCGCATCTCTCTCCAACGTTGGTATAATCTTCACTCATTTATTTTATGACCAAAGGAGGAGAAAGTACTTCTATGGGCTCTAATATTTCCGTTTTTGGCGATTCATGCCAAAGGGGGAGAAAATATGAGCCCAAAGCAAAAGGACCGCACCACCACCCTAATTTTAAAATTGATGATTTTCAATTGATAAATTTCAAAATTGTATCTCTTTATGTTCTAAAGGGGGAGTAAGTAGTATTTTCAAATTTGATATCTTAAAACCCTCTTGAACACTAAGAGGAGACTTTATTTGAGGGGGAGTTTGCTTAGTCAAAGGGAAAGCATTTTGAACAAAGGAAGAAAATTTCAAAACTTGAAAATGCTTTGCAAAATCCTATTCATTTACCTTTGACTATCTTGCAAAAGGACTTTGAAAAGAATTTACAAAAGAGTTTGCAAAAACAAAACTTTGGTGCAAATGTGGTCCAATATGTCAAAAACAAAGAAAACTATCCATGCGCATCATGTAAGCATTTATATTTGGCTTAATTCCAAGCAACCTTTGCACTTACATTATGCAAACTAGTTCAATTATGCACTTCTATATTTGCTTTGGTTTGTGTTGGCATCAATCACCAAAAAGGGGGAGATTGAAAGGGAATTAGGCTTACACCTAGTCCCTAAATAATTTTGGTGGTTGAATTGCCCAACACAAATATTGGACTAACTAGTTTGCTCGAGTGTATAAGTTATACAGGTGCAAAAGGTTCACACTCAGCCAATAAAAAGATCAAGTTTTGGATTCAACAAAGGAGCAAAGAGGCAACCAAAGGCACCTCTGGTCTGGAGGCACCGGACTGTCCGGTGTACACCGGACAGTGTCCGGTGCGCCACCGGATGCACCAGAGGACTCCAACTCGAACTCACCACCTTCGGGAATTTCTCAGGCCGCTTCACTATAATTCACCGGACTGTCCGGTGTACACCGGACAGTGTCCGGTGCTCCATCGAAGCGCGGCCTCCTCAACTCGCCAGCCTCGGGTTCGCGCAGCAGCCGCTCCGCTATAATTCACCGGACATGTCCGGTGTGCACCGGACTGTCCGGTGTACCAGCGGAGCAACGGCTATTTCGGCGCCAACGGCTACCTGCGCTGCATTTAATGCGCGCGCAGCGCGCGCAGAGATCAGGCGCGCCCATACCGGCGCACCGGACAATGAACAGTGGTTGTCCGGTGTGCACCGGACACCCAGGCGGGCCCAGAAGTCAGAAGCTCCAACGGTCAGAATCCAACGGCATTGATGACGTGGCGGGGCACCGGACATGTCCGGTGTGCACCGGACTGTCCGGTGCACCATACGACAGACGGCTCCACCAACGGTCAAGTTTGGTGGTTGGGGCTATAAATACCCCAACCACCCCACCATTCATTGCATCCAAGTTTTCCAACTTCCAACCACTATACAAGAGCTAGCATTCATTGCAAAGCACACCAAATAGGGATCAAATCCTCTCCCAACTCCACACAAAGCCCTAGTGACTAGGGAGAGTGATTTGTAGTGTTCATTTGAGCTCTTGCGCTTGGATCGCTTCTTTTTCTTTGGCATTCTTTCTTGTGATCAAACACTCACTTGTAATTGAGGCAAGAGACACCAATTGTGTGGTGGTCCTTGCGGGAAGTTTGATTCCCAAGTGATTTGAGAAAGAGAAGCTCACTCGGTCCGAGGGACCATTTGAGAGAGGGAAGGGTTGAAAGAGACCCGGCCTTTGTGGCCTCCTCAACGGGGAGTAGGTTTGAGAAAACCGAACCTCGGTAAAACAAATCCGCGTGTCCCACTTCGTTATTCGCTTGCGATTTGTTTTGCTCCCTCTCTCGCGGACTCTACTATATTTCTAACGCTAACCCGGCTTGTAGTTGTGATTATTTTTTGTGATTTTCAGTTTCGCCCTATTCACCCCCCCCCCTCTAGGCGACTTTCAGAAGCACATGACTCAATTTATTCTATCCATCCTGGAAGTACTAAGATGTATCAGGATTTGAAGCAAAAGTATTGGTGGTATGGTTTAAAGAGAGATGTGGCTGCACATGTGGCTATGTGCGATGTATGCCAAAGAGTTAAAGCTGAACACCAGAGGCCAGCCGGACTACTGCATCCACTGAAGATACCTGAGTGGAAATGGGAAGAGATTGGCATGGACTTCATTGTTGGATTACCCTGCACGTCTGCTGGATATGATTCTATATGGGTGATTGTGGACAGGCTAACTAAAGTAGCCCACTTTATTCCGGTGAAGACCACATATTCCGGAGCTAAGTTGGCAGAGTTGTACATGGCACGAATTGTTTGCCTACATGGTGTGCCAAAGAAGATCGTGTCTGATCGAGGATCACAGTTTACCTCTCGATATTGGAAGAAGTTGCACGAGTCCTTGGATACAAGATTAAATTTTAGTTCGGCTTACCATCCACAGACTGATGGGCAGACTGAGAGGACCAACCAAGTGCTAGAGGATATGTTAAGAGCTTGTGCTCTTAAACATGGTGGAAGTTGGATAAGAGTTTGCCGTATGCGGAGTTCTCATATAATAATAGCTACCAGGCCAGTTTGAAGATGTCACTGTTTGAGGCTTTGTATGGCAGAAAATGCAGGACTCCACTATATTGGGATCAAACTGGTGAAAGGCAGTTGTTTGGACCTGAGATTATACAAGAAGCAGAGGAACAAGTTCAGCAAATAAGGGAGAATTTGAGAACTGCACAATCCAGGCAGAAAAGTTATGCTGATACCCGGAGAAGACTGCTAGAGTTTAAAGAGGGAGATTATGTCTATTTGAAGGTGTCACCACTTCGGGGTATGAGAAGATTCAAAGTCAAAGAAAAGTTGTCCCCTCGCTTTATTGGACCCTTCTTAATCTTAAAGCGAGTGGGAGAGGTTGCATATCAATTGGAGTTACCGGATCATCTTTCGGATGTTCATGATGTCTTTCATGTATCTCAGCTGAAGAAATGTCTCAGGGTGCCTGAGGAACAGTTACCAATGGAGGACCTTAGTGTTCAAGAGGATTTGACTTATGCTGAGTACCCCATCAAGATTTTGGATACTTTGACTCGAGTTACGAGGAATAAGGTTATAAAGATGTGCAAAGTTCAATGGAGCCACCACGGTGAAGATGAAGCAACTTGGGAAAGAGAATAAGAGCTTCGCATAGATTTTCCCCACCTTTTCTCTAGATCTTCTTAAATCTCGAGGACGAGATTATTTTTAAGGGAGGTAGGATTTGTAATACTCAAAGTTGTATACAAAGAATAATAGAGAGAGAGCTCCTCATTTTGTGTGCCTTATTTGCATCATAAAAAAAGCACCTATGTAATTGAGAGTGACTAAATAAAACAATTATTCTAAAATAAAAAAAGTGCATTTGTTGGAGTTTTTATGTTTGTGCATTAAATAAAAATAATAATAATATAAAAATGACTAGAAATTGGATTAAGCCCTACATTGAAAACTAGGGTTTAAAAGTAAGAAGAGAAATGATATGAAAATAAAAATAATATAAATATATTTCTAGAATTTGTACTTTTCATTTCATAATATGATTTGATAACAAATTTGTACAAGGTTTGAAACTAAATTTGAATTCAAACTAAAAACCTTAGAAATGAAGAAAATAGAAAGAAAAATAAAAAGAAAAAGAATAAAAGCTTACCTGGGCCGACTGCTTCATTTCTGGCCCACTAAACCTATCACACCCGCGCGGCCCACTGCACAAGCCCCCTCGCGCGCGCGCTGGACGCACACCGACCATGCGGGCCCACCTGGAAGTCACGCGCATGCGCGCGCCTTCAGCCCTGGATGACCGACAGGGTGCCCCCACTGTCAGCCGCTCAATCACTCACGTACACCCGCCTTCTTTCCGCGCTGCGTGCGCGTTCAGTCAATGGCTCATGGGCCCCACATTGTCAGCTCTATCCCTCCCCTCTCAACCACTTCCTCGGTTGCTCGGCTGAAAACTCGCCGGTAGACTCGGCAACAAGACCGCGCAGGGACCGTCGCGACCACACCTCCCTGCGGTATAAAACCCTCCTCGCAGTGTTACAACCTCCGCTCCTTCCACCGTGCCCTCGCATCATCCCTAGCAGTCGCGTCACGCCATTGACCTTGAGCCACCCCATTCCAGAGCCTTGCGTCTGCCAACTCCGTTCCCATCCACGGCCACTTCCAGAGCCTTCTGTACCGCCTCGGGCTACGTCACAGCGCTGCTGGGGAGCGCTCGTGACCGGCTGGGGGTGTTTCGACCTCGGCAGCGACCGGAATTTCTCATCGGAAGCGTCGCTCCGCCGCGTAACCACTCGCGCCGTGGACAGCTTCACTCCACCGCCCAACCCTCGGTAAGACGACTATACCTAGTTCTGCCTTCACATCTATTACGTTTTGCACCTGTCGGATCGGGGTTTGGTACCGGGAATCGCCGGGCAGTGAGTTCGCCGGCGTATGGCCGTCCGCCAGGGCAGCGCCGCCATCGCCCGTGGGCTATCGGGGATGAGGAGCCAAGAATCGTCGATTCTCCGTTGAACGGTCCTGATTAGACAAGGGCGTACCGATTCGCAATAGGGTTCTGTGTCCACTGGATGTCAATCGGACGGTCCAGTATGAATTTAGGGCATTTTAAATCAGCACCGTAGATCGCGGATCCGAGGGCCCCGTTTGCGTACCGGTTCGGGATAAAACCAATCTAATCCACACCGTTTGCTTACGATCCAACGGCCGAGATATGACTGTACCCCTTCGGCTGGGTCGATTGGCAAATAAGCCCCTGAAAATTTAGAAACTAACCCGCCGTCCTCGGCGACTATAGCCTGAGTCTTAGAAAACTTTGGTTTAGGCCCCTGACTTTTCTGGAAAACGAGGTCCAGTCCAGAACCTGTATAAAATGAATAAATGAATTAGCAAATGCATTTTTAATACAAAAACAATTCCTAAAATTTATTTAATCCATAGAAAATTCATTTTAGCTCCAAATTGAACCATTCCAGTTTCTAAAATTTTGTAATAATATTCTTTATCATTTAGTATCTCTGTTTTGACATGAATACAGTAAGAAAATTAATTTAACATTTAATCCTATTTTAATCACATTAAACCTTAGGAAATTCATAACTTGAATTCCATAACTCCAAATTTGGTGATTCCAGTTCCTATGATTTCATTCTAATGTGTAGATTTTTACTGTATATTTTATTCATCTGTTTGGTGTGATGTTGATTTTGGCTATACTATGTATGTATTGTGTTGATGCGAGTAGACGAGCAAGCCACTGTGGAAACTGAGGTTCAACAAGTAGAAGTAGCTGAGCAGGAGCTCATTGAAGGCAAGTTGTGCCCTTGATCACTTACTTTTCCCAGCCATGTTCTTATTAATTTTAATGATCTGCATAGGTTAATTTTGATGGGAGCCTTTATGTTACCCCAGTTTTGACTACCTCTATACCTTGTTCACCCCTGTAATATTTTTGGGTAGTACATGCTATTGCTTTATGTGGATTGGGTATGGAGATACACTATTCATGATTATTCTGTTATTATCTTGTTATTATTACTGTTCATGTTAAGATCATTAAATTAATGGGAACATGGAGCGACCACCCGGGAAAACAGTGCTACCACAAGGGTTTAATGGGACGCCCTTGGCTGATTAACTAGGAAAGCTAGTGGAGGGCTACCTTACCCGAAAGGGGCAAGGGCAGTAGGGGAGTGGTCAGTGTAGGGAGGTCCTTGTTTGATTTTGCGTGATGGCGGTCGGGCAAGAACCCTGCACTGGAGCTTCCTATAAACTGTAGCGGGTAGTCTGAAGCTAGTGGAACTTTGTAAAGGCCTCGTAGTGTCACCCTGCCTCGCTTCCTTGGTAGAGGTGTATGGGATTCATGACCCCTTGGCAGATGGGTAACATGGCTTGTGGGTAAAGATGCGCAACCTCTGCAGAGTGTAAAACTAGTATACTAGCCGTGCTCACGGTCATGAGCGGCTCGGACCCTCACATGATTAACTATGGAACTTAAATTTAATTTGACATTTGCATCGCATTTGGGATTACTTTACTATTACTGTTCTTTATTATTATTAAGGTTTGGTATTTACTTACACTTAGTAATTGCTAATAAAATTTTGACCAACTTATAAAAGCAATGCTCAGCCTCAGCCTTTACTTCATTGATTAGCCTTACACTTCATGAACTCCCACCTTTGGTGAGTTCATACCACATTATTACCCACGACTTGTTGAGCTATGAACGTATGTGAGCTCACTCTTGCTGTCTCACACTCCCCCCCACAGGAGAAGAACAGGTGGTCGAGGAGGAGTCGCCTAACACTGAGGAGTTCGATCTGATCTAGGTGGCGTTTCTCAGTCGACATTGGCGCCGACGATCCTTAGTTCGTTTTATGGTTATACTTTTATTCTGTAATAAGTCTTCCGCTATGTAATAATTACTCTGATATTTTATGACATTTATCTCTATACACTCTGTTATTATATATGTTGTCTTCTTTGGCGCATGTATGAGATGCACCCGGCTTTGTTCTTTAAAACCGGGTGTTACAGAGAGCTAAGCACTACAACGTTCCAATTCCATTCTATGATGAAATAGAGTTTATCTTCACAGGAAAACAAACTATTGGAGAATTTAGTGTGCTTCAAGCACCTTTTGACGGCCCACCAAGACATGCTGCCGATCCCAATGGCAACGGGAGAAAGAGTAAAAAACAAGTAGATGTGAACAATAATAATCCATCTCAGTACTATGATTCTGATACTCTTCCAGATTCTAACGGTCCTACACAGGTGATTCTAAGGAGAAACCTGATGATGACTAGAAGAAAATGAAGAATGAAAAGAACGATTATGCCATGATTCAAGACGTCACTTGTACCCCAAAAGTCTGAGACTATATGCTTCACTCATGTCACTGATTCAAATAAGGGAATTTACAGGATCATCGATAACATGGGGTGTCCTTTGCTAGTGCGCCTTGAATTGTACACTCATCTTGCTGAAAATTTTAGGATCGCTAGCATGTTGAAGGGGCAGCTGGAGGAATGCATCAAATAGTGGGCGGCACAATGGTCATGGATCACAATCCTATATTCCTATGGATTAAACTATTTATATAACTTTGTTAATGCACATGTTAGTGACTGGCTAAGTTTAGCTTTTAAAAGTATGGAAACACTATGACATACTGTGTATTTTGGCACTTTGAAACTAATGATGAATGGTACAGACCATATGAACCTATACAGGGATAAAAAATTATAATGTACATAAGGCAATATACGCATCTTGGACATATGTCTGGGTATACAAATGCAAAAGAATTCTTTTTTCTTGCTGGAAGAGCAACCTCTTTCACCTGAAAAAAACAATCATATTGCACTGATAAGATTTAAAGTGTTATTGACATGGAGGCTCAGGGCCCACTAGCCATTGCTCAAACCCAGTGGTACGTTATTACAAGGCACCTACTTTCATCAAGACATCTATTTTTTTCCTTAAGGGCTTGTTCGGTTATTCCCAATACACATGGATTGGATGGGATTGGAAAAAAATGAGAAGAAGTTTGACTTGTTTGTGATTCAAACTCATCCAATCTCACTCAATTCACATGGATTGAGAGATAACCGAACAAGCCCTAAAGTGGCACAAAGTCTGTAGAAGTAGAAAGGACTTACAAGATCAGTGAGCTCGCGGAGAGTCGCATCCTTCCATGTGTAAATCTGAACTTCATCCTTTGGTTCCTTCCCTCTCACTGCAAACTCTTCATTTCACGGTCAACTTTCTTCAGTGCATGGTCCATGGTGTCTTATCAATCTCTACTGCAAGGCATGTAAGACAAGATGTGCACAATATATGTAGCACTCTTAAATCTTAATGGTACATCTGTGCAGATCACCCACATAAAAATGTATTCCCAGATTCTAGATTCTAATGTATCATGATACTACTACTGTGCTTTCTACAGACTGGCTGTCCCAGTGTAAGTAAACTGGCAGTAAATTACATTTTTATATAAGAAAAGACATAGTTTGATGATGAAAAGCTTTCTGCTGTCCACCATGCACTATATAGGTACAACAAAATCGACTAAAAAGTTGCAGTAGCAACGCAAACAAGTGAATCAAGTATTAAGTATACTACAGGTTCCCAAGTCTCAATCAATACACTAAAGTGCTAATCAGCATGGAGTAACCAATAAATGCATTCGTTGGGACAAAAACAAGAAGACATAAGCACGCTTACCCTTGTGAAAACCCTGAGCAGAAGAGGACAGGTCTGCACACAAGAGAAAATGTTACCAGTAGGATTAGTCAGCATTCACATTCCTCTGGACGCAAGCAAAATCTAACCTAATGCTGCGGAGTTGCACATCAGCGTCCAGCTACTTGTGAGAGCGCAATCCACCACAAGGAGCATCGCGGGATTCACATTCCACAGTAGAAGCCTGACACCGGGAGCAAGGGGTGTAAGAACTGACCTTCTCGCGGTCGATTGGTTCGGGGCGGAGGCGGTCTCGAAAAACAGGATGCATGCGAGACTTACCGAACCCCGAAAAAGAGGATGCTCGCTACCCGCCTCTATTATTAAAGCGCGGGCACCGCACGGCCTCGGGGGTTTGAAAATTGGAACAGCAATCCGCCCGCTCCCATTGCGCCGCCGCAACAATCCCCACAGGCCACAGCACGCGCACATGGAGGCTGCGGCGTCGAATGTGGATCACGCGCCCATGGAGGAGGATGCAGCGCCGGCGTCGATGGTGGTGATGGATGCGGAGGAGCTGGAGGTGGCCGGCATTCTGAGCGACCTAAGCAGGCTCATCCGCTCACGGGACCGGCAGGAGCGGCGTCGGGAACGGAGGGAGAGGCACCGCCGCCGGCCGGTGCAGCGGGACGACAAAGCCTCCCCGGAACCAGCTCCCGCGACCGCGTCCTCCGCGGTCCCTAGCCCCGAAACACCGCTCGCGTACCCGCAGAGCGGCGGGGACGACAACGCGCCGCCCAAGGACAAGGGCGAGGCCGCCGCCGCTGTTCGCCCACGGGACCAGGTGCCGCTGCTCCCTAGTTACACGATTTTTCGTAGACATTATGTCCCTATTTGTTTCAGATTATAATCTCTCTAGACTATATAATCCAGCGCAAATAATTCAATAGTTAAACGAACACTTAAATTATTGGTTCAGATTATATAATCTAAACCCCAGATTATGATAATCTCATAATCTCCTCAAGACTAGCTTATTTGAGATTATTTTGGCAAAAGACCCACTACCTACCCATGGTTATGTAAATAGAAATTAAAATATATGTCATCCTTCTTTTTCTCACCTCAAATAAACAATAAGGGTACTGTTGTCTTTGTGAATAATCTACATTTGTATAATCTAAACTACCAAACAACTATATATAGATTATAATATATCTAGATTATAATCTGGATTATATAATTTAGATTATAATCCAGATTATATAATCTATAAGCTGAAACCAATAGGCCCTATCACTTAATTGTATTTATAATTTAGGGGCCCTAGGTTGTATCATGCAATTTATTTGTTATATCTACATCGATTCCTCGTAGACATTATCACTTAACTGCATTTATGATTTAAGGATTTTCGATTGTACCATGTAATTTATTTGTTGTCTTTTGTATTTAAAAACTATTCTCGTGCAGTTGGCGACGAGGAAGAAGAAGGACACACCACGAACGGTGTCGTCGAGAGACCTGACTGACGAGCAACTGCTAGAGTGGGCAAAGGCGGTAGAGGATCGGTACCTGCAGGCCATGGCCAAGAAGCAGGAGGCGGCCGCGCGGCGGCGCCGCGTCGGCATCCTGCGCGCCAAGGGCCTCTCGCTGGTGTCTAGAAGGATGTGGCGCGCTAGCTAGCTAACCAAACCGGGCTAGCGCACAGTAGAGAAAGTAGTAGCAGCATATATAGCGAGCGTTTAGGTTTATGGGGACTATTTTTTAGTCTTTCCATTATAATTACTTTTAGTCTTTAGATTACCAAACATAGTGACTAAAATAGATATAATCTATCTTTTAGTCTATATGTTTGTCAATTTAGAGAGAATAAAATAGAGACATTAAAAATTAGTCCCTAGTAACAAACACTCGGTAGTAACTATATTTTTTAGTCTTGTCATGGACGAGATCTAGGTTGGTTTAGGGTTTAGGGTTCGATAATGTTCTTTCATGTAATCCGGTCATTCGAACAGCTATACATAAATTATTATCTCGATAGTATCTTATATATAATAGATTATAATCTCGATCGTATCTATAAGCTGGAATTGATTTGTGTGAGATGGAATTGATTTGTGCGAGCGTTTTGTGCTTGTGTGCCGGCGCGGCCGCCGACCACGAGGATCGTTTTCTTGCCTGACCGCACTCGCAGGGCGCGGTGGTGCAGGTGAAGCTCCAGGCACGTAGTTTCATCGCACTGCTTTGAGATATGACATGCTATATATGCTAGCTCTTGGCCCTCGTGTAGTTTCATGTATGTAGCTACCGAATCCATCTCAAACAGCGTGGCGGTGCATGTGCATGCATGCCTCCATCCGGCCGTCTACTACGTCGATCGAAGAGTTGAACCAAACGAACTATCCACTACGCATTCACGACACCTGAGAACTGGAATCCATTCTGCTGGCAATATGTAGGACGACGGTGACTTCCTTTTGTGTTTCAAGTTCATCGGATGCTTCTATAATGATCATGCATGTTGTGATTACAAGCTACACAAATATATACTACGTACAGTCTTCGTTCACAAACGACTTGACAATTTGAAAGTTTCTACGTACATTGCCGACCGATGATTCAGATGCACAAACTCGCTTCTACGTACGTACGTCCTTTCTCTCAGATCAAATACTAACACGTTTGAGTTCCTAGCTAGCTCTTCCTCCTACCCACCCATGGCGTACCTCAACCTCGTCCATGGCAAGAAGAAACACTAACTTATATTAGCTGCTGCTACCTCTACCGCTAGCCCGCCCAGTTTGGCTAGCCAGCCGGTTACGCCTACTGCATCGCCTCTGCCCATGCTTGCTGTTGTTCGTCCACGTCGGCCTCCGCGCACGCCGGCTCGTTCAGGTCCGCCAACGGCCGCCTGCTGCTGCTTGATCACTTTGGATCCCAGATTAAAGGGGACTAGGACTAGCTAGCTAGGAGAGAAACGAACTAAGTTTTCCCTTAATCACTTTGGATCCGGGAGGGAATTTCAGTCTCCAAACTATCCTCTTCGCCTGGTCCCGTGGCCGATCGGCGACGTCCTTCGTCGGCGCGTCGTCCCCGCCGCTCTGCGGGTACGCGAGCGGGCTGTCAGCGCTAGGGACGGCGGCCACGGCGCTTGCTTGCTTGCGCTCGCGCCGCCTCTCCCGCCGTTCCCGTCGCTCCCGCCGCCGGTCCCGCCGGTCCCGCGACCGCATGAGCCTTTTCATGTTGGTCAGAATGTCGGCCACCTCCAGCTCCACCGCATCCACCTCCACCACCGACGCCGGCGCCTCCTCCATGTGCGCGTGTTCATCCACGTTCGACGCCGCCTCCTCCATGTGCGCGTGCTGCATGGTATGGACAAAGCCGCTGATGCTGCGGCGGTGCGATATGACTACGAGCGAGCGGCGAGCGAGCAGATTGCTTGATGGCTTCCTGCGTATAGTAGGCTGGGTTCCAAGGAGGAGGACCAAGGCCGTGCCCGTGCGTGTGGTTTAATATAGGCTGGCAGGCGAGCGCCACAAGCGTGGTGATTGGATGGAAGCGTGGTCCTCACGTTGACTTAATTGGTTGACTTCGCTCCCCTCGGACCTCGGTACATTCATCTCTTTCATCCAGCAATTATCATCCCCCTCTACGCCGCACTCCTTCAACTCCCTCCTCGCCGCGCTCCCGTGATTTGGACAAGGTTATATGAATATTGTTCATAGGTGCGGGAAGTGATTTGGACTTTTTCCTTCATTAATTTTCTATATGGTATCTATATGTTAACACTGGTATTAATCTTCTGATGTTTTGACAATATACACTACACGACGGTTGATTTTTAGCGACCCTTATTTGTTTACCAACTGTTTGTTGCTAAAAGTTATGGATGGACGGTTCGTCGCTTAATCTGTTTGTAGCCACGGTTTGTTGGTTGCTAAAAATCTAGAAATTTAACAACTTATTATTGGTCGCTATATATATTGTTGGCGACTATTGGTGGGTCGCTACAGAGTAGGGTCGTGCATAAAGCGCAAAGCCCATGAGTTTGGTCCATTGCCGACTGCCGTAGCCCGCTAGCCGCTACCTACACGGTCACGACACAAGTTCACAAGACATGAATCTTCAGTCCTAAGCTATTTTGGACTTTAGAGAATATGTATGATAAATGTACCAAATAAGCTCAATTGTTTTCATGTTCATTTTCCAACATAGCAATACTTTAAAAACATCATGAGGTTCTGGTATACCTTAGGCATCATTTGTACTCGTGCTTCCTGACATCACTATTAATTTAAATGGTTTTCTTCATCCATATGTTCTTGTATCTCATTTCTTGGTGAGAATCATTAACTTAATTATGTATGCACTATGTTCGGTCTGTTAGAATATAATATAAGTGAATTGTTCACCTCTTTCTATCAGATTAAGCTTTTGGGTTGAATTGGTTGCTGTATACAACTTAATATGGTATCAGAGCTAGATGTCATGAGTTCCAATCCTGGCTAGCATAATTAAATAAAATACTTGTTGCTCTCTCCTATATTTCACGTTAGAGTCCCAAAAGAGGCTTGACGTGAGGGGAAGTATTAGAATATAATATAAGTGAATTGTCCACCTATTCCTGTCAGCTTAAGCTTTTGGATTGAATTAGTTGGTACATACAACTTAATATAGTCTACTCAGAAGGTGCACGATACCAATGCTTTTGCAGTATCTGCTATGTCGAGAGCCCTTTAGGCTTGTTGATGGGGGTGAGAACCTTTGTTTACATCAAGGATGCCATCAAAGTTGTGTTACCATAAAAAATTGTATGTGTGTTTTTGCCACTGATTCTTGGAGGACTTGGAGGAGATGATAGCAAAGTAACAAGTGTAATACAGATAGTCTATTAGCATTTTCTCCTCCAACTGCATTTGCATTTTTAAATATCTCATGTGTCACATAGTCTATTAGCTAAGTGTTAAGGCAAATAGGAAAGATATATAAAACAGTTCAAGGCAGCAACTACAGCTTCTTTGCAACTCTATTTTCCATCTCCTGTTTATAGTACAGTTGAATTTGCAAACTGAGGGAGGTACCGAGGAGCAAAATTTTCTTAGTTTGGTGTTAATTTATCAAGGTATATACATGATTGTGTTCAGTTTTATTGTTGTTCAGTGCTTGCTTGAGCCTAAATACAAAATAGATTGTACTACAAAAAATGTATTGAAATGGCATACTTGACGCCAATGTGTTCAGTGTGCTTGCTGTTCAATGTGCCTGCTGTTCAGTGCTAGGTGTGTTCCCTGTTCAGTCATATTCCCTGTTCCCTGTTCCCTATTATATATTCAGTGTGTTTACAAATTCAACAGTACTAAATCAATTGTGCTTGCTCTTCCTACTTTTCGTCGATGGTGAACATGCTAGATCTGTTCCCTGATTACAAATCAGATTTACGGCTATCATGTTGTATTTGATGGAATTGTTGATAAGTGAATATTCATCTTTCTATACTACTCCTATTAAAATAGCAAAGAAGTGTAGTCATGTTTAGATATATTGATAGAGGTGCACCCTGAGTGATTGTGATTAAGAGTTTTTTTCTAGATAAAAAGTTAGCTCATGGGCCATCCGAATATATTCCGTGTGCAAATTTTGTCTTAATTATCTATTCAGTTGATAATTTGCTTTGTTGTTCAACCTCAAGTTGATCTATTTATATTAGCTAACCTTTATATAAGTTTATAGAAATGGTGGTTATACCTAAGTTTTTTGAGTATAATAGCGACAAAAGCTCCATTGTTCAAGTTCTATTTTCTCCATGTTCAAGTGTGTATTTGCCCACTCCTAGAATTTGTACATATCATACTCATTTATGATGCATATGACTAAAGTTTGCTTCTTTTAATGTTATTTTATAGATCAATAAAGTGCAATACACACTAATGGAAGCAGACACCTAAAAATACTGGAGAGTATGTGCACATGACCAAAGAATTACTAACCAGTTGTGAAAGTGTGCATGGAATTGCTTCACCATTTGTATTATTGTTATTATAATTTCCAACCGATGTTAGAAAGAAGGAATCTAAGATAGACTTTCTTCTTTACATGCTTGCCATAACTTAGGCAGTATCAATCACACATGTAGTCCTATAATGTTAAGTAGCAGAATGGTTTTTAGTAAATTATGATTAGCTTCTTTTTGTCATATTGCCACCATCCATTACTCACTTCTTGCTACCTTTAATTTTACAAAAAGGTGGATTATGTGTTAAGTAACAGAATGGTTTCGTGTGTCTGTCTTTTTTGGATAATGTGTTGCACTGTAACTAAATATTGTCTCCCTATCGTTGATTTCTTTTAAAAATGCTAGGTTCTAGCACTGTCGGTTCAAGGAAATGACAAAACAATCTGGGGAAGTGGAGAATGGTAGATGATCCTCTCAGCTCAAAGCATGGCGGTCACAACTATCATGGTCCACTAGGTGTCAAAGTACTCATCCAATTATGGCAATAGGATGGGTATATGATCAGGTAATGATTCAATCGTTTTGATGATATATATGTTTACATTTCTATTACTATTCCTTACCACAAGTTCATTGATGATTCATAAGTTGATCAAATGTTTGAAACATGTTGGTAGTTCCCTTATCCACACTATACACTATAATAAGCGTACCAACCATTAATGTAAGATTACCTTGTACTTTGGTGGAGCATTGATGAAATTAGCATAAACTTCTGCAGGTTGGCCCTGATCAATATGAGACAATTGCTTCTGGCGGAGGTGAACCTAGCTTTGAGGGTGGTTTTGGAAATTGAAAGTCACCTAGAGGGGGGTGAATAGGCAAATCTGAAATTTATAAAGTTTAAGCACAACTATAGGTGTACATTTATGTTGTGCCTAATAGGCCGGCCCAAAGCACACAATTTCTGGCACGGCCCATATCTGGCACGACCCAACCTAATTATGGGCCTGGGCCGGCACGACCCACATTGTGGGCCGTGCCTGGGCCTCATGTCAAGCCCACGGGCCGGCCTGGCACAGCCCATTTAACTAAGGCCCACCGAGGCCCACTAAATATAGACTCGGTGTTTAATTAAGGTTCGTCAAAGCCCACATGACTAGCATAACTTGGAGAATCTAGAGCTTCAATAAGCCATCGAGAACCAATACCTAGATATGCATAGTGAATAGTGATGATCATTGTATATGTATTCTGTATGGATGTATAGTACTCAATTAAACACTAAACAGAGAACTGAATATTATTTATGAGCTAGTTGTAATATTTTTTTCTTTCTGACCAAAGGTTTATAATGTGCATCCACAAAAACATCTTAATTTTATTTTGGTCATATATATATATATATTATACTTTTTGTTGATGTATTACTGTTGTATGTATATGGGCCGGTCTGGTATATTAAGGTATTTTGGGCTATTTGGGCCGGCCTAGCACACATAACTAATTGTGGGCCGTGCCGTGGGCCGATGACTGGGCACACGTGCTGGCACGGCACGGCCCATAATTAGATATGTGCTTTTGTGGGCCGTGCTTTTGTGGGCCTGTGCCGTGCTGGGCCAGGCCGGCCCACATGTACATGTATAAGCACAACTACAAGCTGGGGTTAGCGTTAGAAATATAATCGAGTCCGAAAGAGAGGGCGAAAAACAAATCACAAGCAAATGGAGAGTGAGACACGATGATTTGTTTTATCGAGGTTCGGTTCTCGCAAACCTACTCCCCGTTGAGGTGGTCACAAAGACCGGGTCTCTTTCAACACTTTCCCTCTCTTAATCGGTCACCTAAACCGAGTGAGCTTCTCTTCTCAATCAAACGGGATACTAAGTCCCCACAAGGACCACCACACAATTGGTGTCTCTTGCTTTGGTTACAAGTGTGTCGAGAACAAGAATGGGGAAGAAGAAAAGCGATCCAAGCGCAAAAACTTAAATGAACACAAATGTCTCTCTCACTAGTCACTATTTGATTGGAGTGATCTTGGGACTTGGGAGAGAATTTGATCTCTTGATTGTGTCTTAGAGTGAAGTCTAGAGCTCTTGTATTGAATGCAAATGGCTGAAACTTGGATACATTGAAGTGTGGTGGTTGGGGGTATTTATAGCCCCAACCACCAAAAGAACCGTTGGTGAGAGCTTCAGTCGTATGGCGCACCGGACACTGTCCGGTGCGCCAGCCACGTCACCAGGCCGTTGGATTCTGACCGTTGGAGCTTCTGACAACTGGGTCACCAGACAGTCCGGTGGTGCACCGGATAACACTGTTCACTGTCCGGTGCGCCTTCTGGCGCCTGCTCTGACTTCTGCGCGCGCAGGCGCGCACTGTAGCTGCATTATTCACTTTCCGCAGGCGACCGTTGGCGCAGATAACCGTTGCTCCGCTGGCACACCGGACAGTCCGGTGAATTATAGCGGAGTGGCTCCTAGAATTCCCGAGACTGAGCAGTTTGGAGTTGGACTCCCTGGTGCACCGGACACTGTCCGGTGGCACACCGGATAGTCTGGTGCGCCAGACCAGGGCAGCCTTCGGGTGCTTTGCTCCTTTCATTTTGAATCCTTTCTTTTGGCTTTGTATTGGTTTATTGTGAACCTTTGGCACCTGTAAAACTTATATACTAGAGCAAACTAGTTAGTCCAATTATTTGTGTTGGGCATTCAACCACCAAAATCATTTTAGGAAAAGGTGTAAGCCTATTTCCCTTTCAATCTCCCCCTTTTTGGTGAATGATGCCAACACAAACCAAAGCAAATATATAAGTGCAGAATTGAACTAGTTTGCCTAATGTAAGTGCAAAGGTTACTTGGAATTTAAACCAATATTCATTTCATAAGATATGCATGGATGGTTTTTCTTCTTATTTAACATTTTGGACCACGCTTGCACCACAAGTTTTATTTTTGCAAATTATTTGTAAAATTTGTTTCAAAAACCTTTTGCAAATAGTCAAAGATATATGAATAATATGGCAAGAAGCATTTTCAAGATTTGAAATTTTCTCCCCCTATCTCAAATGCTTTTTCTTTGACTTAAACAAAACTCCCCCTAAAGAAAATTCTCCTCTTAGTGTTCAAGAGTGTTTTACAAGTTTTGAAGATACTAGTAGATCCCCCTTTTGAACACAACAAGATACCAATTTGAAATAACATAAAAACTTTCGTTAAAATTTTGAAATTGGTGGTGGTGCGGTCCTTTTGCTTTGGGCTAACACTTTCTCCCCCTTTGGCATGAATCACCAAAAACGGATACTTGTGAGTGAAATATAAGCCCTTTTACTTTCTTTCCCTTATGGCAAATAAAATATGAGTGAAGATTATACCAAATTGGAGAGTGGTGTAGAGCGACGACGAAGGATGAATAATTCGATGGAGTGGAGTGGAAGCCTTTGTCTTCGCCGAGGACTCCTTTTTCCTTTCAATCTATGACTTAGCATGTAATACACTTGAAAAACACATTAGTCATAGCAAATGAAAGAGATATGATCAAAGGTATATAAATGAGCTATGTATGCAAGAGATCAATCAAAATTTCTAGAATCAAGAATATTTAGCTCATGCCTAAGTTTGGTAAAGGTTTTCTCATCTAATGGCTTGGTGAAGATATCGGCTAATTGTTCTTTGGTGCTAATGTAAGAAATCTCGATATCCCCCCTTTGTTGGTGATCCCTCAAAAAGTGATATCTGTCGGCGTTTCGAGACCGGGGGGTCCCCGAGCCGATGAGTGAAGTGTCGCCGCGTGCCCCAGCCCAGATGGGTCGACGCGAGGCCGAGCGCGAAGGGGGGAAAGCGAGGAGGCCGGAGATGGGCGAGAGAGAGGTGGAAATCCCGCGGCCTTCGTGTTCGTCCCGCGCCCAGGTCGGGTGCGCTTGCAGTAGGGGGTTACAAGCGTCCACACGGGGGAAGGAGCGAGTGGCCTCACATGAGCGCCCGTCTTGTCCTCGTCCCCGCACGGCCAACCTTCTCTAAGAGGGCCCTGGTCCTTCCTTTTATAGGCGCAAGGAGAGGATCCAGGTGTACAATGGGGGTGTAGCAGAGTGCTATGTGTCTAGCGGAGGGGAGCTAGCGCCCTAAGTACACGCCATCATGGCGGCCGGAGAGATCTTGGCGCCCGGTTTGTGTGATGTCGTGGCCGTCGGAGGAGCGCTGGAGCCTGGCGGAGGGACAGCTATCGGGGCCGTCGAGTCCTTGCTGACGTCCTCTTGCTTCCGTAAGGGGGCCGAGAGTCGCCATCGTCAGGGAGCGTGCGGGGCACCATCATCGCATATCTGGCGGAGCGAGCCAGATGGGACGCCGGTCTTGTTCCCTATAGCCTGAGTCAGCTTGGAGTAGGGTAATGATGGCGCCTCCTGTTGACGTGGCCGGTCCGCGCCCTAGGTTGGGCGATGTGGAGGCTCCTCCGAGGTCGAGGTCGAGTCCGTCTTCTGTGGCCGAGGCCGAGGCCGAGTCCGAGCCCCTAGGTCGGGCGAGGTGGAGGCCGTTGGCTGAGGCCAGGGCGGAATTTGAGTCCTGGAGTCGGGCGAAGTGGAGTTCGTCGTCTTCTGGGGCTGAGCCCAAGTCCGAGCCCTGGGTCGGGCGGAGCGGAGTTCGCCGTCTTCCGGGGCTTAGCCTGAGTCCGAGCCCTGGGTCGGGCGGAGCGGAGTTCGCCGTCTTCCGGGGCTTAGCCTGAGTCCGAGCCCTGGGTCGGGCGGAGCGGAGTTCGCCGTCTTCCAGGGCTTAGCCCGAGTCCGAGCCCTGGGTCAGGCAGAGCGGAGTTCGCCGTCTTCCGAGGCTTTGCCCGAGTCTGAGCCCTGGGTCGGGCGGAGCGGAGTTCGTCGTCTTCCAGGGCTTAGCCCGAGTCCGAGCCCTGGGTCGGGCGGAGCGGAGTTCGCCGTCTTCCGGGGCTTAGCCCGAGTCCGAGCCCTGGGTCGGGCGGTGCGGAGTTTCCTATGGCGTGCGGCTGGGCCTGACTGCCTGTCAGCCTCACTCTGTCAAGTGGCACCGCAGTCGGAGCGGCGCAGGCGGCGCTATCTTTCTGTCAGACCGGTCAGTGGAGCGGCGAAGTGACGGCGGTCACTTCGGCTCTGTCAGCTGAGGGGCGTGCGTCAGGATAAAGGTGTCAGGCCACCTTTGCATTAAATGCTCCTGCAATTTGGTCGGGGTTGCTTCTTGGCGAAGACAGGGCCTCGGGCGAGCCGGGAACGTGTTCGCCGCTGGAGGGGGGCCTCAGGCGAGGCGGAGATCCTCCGGGGTCGGCTGCCCTTGTTCGAGGCTAGGCTCGGGCGAGGCGTGATCGAGTCCCTCGAATGGACTGATCCCTGACTTGATCGCACCCATCAGGCCTTTGCAGCTTTGTGCTGATGGGGGTTACCAGCTGAGAATTAGGAGCCTTGAGGGTACCCCTAATTATGGTCCCCGACAGTAGCCCCCGAGCCTCGAAGGGAGTGTTAGCACTCGCTTGGAGGCTTTCGTCGCACTTTTTTGCAAGGGGACCAGCCTTTCTCGGTTGCGTTTTGTTCCGGTGGGTGCGCGCGAGCGCACCCGCCGGGTGTAGCCCCCGAGGCCTCGGAGGAGTGGTTTGACTCCTCCGAGGTCTTAACGCCTCGCGCAATGCTTCGGCTGGTCTGGTCGTTCCCTCATGCGAGCTGGCCGTAGCCCGGGTGTACAGTAGGGTCCCAAGTTCTCGGGCTGGTATGTTGACGCTGTCAACGGTTTGGCCGGAGCCGGGTTTGCGAGAGCAGCCCCCGAGCCTCTGCACAGGGCGAGAGGGCGATCAGGGATAGACTCGACTTTTTTACATACGCCCCTGCATCGCCTTTCCGCAAGGAGGAGGGGGGAGAGCGCCATGTTGCCCTCGGTGGGCGCCGAACATGGTGTCTCCGATGAGCTGCAGGCGGGTGATCCGAGCGGACGTCCGTGCCCCATTCGTTAGGTGTCGGCTAGGGGCCCAGAGGCACGCCCAAAAGTACCTGCGGGTGATCTACCGGACCCGGTCCCCTGGCGACGGGGTCCGAGGGCTCGATGCCTCCCTCTGATGGGATTCCGTTACAAGATCGTTCCCGCTGGTCTCGGAAATGTCCTAGGGTACCTCGGGAGCGCAGCCTGAGCCTTGGTTATGTATCGAATGTACCCATGGTCATCCCTCGCTCTGTGTCTGAGGCGGCTGTGAACCCTTCGGGGGCCAGCCTTCGAACCCCTGATCAGTAGGGGGCGCGGAGCCCGAGTAGCCTGAGGCGGCCGTTGAACCCTTCCGAGGGGCCGGCCTTCGAACCTCTGACCAGTAGTGGGTGTGGAGCCTGCGTGCTCTGAGGCGGCCGTTGAACCCTTCTGAGGGGCCAGCCTTCGAACCTCTGATCAGTAGGAAGGCTCGAAGCCTGGTTCCTTCACGGGGAAGGATCCTTTTTGGGGTATCCCCCTTTCCCGGTCCCTGTTGCAAGAGAGAGAAAGAGGAAAAACAAAAAAGGATACGGAATCGAACGACGCGGCGTACCTTTTTTGACGCGGTCATTATGGCGAAGGCGAAGCGTCGCTCGCTTCTCCTGCCAGAGGCGCCGCCTGTCCCGCCGTGGAGTTAATGCAACGGGGCGAGTGGTTCGCGGGGCAGCCGTTGCGCGTGCACGAGCCGTTCGAGGAACGGAACACAGGCTCATTGTCTTCACGCTGTGAGAGAGGGTTCTCTCGCTGCCCCTGGATGGGACGTAAGCTTGGCTGACGACGTGACCACTGCTCCTGCCCGCCTGCCACCGCCATTACTGCTGGCCCGTCTTCGCCGCATTGACCGTCGCGCCAGGCTGGAGCCGCTGGGTCGAGCGCTGGGTCGCTTCGAGTCACGGTATTGGTTCACTTTCGAAGTAGTCGAAAAGCACGAAAGATATTCCGGCAGAAAAGATCTTTTTTCGAGGAAAATTTCGACGCAGAGGGGGTTCCCCCCTTTTAGCCCCCGAGGGAGGGTCGGGCTTTGCCGAGGCAAGGCTGACCCTTCCTTGATGACTAAACTTTGCGTGAGAGCGAGGTATATGAACAACTTGAAAACATCTTAAGGGTAGAAGCGACGTAGCTGTTGGATGTTCCAAGCGTTGCTGTAGACCTCGCCTTGACTGTTGGCCAGCTTGTATGTTCCGGGTTTTAGAACTTTGGCGATGACGAATGGCCCCTCCCAGGGGGCGTGAGCTTGTGCCACCCTCGGGCGTCTTGTCGCAGCCGAAGCACCAGGTCGCCCACCTGGAGGTCTCGGGACCTAACCCCTCGGGCGTGGTAGCGTCGCAGGGACTGTTGGTACCGCGCCGAGTGTAGTAAGGCCATGTCCCGAGTCTCCTCCAGCTGGTCCAGTGAGTCTTCTCAGTTGGCTTGGTTGCTTTGGTCGGTGTAGGCCCTCGCCCTCGGGGAATCGTATTCTAGGTCTGTGGGCAAGATGGCCTCGGCCCCATAGACTAGAAAGAACGGTGTGAAGCCCGTGGCTCGGCTCGGCGTTGTCCTCAGACTCCAGACCACCGAGGGGAGTTCCTTCATCCACCGCTTGCCGAACTTGTTGAGGTCGTTGTAAATCCGAGGCTTGAGTCCTTGCAGGATCATGCCGTTGGCCCGCTCCACTTGCCCATTCGTCATGGGGTGAGCCACGGCAGCCCAGTCTACTCGGATGTGGTGATCCTCGCAGAAGTCCAGGAACTTTCTGCCGGTGAACTGGGTACCGTTGTCGGTGATGATGGAGTTTAGGACCCCAAAGCGGTGGATGATGTTGGTGAAGAACGCCACCGCCTGCTCGGACCTGATGCTGTTTAGGGGTCGGACCTCGATCCACTTGGAGAATTTATCGATGGCGACCAACAGGTGCGTGTAGCCCCCGGGTGCCTTCTGCAAGGGACCAATGAGGTCCAGACCCCACACAGCAAACGATCAGGTGATGGGTACTGTCTGCAGAGCTTGAGCGGGCAGGTGGGTCTGCCTCGCGTAGAACTGACACCCTTCGCAGGTGCGGACAATTCTAGTAGCGTCGGCCACCGCCGTCGGCTAGTAGAATCCTTGTCGGAAGGCGTTTCCAACGAGGGTTCGAGGTGCTGCGTGATGGCCGCAAGCCCCCGAGTGTATCTCTTGCAAGAGCTGCTGGCCTTCGACGATAGAAATACACCGCTGGAGGATGCCCGAGGGGCTGCGGTGGTACAGCTCGTTCCCATCCCCCACCAAGACGAAAGACTTGGCGCGCCGCGCCAACCGCCGAGCTTCGGCTTGGTCGAGGGGCAGCTCTCCTCGGTGGAGACATTGTAGGTACGGGGTCTGCCAGTTTTGATCAGGCGTGACCCCGCTTTGCTCCCCCTCGACGCGCAGTGTTTCGCCCTCGGGGGCCGAGGGTACCTCGGGCCGAACCGAGGGTGCCTCGGGCCGAGCCGAGGGTGCCTCGGACTGTGCCGAGGGTACCTCGGGCTGGGCCGAGGGTGCCTCAGGCTCGGGCGTGTCGTCGATCTTGACGGAGGGTTGATGCAGATCTCGGGAGAAGACGTCCGGGGGAACCGTTGTTCGCCCCGAGGCTATTTTAGCCAGCTCGTCTGCAGTCTCGTTGTAGCGCCGAGCGATGTGGTTGAGCTCGAGCCCGTAGAACTTGTCTTCCAGGCGCCGAACCTCATCGCAGTAGGCTTCCATCTTCGGGTCGCTGCAGTGGGAGTTCTTCATGACTTGGTCGATGACGAGCTGCGAGTCACCGCGAGCGTCGAGGCGTCGGACCCCTAGCTCGATGGCGATTCACAACACGTTTACCAGAGCCTCGTACTCCGCCACATTGTTGGACGCCGGGAAGTGGAGGCGTAGCACGTAGCGTAGGTGCTTCCCGAGGGGCGAGACGAAGAGGAGGCCTGCGCCGGCCCCTGTCTTCATCAGCGACCCGTCAAAAAACATGGTCCAAAGCTCCGGTTGGATCGGAGCCGTCGGGAGCTAGGTGTCGGCCCATTCAGCCACGAAGTCCGCCAGGACCTGGGACTTGATGGCCTTCCGGGGGCGAACGAGATTGTCTCGCCCATGATCTCCACTGCCCATTTCGCGATCCTACCCGAAGCCTCTCGGGACTGGATGATCTCTCCCAGGGGGAAGGATGACACCACCGTCACCGGATGAGACTCGAAGTAGTGTCGCAACTTCCGCCGTGTCAGGATCACCGCGTACAACAGCTTCTGGATTTGTGGGTAGCGGATCTTGGTCTCGGATAGTACCTCACTGATGAAGTAAACTGGCCTCTGAACGGGCAATGCATGCCCCTCTTCTTGCCTCTCGACCACAATCGCGGCGCTAACCACCTGAGTGGTCGCGGCGACGTAGACCAAGAGGGCTTCTCCGGTAGCTAGGGGCACTAGGATAGGCGCCTTCGTGAGGAGCGCCTTCAGGTTCCCGAGGGCTTCCTCGGCCTCAGGGGTCCAAGTGAAGCGCTCGGCCTTCCTTAAGAGGCGGTACAGGGGTAGACCTCTTTCGCCGAGGCGTGAGATGAAACGGCTCAGAGCCGCGAGACATCCCATGACCCTCTGTACGCCTTTCAAGTCCTTGATGGGCCCCATGCTGGTGATGGCTGCGATCTTCTCCGGGTTGGCTTTGATGCCCCGCTCGGAGACGATGAACCCCAAGAGCATGCCTCGGGGCACTGTTGGGGGCCTTCGTCCTCCGAAGGTCCTCAAAAACATGATTTGACAATGTTTTCCAAGTGGATTATGTGAACAGGTATCTTCGGACTCAGAATTATGAACATAAAGCACGGTCAGGACGAAGCCTGAACCAGATGAAGGACGAGCTGATTACCAAGTTCTACGAAGGACGGTGCACAGCCGAAGCTGTGTGCAGGGAAGCTTCGTCGCGATAGCGGAAAGGGGAACCGACTTAAAGATGAAAAGACTACGTGGGCCTCGACAGATTTCCATAAGTCATTAACAAATGTAATGGACATGGATGTAATTTTACGTGGGCTGCGTCCCGCGTCTATAAATAGATGAACAGTACTCCCGTACTGTTCACGCTGACTTGGCACCTGCTTTTGCGTCACGCTTGTACTTTTTACCTTCTCTCAGGACCGAAGGTACATTTGTAATTTGAAATCATTTCTATTTTTCCATGTTAATAAAATAGAAATGATTCTATGATGGTGTTTATATTATATTTCATGCCCTATATGAATCCTTCGTCATTACTTGTTATGTTTACGAAGGTATGTCTCTTGTGACCTTCGTCCGAAATACATTATCTCCCGAAGGGACATAATGTTCCGAAGGACGAAGGACTTTAACACTTAACATTTTTTATGTTGCCTTGTTCTTAACTCTTAGTCTTTGAGAACAAGTCCCCAACATTGGCGCCCACCTCCGGTGAACTCACTTCCACTTCGAGTTTTTTGAACACCTTCGGAAGCTGTAGACCTTCGCTATGGCACCGAAGAAAGCTTCAGCGGCTGGGGTTGCAGCACTGCAACCGCTGGACCACAACCAGGAGACCGTCTCTCTTCGGGAGGCCCGAAGCCAGAAGAGAAAGGCCGTCAGCCCAACGCTTCAGGAGGAAGAGCTAGACCAAGAAATCAGGGATATGGAGATGCTACATCAACAGGTGCAGAGGAAGAAGGAGAAGATGGCCCGGCTAGCTGAGTTGCAACGGCAGATAGACGAAGCCTCTGAGGAAGTTCGCCATCTTACTCACGATGAGCGAAACAGAAGGCCTCAGCAGAAAGACCTTCATCAGGAGGGCTTCGTCAACGAAGATGACTGGTATGACAATTTCCATCAGGGAAATTTTGTTTTCGATGATGCTTCTCCTTTGTCCGCTGAGCTGCAGGCTACACCTTGGCCTCCATCCTATAAGCCACCCCAGCTTCCCATGTTCGACGGCCACTCAGACCCGAAGCAGTTCTTAATGAGCTACGAAGCAACAGTGTCTTCGTATGGGGGCAATGCTGCAGTCATGGCGAAGTCTTTCGTTATGGCCGTCAGGAATGTTGCTCAGACCTGGTATTCCTCCCTTCGACCAGGAACGATCACCTCATGGCAGAAGCTGAAGGATATGTTGTTAACCAGCTTTCAAGGATTTCAGACGAAGCCGGTTACTGCTCAAGCCTTGTTTCAGTGCACTCAGGATCATGAAGAAGGTTCTTGCGTTTGAGGGCACAGGCACCAACGGTGCCCAATGAAATTGTTATCGAAGCCATGATCAAGGGGCTTCGTCCTGGACCTGCAGCCCAATACTTTGCTAGGAAGCCTCCTCAGACTCTGGAGAAGCTACTCCAAAAGATGGACGAGTACATTCGTGCAGATAACGACTTTCGCCAAAGAAGGGAGGAGGCCTTCAGATTTTCTGAGATGACCAGGGGCTTCGGGGGACGATTCTATCCGA
The DNA here is from genome assembly GCA_029449295.1 of Zea luxurians. Classification (NCBI taxonomy): domain Eukaryota; kingdom Viridiplantae; phylum Streptophyta; class Magnoliopsida; order Poales; family Poaceae; genus Zea; species Zea luxurians. The sequence goes on from JAOPSE010000015.1 coordinate 43,033,918, forward strand.
GGCATGTCAGGTCCATCCACAACACTCAAAATGATGATAAGGGGAGTCAGCAGAACAGGCCGCAGTGCTCCTCACAGGCTTCGGGGCAGCAGCAAACTTTCTTTCGGCCACCAGCTCCAAGAGGCAGAGGCGCCAGGGGCTTCGGCGGGAGATTTGGAGATCAACCAAGGAGGACATTTTGCTTATTCTGCGGTGAGAACAAGGGCCATACCACCAGGATGTGCCATGTTACCATCCAGAAACAAAAGGAGCTAGCAGAAGCTGCAGCGCAACAGGGACAGCCGAAGCAGGTCATGCATACTGCTTCATACCATCAGCCTTACATCCCGGAGTACGTGGGCAACCACCCTGCAGTTTCCGTAGCTTCGGCAAGTCAACCTCAAGCTTCATGGCAACAGCCCCCGCCTCCACCTCCGCTGCAACAAGGCCAGCAGCCAGAAGGGAGCCAATATGTTCCGCACCAAAGGGATCTCAGAGAGCAATCTGAAGCCCGTACAGTCAATAGTACTGTGCCAGAGTCGAAGCACATTTATTGACAAATATCCTACTTTGATAGCAGTCTTTTCCGTTTAAGTTCTGTTTTCTGTGTAATAAAGAACACTTCAGTTTTCATATAATAGTTTCGTGGTTGGTTATCAGAAAAACCTATCTTCTCTACAGGTTTAAGTTGCTGAAGCTTAAAAATTTGCGGTAACAAGGAGGATCTTCGGATTATTAAAAACCCTTCGAAGCAACAAAAAGTCGTTCTAAGGAGCGCAGAGTAAGTTGCCGAAGTTACAAAAAGCCGTTCCAAAGGGAGCGCAGTGTAAGTTTTTTGCTCCAAAGACGTTCCTAAGGGAATGCAGAGCATACAGCGAAAAGTCAACGCTGATACCGCCTAAGTAAAAGGCGAAGAAGCTCCAAAGACGTTCCTAAGGGAATGCAGAGCTTATACCGTCTAAGTAAAAGGCGAAGAAGCTCCAAAGACGTTCCTAAGGGAATGCAGAGCTTATACCGTCTAAGTAAAAGGCGAAGAAGCTCCAAAGACGTTCCTAAGGGAATGCAGAGCTTACGAATATATTTTGTGTGTATCTTCGGAACAAATGTCATTTGCATAACATAACATCATCACATCATTTTGCATAACATAAGCATCATACATCATGTTGCATTTGGCAAAAGAAGGGGACACAGTATCAACCTTCGAAAGGACGCTTTGAGAAAGTGAAAATTGTGTAAAGTCACGAGGGAATACAATGATAATCTTCGGAATACAGCTTCGGAGAATATTTTTACGAAGCATGGACGAGCTTCATCAGAGCAATATCGAAATTGTATAGCTTCGGAGAATGTTTTCATGAAGCATGAACGTGTTTCATCAGAATAATTTTAACGGAGAATGTCTTCTTCACGAAGCATGAAAAGAAGGGAAGGTGTTTTTTTCGCCGAAGGCTCAAAAATGGTATGTATGTAGAGTTTCATGCATCGTAAAGAATTGAATAATGAAAAGAGACTTGTATATTACATTCAAATGTACAAAATGTTACATAGATCACACTTTAAATGTTTTTTCTAAATAGCATCTAGTCTTCTCTTAATACTGCTTCGGCGGCTTCATTTAGAAGTTGATCAACAACTTTATCCATGATAGCTTCGGCCATTTGTTTAATTTCGTCATCCCCTTTTGTGTGGGGGTCGGCAGTCGATCCAGCAGCTTCTGAGGGAAGAAAACATTTCTTCATTACTATTACAAATCGCGAGCAAAGTTTGAAATAAAAATTACAACACAATAAGAACGACTAATTAATACCTAATTGCCTTTCGGGCTCTGTACTTCTTTCGGCAGCTTCTGCCACTTTCCTAGCATCATGGATGCCTTTTTCGCTTCTTTGAATTATTTCTTGCGCCATTTCTCGGCCGCCATTGTCCCAGATATCAGTGAAGAATTTACCGCCAACCATGCTGGCTTCGGTCGAGGGATCTTTGATATCTTCCGAGGATAGGGCAGCTTCGGATTGAGCTAAGGATTTTATATGTTCACAACCCTTTTTCTCCAAAACAGCAGCAATTCCCCTGGCGCCTGAAAAAGCGCAGATGTCACCGCGGCTGCTCAGGATTTCCTCGAAGGCTTCTGCTTCGTGACTAATCCAGTCTAGTGGACCTTCGGGATTGCCTCTTGAAAAGTCCTCTTCACTAGAAAAGGCGCCAACGCTGGCGAAGCTGGATTTTATCTTTTTCACGCATTCTACAGATTTAACATAACATTTCCTCTGAGATGCACGAAGCTCTTTAACACTTAACTCCAAATTATTGACCATATGATCACTGAGTTCTCGTTTTGTTTCCTCCAGCACACGTTCCTCTTTAGCTCTAGCCAGCTGTTTCTGAAGATCTTTAATTTCACGTTTTTGGGCTTCGGCCTGGGTTTTTGAAGCAGCTTCGTCTTTCTTTACTTTATCTACCAGTGTAAGCAGAATCTTATCCTTTTCCAGAGCTTCGTTTCTCAGTTTGATAACTTCGGAGCGTAAATTGTTAAACGCAATGTCGTAGCTTTCATCTTCGGCGCTTTTTTGGGCTCTTAATGCGTTGCTTAGAATCAAGCCCTATACGAAAAAGAATCCATATAAGAATAAAGGAATGAATTACGTATTAAAAAAGTTTTTTCAAACGCTTAATTTCCATACCTTTAGGCTATTGTACGCAAGACTGTCTGCGAGATCCTCTTTCGTCATGGCGCATAATCCAGCTTCGAGTTTTGGGAAACCCATACTCCTGGCCATCTCCCGGCAGACAGATAATTCTTTGTTATCAGGGAGGCAGTATAGGAAGTCATCTTCATTTGTCCCATTGAATACTACTGCCCCCTTCGGATACTTTAACTCCCTAGCATAGTGATTCGCTTCATAGGTCTCTTCTTCAGACAGTTTCTTCCCCGAAGCATGTCGCACGATGTAATCGCGTATGCTGGAGGGAGCTTCGGGGGTGGCCGTGTCAATTTCTTCAACCAAGGCTGGTTCTGATATTTTCTCGGATTGTTCCTTGGTGGGCTCTGAAGGCCCAGCTTCAGCTTCAGCTTGTTGTTTCGAAGCTTCAATAGATGCTTCAGCGAGTTCAGCAGACTCCTTTGCGGTTGTGCTTGAAGACTTAATTGTCTCCAAGACATCCAGTACGTTCACCATCCGTTTTCTTCTTGGGGTCACCAATGGGCCCTTTTGATTTTTTGTTGTTTCGACATTTGCTGAAGGACTTAAAATTTCTGATGTTTTTGGCCCTTCAGTCTTCGGTTTTTCTGCTTTTTCGGCTGAAGGTGCTTCAGTTTTTTCTTCTATCTTCGGCACTGGAGCTGGTTCTGTAGCTTCAGAGGCCAAAGAAACTTCACCAATAAATTCTGGCACTGTGGCCGGCTCAATAAAGCGAGTTCGATGGGTGAGCACCTTCATCTTTTTCCTTTGAGGCGCTGGCTCACTAGTGGCACTCGTGGTAGCTTCTGTCGCAGGAGAAGTATTTTTCCTTTTGCGACCCAATACCGGATAGTGATAGTTAGGGTAGATAAACCCGACTGCGTCAAATACACGGTTGAGCCTTTTCTTCTTTCAGCCTCCGAAGGCTGCTGATAACGCAGTGTTCTCGGCCTTCGAATATGCCCCAAGAAGTTCGTCACTTAATGTTTCAATGCTTTTCAACCAATCGTCATCAGGTTCAACAAATTTATCCCCATATTTGAATGTGTATTTTAGTCTGACTAGTCCGCCTTCGTCGGACTCTTTAATGGTCTCCTTCGGCATTTCCCACTTTTCTGCAAGTGGCCATACCCTGAAGGCAATGTGCTCTTGGATTAAGTCCCTTGTCCCAATGAAAGAGCAGATTATGTCGAAGGCTCTTTGGCATTCTTCGGCTGCTTCATCCATTTCAACCTTCGGCCTTCGAAGTCCGAAGCGTTGCCAGATGGGGCGCATAATGATACTCTTGACATTTTCTTGCGCTGTTAAGTCATTCTTCACATAGAACCACTCTGTCATCCAGGCTCCGGGCCACCTCTTCCGAAAGGTCGGCACAGGGCAGCTTGACCCGGAGCGGGCACCGAAGCTATAACACCCAAAATTGTTGTGATATTGTTCTTTTCCCCAGGGCTTCGTCTCGTATAGTAACTCATGAATGTTGCAGAAGCTTTTAGCGTTTGGTTCCAAACCTTGGCTCCTCACAGCCCAGACAAACACCCCCATTCTTATGATGGCTTCGGGGGTAATTTGATGAAGGTAGACTTGAAATGTCTTCAGGACTTCAACAACAAAGTTGCTTAGGGGGAATCGAAGCCCAGCCTTGAGAAAGCTTCGGAAGATTACGACTTCATCTTCTTCTGGGGTGGGAGAAGTCTTCTCTCCAGCGTCAGCCCTCACAATAGATATATCTCGAAAATACCGCCCCCTCATATTATCAATATGACTCTGCTTGATAGTGGTTTTCCCGAAAACCGTGTGACTTGGCCGCCATGGCCGATCTTCGGCCTCTTCCCCACCACTTTCTACATCATAGCTGTCGCTGTCACCAGTATCTTCGGACAAACCTTCAAGAATCTCCTTCGTGATTTTCTCCGTATTGGTCTCCGCCATCGCTATGAGGAACCCCAAATTCTTCTCTTCCTCGAGACTCAGCTTCGTCTCAGCAGGGATCTTCTTACCTTCAGACATCTTCGGAAACGCTAAAAAACTGTTTTCAGGGCCGAAGCTTCGAAATCAAAAAGGTCACCAATCTTAATGCACAAGAGCTAAAAATTTAGTGGACCGAAGCAGATGGCAAGTGTGCGTACCAAATGAGTTGGCGGTGTGATCTTATTTATACGCCCAGGGCGTTGAAAATTGAAAGACCCCGCTTGTCAGTGAATGTTGCTATTCTAGCAAAGGGAAGGTGTTTTTTCGGACCTTCGGCTCAAGGCCTTCGTCCATATCGCAATCTGAATTTATTATTAACAAATTAATATTGCGAGGGGCTACTGTTGGGGGCCTTCGTCCTCCGAAGGTCCTCAAAAACATGATTTGACAATGTTTTCCAAGTGGATTATGTGAACAGGTATCTTCGGACTCAGAATTATGAACATAAAGCACGGTCAGGACGAAGCCTGAACCAGACGAAGGACGAGCTGATTACCAAGTTCTACGAAGGACGGTGCACAGCCGAAGCTGTGTGCAGGGAAGCTTCGTCGCGATAGCGGAAAGGGGAACCGACTTAAAGATGAAAAGACTACGTGGGCCTCGACAGATTTCCATAAGTCATTAACAAATGTAATGGACATGGATGTAATTTTACGTGGGCTGCGTCCCGCGTCTATAAATAGATGAACAGTACTCCCGTACTGTTCACGCTGACTTGGCACTTGCTTTTGCGTCACGCTTGTACTTTTTACCTTCTCTCAGGACCGAAGGTACATTTGTAATTTGAAATCATTTCTATTTTTCCATGTTAATAAAATAGAAATGATTCTATGATGGTGTTTATATTATATTTCATGCCCTATATGAATCCTTCGTCATTACTTGTTATGTTTACGAAGGTATGTCTCTTGTGACCTTCGTCCGAAATACATTATCTCCCGAAGGGACATAATGTTCCGAAGGACGAAGGACTTTAACACTTAACATTTTTTATGTTGCCTTGTTCTTAACTCTTAGTCTTTGAGAACAAGTCCCCAACAGGCACCCCGAAGACACACTTTTTGGGATTGAGCTTGACACCTTTCGCCTTGAGACATCGGAATGTCACTTCAAGGTCGGAGAGGAGGTCGGAGGCTTTCCTTGTCTTGACTACGATGTCATCGACGTAGGCCTCGACCGTGCGGCCAATGTGTTCGCCGAACACATGGTTCATGTACCGCTGGTACGTCGCGCCCGCATTCCTCAAGCCGAACGGCATGGTGACATAGCAGTACATGCCGAAGGGTGTGATGAAAGAAGTCGCGAGCTGGTCGGACTCTTTCATCCTGATTTGGTGATACCCTGAGTAGGCATCGAGGAAAGACAGGGTTTTGCACCCAGCAGTGGAATCCATGATCTGATCGATGCGAGGCAGAGGGTAGGGATCCTTCGGACATGCTTTGTTCAGACCAGTGTAGTCTACATACATCCGCCATTTCCCCCTTTCTTTCTCACAAGCACAGGGTTGGCAAGCCATTCGGGATGGAATACCTCTTTGATGAACCCTGCCGCCATTAGCTTGTGGATCTCTTCGCCTATGGCTCTGCGCTTCTCCTCGTCGAATCGGCGCAGAGGCTGCTTGACGGGTCGGGCTCCAGCTCGGATGTCCAGCGAGTGCTCGGCGACATCCCTCAGTATGTCGGGCATGTCCGAGGGACTCCACGCGAAGACGTCGGCGTTCGCGTGGAGGAAGTCGACGAGCACCGCTTCCTGTTTGGGATCGAGCCCGGAGCCGATCCGGACTTGCTTTGAGGCGTCGCTGCTGGGGTCGAGGGGACGGACTTAACCGTCTCCGCTGGCTCGAAGTTGTCGGCATGACGCTTCACGTCTGGCACCTCCTTAGAGAGGCTCTCCAGGTCGGCGATGAGGGCCTCGGGCTCGGCGAGGGCCTCAGCGTACTCCACGCACTCCACGTCGCATTCGAACGCGTGTTTGTACGTGGGGCCGACGGTGATGACCCCGTTGGGGCCCGGCATCTTGAGCTTGAGGTAGGTGTAGTTGGGGACGGCCATGAACTTCGCGTAGCAGGGCCTCCCCAATACCGCGTGGTAGGTTCTTCGGAACCCGACCACCTCGAACGTCAGGGTCTCCCTTCGGAAGTTGGAGGGTGTTCCGAAGCAGACGGGAAGATCGAGTTATCCGAGGGGCTGGACGCACTTCCCAGGGATGATCCCATGGAAAGGCGCAGCGCCCGCCCGGACCGAGGACAGATCGATACGCAGAAGCCCGAGGGTCTCGGCGTAGATGATGTTGAGGCTGCTGCCTCCGTCCATGAGGACCTTGGTGAGCCTGACGTCGCCGATGACAGGGTCGACAACGAGCGGGGATTTCCCCGGGCTCGGCACATGGTCGGGGTGGTCGGCTTGGTCGAAGGTGATGGGCTTGTCGGACCAGTCTAGGTAGACTGGTGCCGCCACCTTCACCGAACAGACCTCCCGGCGCGCTTGCTTGCGGTGCCGAGCCGAGGCGTTCGCCGCTTGCCCGCCGTAGATCATGAAGCAGTTGCGAACCTTGGGGAACTCTCCTGCCTGGTGATCTTCCTTCTTGTCATCGTCGCGGGCCCTGCCACCCTCCGCGGGTGGCCCGGCCCTATGGAAGTGGCGCCGAAGCATGATGCACTCCTCAAGGGTGCGCTTGACGGGCCCCTGGTGATATGGGCACGGCTCCTTGAGCATCTTGTCGAAGAGGTTGGGACCTCCGGGGGGCTTCCGAGGGTTCTTGTGCTCGGCGGCGGCGACAAGGTCTGCGTCGGCGGCGTCGCGTTTCGCTTGCGACTTCTTCTTGCCCTTCTTCTTGGCGCCACGCTGAGTTGACGCCTCGGGGGCGTCTTCCGATGGGCGGCCCTGGGGCTGCTTGTCCTTCCGGAAGATAGCCTCGACCGCCTCCTGGCCGGAGGCGAACTTGGTGGCGATGTCCATCAGCTCGCTCGCCCTGGTGGGGGTCTTGCGACCCAGCTTGCTCACCAGGTCGCGACAGGTGGTGCCAGCGAGGAACGTGCCGATGACATCCGAGTCGGTGATGTTGGGCAGCTCGGTGCGCTGCTTCGAGAATCGCCGGATGTAGTCCCAGAGAGACTCTCCCTGCTGCTGTCAGTAGCTTCGGAGGTCCCAGGAATTCCTGGGGCGCACATACATGCCCTGGAAATTGCCGGCGAAAGCTTGGACTAGGTCGTCCCAGTTGGAGATCTGCCCCGGAGGCAGGTGCTCCAACCAGGCGCGAGCGGTGTCGGAGAGGAACAGGGGGAGGTTGCGGATGATGAGGTTGTCATCGTCCGTTCCACCCAGTTGGCAGGCCAGACGGTAGTCCGCGAGCCACAGTTCCGGTCTCGTCTCCCCCGAGTACTTTGTGATAGTAGTCGGGGGTCGGAACCGGGTCGGGAACAGCGCCCGTCGTATGGCCCGGCTGAAGGCCTGCGGACCGGGTGGTTCGGGCAAGGGACTCCGATCCTCCCCGCTGTCGTAGCGTCCTCCACGCCTAGGGTGGTAGCCTCGGCGCACCCTCTCGTCGAGGTGGGCCCGATGATCGCGGTGATGGTGCTCGTTGCCGAGGCGACCCGGGGCCGCAGGCGCTGTGTTGCGCGTGCGCCCGGTGTAGACCGAGGCTTCCCGCATGAATCGGGAAGTCGCGGCATGATGTTCCGAGGGGTACCCCTGCCTTTGGGAGGCGGAGCTCTCAGCCCGTCGGACCGCGGCTCCTTCCAGGAGATCCTTGAGCTCTCCCTGGATTCGCCGCCACTCGGTGGTTGATGGCTCCGGCATCGCGCGGAGGAGCATTGCTGCTGTGGCCAGGTTCTGGCCGACCCCACTGGATGCGGGTGGCGGCCTGACCCTGACATCGTCGGCGATGCGGTGCTGGAAGCCCTGGGGGAGATGGCGCATTTCTCCGGCCGGAGGTTGGCCCGCCCATGCCTGCCCGACGTCCCGGCGGATTGGCTCAAGCGCTCCTGCTCCCTCGTCGAGCCTGGCCTGCACCCCGCGGATTTGCTCGAGTTGTGGGTCGTGACCCCCCCGCCGGAACGGGGACCACAGCTAGCTCCCACGGGATGTCAACGCGAGGCACCGGCCTAGGGAGATCACCGTCCTCCAGCATGCCGAGATGGTTGCCTTCGGGGGGACCCCCTAGATCGACATGGAAACATTCGCGGCTCGGGCCGCAGTCCTCGTCGCCGAGGCTACGGCTACCGTCGGAACGGTCGGAAAGGTAGTAGTCGCATGCGGTCATGAGGTCCCGCATGGCACCGGGGTTTCCAAGTCTGGAGAAATCCCAACAGAAGCTGGGCTCATCGTCTTCCTCGGACCCAGAGGGCCCGTAGGTCGAGACGTCCGTCAGCCGATCCCAAGGTGACCACATACGAAACCCCAGAGGGTTCGGATTCGCCTCTACGAGAGCGTCCGCCAAAGCGGAGCCGCTAGGCGGGTCGAGGCTAAATCTGAAAGGCATGGGATGGGAATCGGTCGGTACCTCTTGGTCGACGGGCGGTGATGAGGTCACGTCGGGGGCTGACTGCACCGTCGTCTCAGGTACGAGGGCGACACCCAGCAAGCCTTTCGCGAGCGTGCTGGCGTCGTCCGTTTGCTCGGGATTGACGTGTCGCGGGGAGACAGCGCTCGTCTTCGTCTCAAGCGCGAGGTCGTTGCCCGGCGCGCCCCCCGTTGGAGTGCTGGCGTTGTCGACTCGCTCGATGGCCGACGAGGCGCCACCTCCTGCTTGGCCTTGGTTGCCCCGCCTCCTCCTCCTCCGTCGATGGGGAAGAGGACGGGGCGAGCTCGAAGGTTGTTCTTCCACCACGCGGGGAAGACGTCGTCGATCCTGCCGCCGGCGGGCGGACTGTCGGCCGCCATTGTCGCTGTCGCCCGGCGGTGGAAAGAGTATCATGTCGTAGCTGCCGTCGAGAGACATGAACTCAAGGCTCCCAAAACGGAGCACCGTCCCGGGCCGGAGAGGTTGCTGGAGACTACCCATCTGGAGCTTGACGGGAAGCTGTTCGTCAACACGCAGCAGGCCCCTACCTGGCGCGCCAACTGTCGGCGTTTCGAGACCGGGGGGGTCCCCGAGCCGACGAGTGAAGTGTCACCGCGTGCCCCAGCCCAGATGGGTCGACGCGAGGCCGAGCGCGAAGGGGGGAAAGCGAGGAGGCCGGAGATGGGCGAGAGAGAGGTGGAAATCACGCGGCCTTCGTGTTCGTCCCGCGCCCAGGTCGGGTGCGCTTGTAGTAGGGGGTTACAAGCGTCCACACGGGGGAAGGAGCGAGTGGCCTCACGTGAGCGCCCGTCTCGTCCTCGTCCCCGCGCGGCCAACCTTCTCTAAGAGGGCCCTGGTCCTTCCTTTTATAGGCACAAGGAGAGGATCCAGGTGTACAATGGGGGGTGTAGCAGAGTGCTACGTGTCTAGCGGAGGGGAGCTAGCGCCCTAAGTACACGCCATTGTGGCGGCCGGAGAGAGATCTTGGCGCCCGGTTTGTGTGATGTCGTGGCCGTCGGAGGAGCGCTAGAGCCTGGCGGAGGGACAGCTGTCGGGGCCGTCGAGTCTTTGTTGACGTCCTCTTGCTTCCGTAAGGGGGCCGAGAGCCGCCATTGTCAGGGAGCGTGCGGGGCACCATCATCGCCTATCTGGCGGAGCGAGCCAGATGGGACGCCGGTCTTGTTCCCCGTAGCCTGAGTCAGCTTGGAGTAGGGTAATGATGGCGCCTCTTGTTGATGTGGCCGGTCCGCGCCCTAGGTTGGGCGATGTGGAGGCTCCTCCGAGGTCGAGGTCGAGTCCGTCTTCTGTGGCCGAGGCCGAGGCCGAGTCCGAGCCCCTAGGTCGGGCGAGGCGGAGGCCGTTGGTTGAGGCCAGGGTAGAATTTGAGTCCTGGAGTCGGGCGAAGCGGAGTTCGTCGTCTTCTGGGGCTGAGCCCAAGTCCGAGCCCTGGGTCGGGCGGAGCGGAGTTCGCCGTCTTCTGGGGCTTAGCCCGAGTCCGAGCCCTGGGTCGGGCGGAGCGGAGTTCGCCGTCTTCCGGGGCTTAGCCCAAGTCCGAGTCCTGGGTCGGGCAGAGCGGAGTTCGCCGTCTTCCGGGGCTTTGCCCGAGTCTGAGCCCTGGGTCGGGCGGAGCGGAGTTCGCCGTCTTCCGGGGCTTAGCCCGAGTCCAAGCCCTGGGTCGGGCGGAGCGGAGTTCACCGTCTTCCGGGGCTTAGCCCGAGTCCGAGCCCTGGGTCGGGCGGTGCGGAGTTTCCTATGGCGTGCGGCTGGGCCTGACTGCCTGTCAGCTTCACTCTGTCAAGTGGCACCGCAGTCGGAGCGGCGCAGGCGGCGCTGTCTTTCTGTCAGACCGGTCAGTGGAGTGGCGAAGTGACGGCGGTCACTTCGGCTCTGTCAGCTGAGGGGCGCGCGTCAGGATAAAGGTGTCAGGCCACCTTTGCATTAAATGCTCCTGCGATTTGGTCGGGGTTGCTTCTTGGCGAAGACAGGGCCTCGGGCGAGCCGGAAACGTGTTCGCCGCTGGAGGGGGGCCTCGGGCGAGGCGGAGATCCTCCGGGGTCGGCTGCCCTTGTCCGAGGCTAGGCTCGGGCGAGGCGTGATCGAGTCCCTCGAATGGACTGATTCCTGACTTGATCGCACCCATCAGGCCCTTTGCAGCTTTGTGCTGATGGGGGTTACCAGCTGAGAATTAGGAGCCTTGAGGGTACCCCTAATTATGGTCCCCGACAATACCGAATGGCTATGTGTTTAGTGCAGCTATGCTCAACGGGATTATCCGTCATGCGGATTGCACTCTCATTATCACATAGGAGAGTGACTTTGCTAAATTTGTTGCCATAGTCCCTAAGGGTTTGCCTCATCCAAAGTAATTGCGCGTAACAATGGCCTGCGGCAATGTACTCGGCTTCGGCGGTTGAAAGGGCTACGAAATTTTGTTTCTTTGAAGCCCAAGACACCAGGGATCTTCCTAAGAACTGACAAGTCCCTGATGTGCTCTTTCTATCAATTTTACAACCCGCCCAATCGGCATCGGAATATCCTAATAAATCAAATGTGGATCCCTTGGGGTACCAAAGACCAAACTTAGGAGTATAAACTAAATATCTCAAGATTCGTTTTACGGCCCTAAGGTGAACTTCCTTAGGATCGGCTTGGAATCTTGCACACATGCATACAGAAAGCATAATATTCGGTCGAGATGCACATAAATAAAGTAAAGAACCTATCATCGACCGGTATACCTTTTGATCTACGGATTTACCTCCCGTGTCGAGGTCGAGATGCCCATTGGTTCCCATGGGTGTCTTGATGGGCTTGGCATCCTTCATTCCAAACTTGGTGAGAATGTCTTGAGTGTACTTTGTTTGGCTAATGAAGGTGCCCTCTTGGAGTTGCTTGACTTGAAATCCTAAGAAATACTTCAACTCCCCCATCATAGACATCTCGAATTTTTGTACCATTATCCTACTAAACTCTTCACAAGTAGATTTGTTAGTAGGCCCAAATATAATATCACCAACATAAATTTGGCATACAAACAAATCATTTGCAATGGTTTTAGTGAAGAGAGTACTGTCGGCTTTGCCGACTTTGAAGCCATTAGTGATAAGAAAATCTCTTAGGCATTCATACCATGCTCTTGGGGCTTGCTTGAGCCCATAAAGCGCCTTAGAGAGTTTATAAACATGGTTAGGATACTCACTATCTTCAAAGTCAGGAGGTTGCTCAACATAGACCTCCTCCTTGATTGGTCCATTGAGGAAGGCACTCTTCACGTCCATTTGATAAAGCTTGAAGCCATGGTAAGTAGCATAGGCAAGTAATGTACGAATTGACTCAAGCCTAGCTACGGGTGCATAAGTTTCACCGAAATCCAAACCTTCGACTTGTGAATAACCCTTGGCCACAAGTCGTGCTTTGTTCCTTATGACCACACCATGCTCATCTTGTTTGTTGCGGAAGACCCACTTGGTTCCTACAACATTTTGGTTAGGACATGGAACTAAATGCCATACCTCATTCCTCGTGAAGTTGTTGAGCTCTTCTTGCATTGCCAACACCCAATCCGAATCTCTTAATGCGTCTTCTACCCTGTATGGCTCAATAGAGGACACAAAAGAGTAATGATCACAAAAATGAGCAACACGAGATCGAGTGGTTACCCCCTTATGAATATCGCCGAGGATGGTGTTCACGGGGTGATCTCATTGGATTGCTTGGTGGACTCTTGGGTGTGGCGGTCTTGTATCTTGTTCATCTTCCTTGTCTTGATCATTGGCATCTCCCCCCTTGATCATTGCTCTCCTCTTGAGGTGGCTCATCCTCTTGATCTTCATTTACATCATCTTGAGCTTGATCCTCATCTTGGGTTGGTGGAGATGCTTGTATGGAGGAAGATGGTTAATCTTGTGCTTGTGGAGGCTCTTCGGATTCCTTAGGACACACATCCCCAATGGACATGTTCCTTAGCGCGACGCATGGAGCCTCTTCATCATCTAGCTCATCAAGATCAACTTGCTCTACTTGAGAGCCGTTAATCTCATCAAACACAATGTCACAAGAAACTTCAACTAGTCCAGTGGACTTGTTAAAGACTCTATATGCCCTTGTGTTTGAGTCATAACCAAGTAAAAAGCCTTCTACAGCCTTAGGAGCAAATTTAGATTTTCTACCTCTTTTAACTAGAATAAAACATTTGCTACCAAAGACTCTAAAATATGAAACATTGGGCTTTTTACCGGTGAGGAGTTCATAGGATGTCTTCTCGAGGATTCGGTGAAGATATAATTGGTTGATGGCGTAGCAAGCGGTGTTAACCGCCTTGGCCCAAAACCGATCCGAAGTCTTGTACTCATCAAGCATGGTCCTTGCCATGTCCAATAGAGTTCTATTCTTCCTCTCCACTACACCATTTTGTTGTGGCGTGTAGGGAGAAGAGAACTCATGCTTGATCCCCTCCTCCTCAAGGAAGCCTTCAATTTGTGAGTTCTTGAACTCCTTCCCATTGTCGCTTCTTATTTTCTTGATCCTCAAGCCGAACTCATTTTGAGCTCGTCTCAAGAATCCCTTTAAGGTCTCTTGGGTTTGAGATTTATCTTGTAAAAAGAACACTCAAGTGAAGCGAGAATAATCATCCACAATAACTAGACAGTACTTACTCCCGTCGATGCTTATGTAAGCTATCGGGCCGAATAAATCCATGTGAAGTAGCTCCAGTGGCCTGTAAGTCATCATGATGTTCTTGTGTGGATGATGAATACCAACTTGCTTTCCTGCTTGGCATGCGCTACAAATCATGTCTTCTCAAAAAGAACATTGGTTAGTCCCAAAATGTGCTCTCCCTTTAGAAGCTTGTGAAGATTCTTCATTCCAACATGTGCTAGTCGGCGATGCCAGAGCCAGCCCATGTTAGTCTTAGCAATTAAGCAAGTGTCGAGTTCAGCTATATTGAAATCAACTAAGTATAGCTGACCCTCTAACACTCCCTTAAATGCTACTGAATCATCACTTCTTCTAAAGACAGTAACACCTATATCCGTAAAAAGACAGTTGTAACCCATTTTGCATTATTGAGAAACAGAAAGCAAGTTGTAATATAAAGAATCTACAAGAAAAACATTGGAAATAGAGTGGTCAGGTGATATAACTATTTTACCCAATCCTTTGACCAAACCTTGATTTCATCCCCGAATGTGATAGCTCATTGGGGATCTTGGTTTTTCTCATAGGAGGAGAACATCCTTTTCTCCCCTGTCATGTGGTTTGTGCACTCGCTGTCGATGATCCAATTTGAGCCCCCGGATGCATAAACCTGCAAAACAACTTAGTTCTTGATTTTAGGTACCCAAACAGTTTTGGGTCCTTTGACATTAGATACAAGAACTTTGGGTACCCAAACACAAGCCTTGGAGCCCTTGTGTTTGCCCCCAACATATTTGGCAACTATCTTGCCGGATTTGTTAGTAAGCACATAAGAAGCATCAAAAGTTTTAAATGAAATGTTAGGTTCATTTGATGCAATAGGAGTTTTCTTCTTAGGCAATTTAGCACAAGTTGATTGCCTAGAACTAGATGCCTCACTCTTATAAATAAAAGCATGGTGTGAGCCAGAGTGAGACTTCCTAGAGTGAATTCTTCTAATCTTCTCCTCAGGATAACCAACAGGATATAAAATGTAACCCTCGTTATCCTGAGGCATGGGAGCCTTGCCCTTAACAAAATTAGATAATCTTTTAGGAGGGGCATTAAGCTTGACATTGTCTCCCTTTTGGAAGCCAATGTCATCCTTAATGCCAGGGCGTCTCCCACTATAGAGCATGCTCCTAGCAAATTTAAATTTTTCATTTTCTATCTTATGCTCATTGATTTTAGTAGTTAATGTAGCTATGTGATCATTTTGTTGTTTAATTAAAGCTAGGTGATCATGAATAGCATCTACATTAACATCTCTACATCTAGAGCAAATAGAAACAAGTTCAATGGTAGATGTAGAGGGTTTGCAAGCATTTAATTCAACAATCTTAGCATGTAAAATATCATTCTCGTCTCTAAGATTGGAAATAGTAACATTGCAAACATCTAAATCCTTAGTCTTAGCAATCAATCTTTCATTTTCAATCTTAAGGCTAGCAAGAGAGGCATTCAATTTATCAATCTTAGCAATCAAATTGGCATTATCATTTCTAAGATTGGTAATTGAATCATCACATACATTCTCAACCTTAGCAATTAATTTGGCATTTTCATTTCTAAGGCTAGAAATAGTGTCATGGCAAGTGCTTAGCTCATTAGTTAATTTTTCACATTTTTCTACCTCTAGAGCATAAGCATTTTTAAACTTTAACATGCTTCTTGTTTTCTTTAATTAGGAAGTCCTCTTGGCTATCCAAGAGTTCATCCTTCTCATGAATAGCGCTAATCAATTCATTTAATTTTTTCCTTTTGTTGCATGTTTAAGTTGGCAAAAAGGATGGGCAAATCATCCTCATCATCACTAGAGCTAGCCTCATCACTAGATGTTGCATACTTAGTGGAGGATCTTGATTTACCTTCTTTTTCTTGCCGTCCTTTGCCATGAGGCACTTGTGGCTGACGTTGGGGAAGAGAAGTCCCTTGTTGACGGCGATGTTGGCGGCGTCCTCGTCGTCGGAGGAGTCGGTGGAGCTCTCGTCGGAGTCCCACTCACGGCAACATGGGCATCGCCACCTTTCTTCTTGTAGTACGTCCTCTTTTCTCTTCTCTTTCCCTTCTTGTCGTCGCCCCTGTCACTATCACTAGATAATGGACATTTAGCAATGAAATGACCGGGCTTACTACACTTGTAGCAAACTTTCTTGGAGCGGGGCTTGTAGTCCTTTCCCCTCCTTTGCTTGAGGATTTGGTGAAAGCTTTTGATGATTAAAGCCATCTCCTCATTGTAGAGCTTGGAGGCGTCGATGGGAAGGACTACTCGATGTAGATTCTTCCTTCTTCTCCTCCGTCGCTGAAAGGGAATTAGGCTTACACCTATTTCCTAAAACTAATTTTGGTGGTTGAATTGCCCAACACAAATAATTGGACTAACTAGTTTGCCCAAGTTTATAAGTTCTACAGGTACCAAAGGTTCACAATAAGCCAATAAAAAGATCAAGAGAAAGGTTCAAACAAAGGAGAAAAGGAACAACCGAAGACACCCTGGTCGGGCGCACTGGACTGTCCGATGCACCACCGGACAGTGTCCGGTGCATAAAGGAACTCCAAGCTGAACTTCGCATCTTTGGGAATTCTCAGAGCTGGCGCGCTATAATTCACCGGACTGTCCGGTGTACACCGGACAGTGTCCGGTGCTCCAAGAAGACGCGACTCTGAACTCGCCAGCCTCGGGAATTCGCATCGGCTTGCTCCGCTATAATTCACCGGACATGTCTGGTGTACACCGGACTGTCCGGTGTAACTGCGGGGCAACAGCTACTTCAGGCGCCAACGGCTACCTGCTGCGCATTAAATGCGCGCCAGAGCGCGCAGAAGTCAGACATGCGCGTCATGGCGCACCGGACACTCAACAGTGCATGTCCGGTGCGCCACCGGAGTCCAGGCGGGTCCAACAGTCAGAGCTCCAACGGTCGAAAACCCAACGTTCGGGTGAAGTGGCTGGCGCACCGGACATGTCCGGTGTGCACCGGACTGTCCGGTGCACCATACGACAGACAGCCCCCACCCAAACGGCTAGTTTGGTGGTTGGGGCTATAAATACCCCCAACCACCCCACATTCAAGGCATCCAAGTTTTTCCACTTCTCAACCACTTACAAGAGCTAGGCATTCAATTCTAGACACACTCAAGTGATCAAATCCTCTCCAATTCCACACAAGGCTTTAGTGATTAGCGAGAGAGATTTGTCGTGTTCTTTTGAGCTCTTGCACTTGGATTGCTTCTTTTTTCTTACTCACTTGTTCTTGTGATCAAAACTCCATTGTAACCGAGGCAAGAGACACCAATTGTGTGGTGGTCCTTGCGGGGGAAGTTTTGTTCCCGGTTTGATTTGAGAAGAGAAGCTCACTCGGTCTGAGGGACCGTTTGAGAGAGGGTAAGGGTTGAAAGAGACCCGACTTTTGTGGCCTCCTCAACGAGGAGTAGGTTTGCGAGAACCGAACCTCGGTAAAACAAATTCGCGTGTCACACTCTTCATTCACTTGCTATTTGTTTTGCGCCCTCTCTCTCGGACTCATTATTATTTCTAACGCTAACCCGACTTGTAGTTGTGATTAATTTTGTAAATTTCAGTTTCGCCCTATTCACCCCCCTCTAGGCGACTTTCAATTGGTATCAGAGCCCGGTGCTTCATTAGAGCCTAACCGCTCGAAGTGATGTCGGGAGATCACACCAAGAGGGAGATGGAGACCGGCGACAAGCCCACTACGAGCCACGGGAGCACTTCATCGGAAGAGTCCCGTACCAAGAGGAAGGAGAAGAAGAAGGACTCCTCCAACAAAGGGAAGGGGAAGGAGAAGAAATCTTCTTCCCACAAGTCGCATCGGAGAGGCGACAAGCACAAGAGGATGAGGAAAGTGGTCTACTACAAGACCGACTCTTCATCACCATCGAACTCCGACTCCGATGCGTCGTCCGTAACTTCTAAGCGCCAAGAGCGCAAGAAGTATAGTAAGATCCCCCTACGCTACCCCCACATTTCAAAGCGTACTCCTTTACTCTCTGTTCCATTAGGCAAACCACCGGTTTTTTACGGTGAAGATTATAATATGTGGAGTGACAAAATGAGGCATCATCTAACCTCACTCCACACAAGCATATGGAATGTTGTTGAGTTTGGTGTACAGGTACCATCCGTAGAGGATGAAGACTACGACTCGGACGAGGTGGCCCAAATCCACCACTTTAACTCCCAAGCAACCACTATACTCCTCGCCTCTCTAAGTCGAGAGGAGTATAACAAGGTGCAAGGGTTAAAAAGTGCGAAGGAAATTTGGGACGTACTCAAGACCGCGCACGAAGGAGACGAGGTGACAAAAATCACCAAGCGGGAGACGATCGAGGGGGAGCTCGGTCGCTTCATGCTTCACCAATGGGAGGATCCACAAGCTATGTACAACCGCTTGAAGACCTTGGTGAACCAAGTGCGCAACCTCGGGAGCGAAAAATGGGATGACCATGAGATGGTCAAGGTTATTCTTAGATCCCTCGTATTTCTTAACCCTACACAAGTTCAATTAATTCGAGGTGATCCTAGATATAAGCTAATGTCTCCTGAGGAAGTTATAGGAAAATTTGTGAGCTTTGAGCTAATGATTAAAGGCTCAAAGAAAATCATCGAGCAAAGGCGCTTCCTCCACACCCGAGGCACAACCGGTCGCATTCAAGGCGACGGAGGAGAAGAAGGAGGAGTCTACACCAAGTAGACAACCCATCGACGCCTCCAAGCTCGACAATGAGGAAATGACGCTCATCATCAAGAGTTTCCGCCAAATCTCAAGCAAAGGAGGGGGAAGGATTACAAGCCCCGCTCCAAGAAGGTGTGCTACAAATGTGGTAAGCCCGGTCATTTTATAGCAAAATGTCCACTATCTAGTGACAGTGACAGGGGCAACGACAAGAAGGGCAAGAGAAGAGAAAAGAAGAGGTACCACAAGAAGAGGGGCGGCGATGCCTATGTATGCCGCGAGTGGGATTCCGAGGAGAGCTCCTCCGACGAGGACGCCGCCAACATCGCCGTCACCAAGGGACTTCTCTTCCCCAACGTCGGCCACAAGTGCCTCATGGCCAAGGACGGCAAACGGAAAGAAGGTTAAATCCAAATCCTCCACTAAATATGAGTCCTCTAGTGATGATAATGCTAGTGATGAGGAAGATAATTTGCGTACCCTTTTTGCCGACCTCAACATGCAACAAAAGGAAAAACTAAATGAGCTAATTAGTGCCATCCATGAGAAGGATGATCTCTTGGACTCCCAAGAGGACTTCCTAATCAAGGAAAATAAAAAGCATGTTAAGGTTAAGAATGCTTATGCTTTAGAAATAGAAAAATGTGAAAAATTATCTAGTGAGCTAAGCACTTGCCATGAGACTATTGACAACCTTAGAAATGAAAATGCTAGATTAACTGCTAAGGTTGATTCACATGTTTGTGATGTTTCAATTCCCAATCTTAGAAATGATAATGTTGATTTGCATGCTAAGATTAAGAAATTGAATGATTCTCTTGCTAGCCTTAGGATTGAAAATGAAAATTAATTGCTAAGGCTAAAGATTTTGATGTTTGCAATGTTACTATTTCTAACCTTAGAAATGAGAATGACATACTACATGCTAAGGTTGTAGAATTAAAATCTTGCAAACCCTCTACATCTACCGTTGAGCATGTTTCCATTTGCACTAGATGTAGAGATGTTGATATTAATGCTATTCATGATCACATGGTCTTAATTAAACAATAAAATGATCATATAGCAAAATTAGATGCTAAAATTGTCGAGCATAACTTAGAAAATGAAAAGTTTAAATTTGCTAGAAGTATGCTCTATAATGGGAGACGCCCTGGCATCAAGGATGGCATTGGCTTCCAAAGGGGAGACAATGTCAAACTTAGTGCCCCTCCTAAAAGATTGTCTAATTTTGTTAAGGGCAAGACCTCCCATGCCTCAGGATAACGAGGGTTACATTTGTACCCTGCCGGTTATCCCGAGAGCAAAATTAGGAGAATTCATTCTAGGAAGTCTCACTCTGGCCCTAATTATGCTTTTATGTATAAGGGTGAGACATCTAGTTCTAGGCAACCAACCCGTGCTAAGTTGCCTAAGAAGAAAACTCCTAGTGTATCAAATAATCATGACATTTCATTCAAAACTTTTGATGCATCATATGTGCTTACTAACAAATCCGGCAAGGTAGTTGCCAAGTTTGTTGGGGGAAAACACAAGGGTTCCAAGACTTGTGTTTGAGTACCCAAAGTTCTTGTTTCTAATTGCCAAAAGACCAAAACCGTTTGGGTACCTAAAGTCAAGAACTAAACTTGTTTTGTAGGTTTATGCATCCGGTGGCTCAAGTTGGATCATCGATAGCGGGTGCACAAACCACATGACGGGGGAGAAGAAGATGTTCTCCTCCTATGAGAAAAACCAAGATCCCCAACGAGCTATCACATTCGGGGATGGAAACCAAGGTTGGTCAAAGGTTTGGGTAAAATAGCTATATCTCCTAACCATTCCATTTCCAATGTTTTTCTTGTAGATTCTTTAGATTACAATTTGCTTTCCGTTTCGCAATTATGTCAAATAGGCTACAACTGTCTATTTACTGATGTAGGTGTCACTATCTTTAGAAGAAGTGATGATTCAATAGCATTTAAGGGAGTGTTAGAGGGTCAGCTATACTGGTAGATTTTAATAGAGCTGAACTCGACACTTGCTTAATTGCTAGACTAACATGGTTGGCTCTGGCACCGCCGACTAGCCCATGTTGGAATGAAGAATCTTCATAAGCTTCTAAAGGGAGAGCACATTTTAGGATTAACAAATGTTCATTTTGAGAAAGACAGGATTTGTAGCGCATGCCAAGCCAGGAAGCAAGTTGGCACTCATCATCCACACAAGAACATCATGACAAGTGACAGGCCACTGGAGCTCCTACACATGGATTTATTCGGCCCGATCGCTTACATAAGCATCGGCGGGAGTAAGTACTGTCTAGTTATTGTGGATGATTATTCTCGCTTCACTTGGGTGTTCTTTTTGCAGGAAAAATCTCATACCCAAGAGACCTTAAAGGGATTCTTGAGACGGGCTCAAAATGAGTTCGGCTTAAGGATCAAGAAAATTAGAAGCGGCAATGGGACGGAGTTCAAGAACTCACAAATAGAAGGCTTCCTTAGGAGGAGGGCATCAAGCATGAGTTCTCTTCTCCCTACACCCCACAACAAAATGGTGTAGTGGAGAGGAAGAATCGAACTCTGTTGGACATGGCAAGAACCATGCTTGATGAGTACAAGACACCGGATCGATTTTGGGCCGAGGCCGTCAACACCGCCTGCTACGCCATCAACCGGTTATATCTACACCGAATCCTCAAGAAGACATCCTATGAACTCCTAACTGGTAAAAGCCCAATATTTCATATTTAGAGTTTTTGGTAGCAAATGCTTTATTCTTGTTAAGAGAGGTAGAAAATCTAAATTTGCTCCTAAAACTGTAGAAGGCTTTTTACTAGGATATGACTCAAACACAAGGGCATATAGAGTCTTTAACAAGTCCTCAGGACTTGTTGAAGTTTCTTGGTGACGTTGTGTTTGATGAAACTAACGGCTCTCAAGTAGAGCAAGTTAATCTTGATGAGATAGGTGAGGAACAGGCTCCGTGCATCGCGCTAAGGAACATGTCCATTGGGGATGTGTGCCCTAAGGAATCCGAAGAGCCTCCACATACACAAGATCAACCATCCTCCTCCACACAAGCATCTCCACCAACCCAAAATGAGGACGAGGCTCAAGTTGATGAAGGAGAAGATCAAAGAGATGAGCCACCTCAAGATGACAGCAAATACAAGGGGGAGATGCAAACGATCAAGACAAGGATGATGAAGAAACAAGGCCGCCACACCCAAGAGTCCACCAAGCAATCCAACGAGATCACCTCGTCGACACCATCCTCGGCGACATTCATAAGGGGTAACTACTCGATCTCGTGTTGCACATTTTGTGAGCATTACTCTTTTGTTTCCTCTATTGAGCCACACAGGGTAGAGGAAGCACTTCAAGATTCGGATTAGGTGATGGCGATGCAAGAGGAGCTCAACAATTTCACGAGGAAACGAGGTATGGCATTTAGTTCCACGTCCTATCAAAATGTTGTAGGAACCAAGTGGGTCTTTCCGCAACAAGCAAGACGAGCATGGTGTGGTGACAAGGAACAAAGCTCGACTTGTGGCCAAGGGATACTCCCAAGTCGAAGGTTTAGATTTTGGTGAACTTATGCACCCGTAGCTAGGCTTGAATCCATTCGCATATTATGGCCTATGCTACTTACCATGGCTTCAAGATTTACCAAATGGACGTGAAGAGTGCCTTCCTCAATGGACCAATCAAGGAAGAGGTCTATGTTGAGCAACCTCCCGGCTTTGAAGATAGTGAGTACCCTAACCATGTATATAGGCTCTCTAAGGCGCTTTATGGGCTCAAGCAAGCCCCAAGAGCATGGTATGAATGCCTTAGAGACTTCCTTATTGCAAATGACTTCAAAGTCGGCAAGGCCGATCCTACTTTATTTACTAAGACTCTTGATAATGATTTGTTTGTATGCCAAATTTTTGTTGATGATATCATATTTGGGTCTACTAACGAATCTACATGTGAAGAATTTAGTAGGATCATGACACAGAAATTCGAGATGTCTATGATGAGGGAGTTGAAGTATTTTCTAGGATTCCAAGTTAAGCAACTCCAAGAGGGCACCTTCATTAGCCAAACAAAGTACACTCAAGACATTCTAACCAAGTTTGGAATGAAGGATGCCAAGCCCATCAAGACACCCATGGGAACCAATGGGCATCTCGACCTCGACATGGGAGGTAAATCCGTCGATCAAAAGGTATACCGGTCGATGATTGGTTCATTACTTTATTTATGTGCATCTTGACCGGATATTATGCTTTCCGTTTGCATGTGTGCAAGATTCCAAGCCGACCCTAAGGAATCTCACCTTACGGCCGTAAAACGAATCTTGAGATATTTGGCTTATACTCCTAAGTTTGGGCTTTGGTACCCTCGGGGATCCACATTTGATTTGATTGGTTATTCGGATGCCGATTGGGCGGGGTGTAAGATTAATAGAAAGAGCACATCGGGGACTTGCCAGTTCTTGGGAAGGTCCTTGGTGTCTTGGGCTTCAAAGAAGCAAAATTCGGTCGCTCTTTCTACCGCCGAAGCCGAGTATATTGTTGCAGGCCATTGTTGCGCGCAATTGCTTTGGATGAGGCAAACCCTGCGGGACTATGGTTACAAATTAACCAAAGTTCCTCTTCTATGTGATAATGAGAGTACAATCCGCATGGCGGATAATCCCGTTGAGCATAGCCGCACTAAACACATTGCCATTCGGTATCATTTTCTTAGGGATCACCAACAAAAGGGGGATATCAAGATTGCATATATTACTAAAGATCAATTAGCCGATATCTTTACCAAGCCACTAGATGAACAAACTTTTACCAAACTTAGGCATGAGCTCAATATTCTTGATTCTAGAAATTTCTTTTGCTAATTTGCACACATAGCTCATAAGTATACCTTTGATCATGTCTCTTTTATATATGTTATGACTAATGTGTTTTCAAGTGTATTTCAAACCAAGTCATAGGTATATTGAAAGGGAATTGGAGTCTTCGGCGAAGACAAAGGCTTCCACTCCACTCTACTACTCATCCTTCGCCGTCGCTCCGTATCACTCTCCGTCTTTTGTATATTCTTCACTCATATGTTTTATTTGCCAAAGGGGAGATAGTAGTTAGACAAGGGCTTATATCTCACTCAAAGTATCCGTTTTTGGCGATTCATGCCAAAGGGGGAGAAAGTATGAGCCCAAAGCAAAAGGACCGCACCACCACCCCAATTTTAAAATTAATGATTTTCAATTGGTAAATTTCAAATTGGTATCTCTTTATGTTCTAAAGGGGGAGAAAGTAGTATTTTTAAAATTGATATCTTAAAACCCTCTTGAACACTAAGAGGAGAATTTATTTGAGGGGAAGTTTTGTTTAGTCAAAGGAAAAGCATTTGAAACAAGGGAACAAAATTTCAAATCTTAAAAATGCTTCGCAAAATCTTATTCACTTGCCTTTGACTATTTGCAAAAAGACTTTGAAAAGGATTTACAAAAAGAATTTGCAAAAACAAAATTTGTGGTGCAAGCGTGATCCAAAATGTTAAAAATAAAGAAACAATCCATGCATATCTAGTAAGTAATATTTATTGGCTCAATTCTAAGTAACCTTTGCACCTACATTTTGCAAACTAGTTCAATTATGCACTTCTATACTTGCTTTGGTTTGTGTTGGCATCAATCACCAAAAAGAGGGAGATTGAAAGGGAATTAGGCTTACACCTATTTCCTAAAACTAATTTTGGTGGTTGAATTGCCCAACACAAATAATTGGACTAACTAGTTTGCCCAAGTTTATAAGTTCTACAGGTACCAAAGGTTCACAATAAGCCAATAAAAAGATCAAGAGAAAGGGTTCAAACAAAGGAGCAAAGGGACAACCGAAGACACCTGGTCGGGCGCACCGGACTATCCGGTGCACCACCGGACAGTGTCCGGTGCACCAGGGAACTCCAAGCTGAACTTCGCATCTTCGCGAATTCTCAGAGCTGGCACGCTATAATTCACCGGACTGTCCGGTGTACACCGGACAGTGTCCGGTGCTCCAAGAAGACGCGGCTCTGAACTCGCCAGCCTCGGGAATTCGCATCGGCTGCTCCGCTATAATTCACCGGACATGTCCGGTGTACACCGGACTGTCCGGTGTAACTGCGGGGCAACGGCTACTTCAGGCACCAACGGCTACCTGCTGCGCATTAAATGCGCGCCAGAGCGCGCAGAAGTCAGACACGCGCGTCATGGCGCACCGGACACTCAACAGTGCATGTCCGGTGCGCCACCGGAGTCCAGGCGGGTCCAACAGTCAGAGCTCCAACGGTCAAAAACCCAACGTTCAGGTGAAGTGGCTGGCGCACCGGACATGTCCGGTGTGCACCGGACTGTCTGGTGCACCATACGACAGACAGCCCCCACCCAAACGGCTAGTTTGGTGGTTGGGGCTATAAATACCCCCAACCACCCCACATTCAAGGCATCCAAGTTTTTCCACTTCT
The DNA here is from genome assembly GCA_029449295.1 of Zea luxurians. Taxonomy (NCBI): domain Eukaryota; kingdom Viridiplantae; phylum Streptophyta; class Magnoliopsida; order Poales; family Poaceae; genus Zea; species Zea luxurians. The sequence continues at coordinate 43,058,899 of JAOPSE010000015.1, forward strand.
CAACCACTTACAAGAGCTAGACATTCAATTTTAGACACACTCAAGTGATCAAATCCTCTCCAATTCCACACAAGGCTTTAGTGATTAGCGAGAGAGATTTGCCGTGTTCTTTTGAGCTCTTGCGCTTGGATTGCTTCTTTTCTTTCTCACTTGTTCTTGTGATCAAAACTCCATTGTAACCGAGGCAAGAGACACCAATTGTGTGGTGGTCCTTGCGGGGGAAGTTTTGTTCCCGGTTTGATTTGAGAAGAGAAGCTCACTCGGTCCGAGGGACCGTTTGAGAGAGGGTAAGGGTTGAAAGAGACCCGACCTTTGTGGCCTCCTCAACGGGGAGTAGGTTTGCGAGAACCGAACCTCGGTAAAACAAATTCGCGTGTCACACTCTTCATTCACTTGCTATTTGTTTTGCGCCCTCTCTCTCACTCATTATTATTTCTAACGCTAACTCGGCTTGTAGTTGTGATTAATTTTGTAAATTTCAGTTTCGCCCTATTTACCCCCCTCTAGGCGACTTTCAGTCGCCTTGAATGCGACCGGTTGTGCCTCGGGGGTGGAGGAGGTGCCTTGCTCGATGATTTTCTTGGAGCCTTTGATCATCAATTCAAAGCTCACAAATTTTCCTATTACTTCCTCGGGAGACATTAGTTTATATCTAGGATCACCACGAATTAATTGAACTTAAGTAGGGTTAAGAAATATAAGTGATCTTAGAATAACCTTGACCATTTCATGGTCATCCCATTTGGTGCTCCCGAGGTCGCGCACTTGGTTCACCAAGGTCTTTAGCCGGTTGTACATGGCTTTAGGGTCTTCGCCTTGGTTGAGCATAAAATGACCGAGCTCCCCCCTCGATCATCTCCCGCTTGGTGATCTTTGTCACCTCATCTCCTTCATGCGCGGTCTTGAGTACGTCCCAAACTTCTTTGGCACTCTTCAACCCTTGCACCTTATTATACTCCTGTCGACTTAGAGAGGCAAGGAGTATAGTGGTGGCTTGGGAGTTGAAGTGCCGGATTTGGGCAACCTCGTCCGAGTCGTAGTCTTCATCCCCCACGGATGGTACCTATACTCCAAACTCAACAACATCCCAAATGATAGTGTGGAGTGAGGTTAGATGGTGTCTCATTTTATCACTCCACATATTATAATCTTCACCATCAAAAACGGGTGGTTTGCCAAATGGGACGGATAGTAAAGGAGTACATTTGGAAATGCGAGGATAGCGTAGGGGAATCTTACTACACTTCTTGCGCTCTTGGCGCTTAGAAGTGACAGACGCGGCGTCGGATCCCGATGTAGAGGGCGAGGAAGAGTCGGTCTCGTAGTAGACCACTTTCTTCATTTTCTTCTTCTTCTCGCCACTCTTGTGCGTCCGAATGCGTGAAGGGGATCCTTCCTTCTTCTTGTTACCGGACTCCTTTGATGGAGCCTTCCCGTGGCTTGTAGCCTTCGCGGGGCTTGTGGGCTTGTCCCCGCTGGTCACCATCTCCTTCTTGGCGTGATCTCCCGACATCACTTCGAGCGGTTAGGCTCTTAATGAAGTACCGGGCTCCGATACCAATTGAAAGTCGCCTAGAGGGGGGTGAATAGGCAAATCTGAAATTTATAAAGTTTAAGCACAACTACAAGCCGGGGTTAGCGTTAGAAATATAATCGAGTCCGAAAGAGAGGGCGAAAAACAAATCACAAGCAAATGGAGAGTGAGACACGATGATTTGTTTTACCGAGGTTCGGTTCTCGTAAACCTACTCCCCGTTGAGGTGGTCACAAAGACCGGGTCTCTTTCAACCCTTTCCCTCTCTCAATCGGTCACCTAGACCGAGTGAGCTTCTCTTCTCAATCAAACGGGACACTAAGTACCCACAAGGATCACCACACAATTGGTGTCTCTTGCTTTGATTACAAGTGTGTCAAGAACAAGAATGGGGAAGAAGAAAAGCGATCCAAGCGCAAGAACTCAAATGAACACAAATGTCTCTCTCACTAGTCACTATTTGATTGGAGTGATCTTGGGACTTGGGAGAGGATTTGATCTCTTGTTTGTGTCTTAGAGTAAAGTCTAGAGCTCTTGTATTGAATGCAAATGGCTAAAACTTGGATACATTGAAGTGTGGTGGTTGGGGGTATTTATAGCCCCAACCATCAAAAGAACCGTTGGTAAGAGCTTCAGTCGTATGGCGCACCAGACAGTCCGGTGCGCCACCGGACACTGTCTGGTGCGCCAGCCACGTCACCAGGCCGTTGGATTCTAACCGTTGGAGCTTCTGACAACTAGGCCACCGGACAGTTCGGTGGTGCACCAGACAGCACTGTTCACTGTCCGGTGCGCCTTCTGGTGCCTGCTCTGACTTCTGCGCGCGCAGGAGCGCACTGTAGCTGCACTGTTCACTTTCTGTAGGCGACCGTTGGCGCGGATAGTCGTTGCTCTGCTGGCACACCGGACAGTCCGGTGCTACACCGGATAGTCCGGTGAATTATAGCGGAGTAGCTCACAGAATTCCCGAGACTGAGCAGTTTGGAGTAAATTTAGGAAGTAAATTTTATGGGAACTATTGGAGGTGCTCTTACTCCTTAGACATGGCTCAAGATATACATTGTACATACCCTAACGATAACATGATATTGGCATCAACTAGCATAGGCAATGTATTGTAAGATTTGTTCCTTCCTCTCCCCCTCGCCCCTTTAGCCGCTGGAGCACACATGTCAGCCGAACGCCATTCAGATTTCCGTGACAAAAGCATATCCTACCTTCTGCCATGTGAGCCCTTTGTGTCAGTAGCTTAGCTCCCCCGAGTTCCGTCTGCGCCGACCGTGGCGAACTACCGCTACCCACGGCCCGCTATCCCGCTCGCCGTCTCGTCTGGGCGGCTGGGCCCCCAACACCCACCCCACCCTCTGACGGTCTGACCCTCCTATACGCTGCAGTCACATCCATCATCCTCTCCCATTTGCGTCGTCTCGTCGTCTTCGCAATCCTCTAAAAGGGAGACATGGCGGCGAGCGCACTGCTGACGGGGTCGCCGTGGCTGCGCATGCGCCTCATACCGGAGGCGCCCGCGCGCCCATTCCGCCACCTCCACCTCCGCCGGACCCTCTCCGTCCGCGCCTCCGGCGCCGACGGCAGCCCCGTCCGCGTCCGCTTCGCGCCGTCGCCCACCGGCAACCTCCACGTCGGCGGCGCCCGCACCGCGCTCTTCAACTACCTCTTCGCGCGCTCCAAGGGGGGCCGCTTCGTGCTCCGCGTCGAGGACACCGACCTCGAGCGCTCCACCAGGAAGTCCGAGGAGGCCGTACTCGCCGACCTCGCCTGGCTCGGTCTAGACTGGGACGAAGGTGCGCTCTCTCTCTCTCTCTCTCTCTCTCTCACCACTCTGAATTGCGTGTCATCTCGTCGACGGCCTATCATTGTGGCCCGTACATTTCTGACCTTGCGGTCCAGCCGTTGCTGCTGCTTGCCGCATTTGACTTGATCACTACTGCTTCGTAGATCTAGCCTCTCGTCTTGCCACTGTTATGCTCTTATCACGAAAACTGGATGCCACTCGCATATAATACGGCGGCTCGGCTTTAGGAGCCTGCACAAATCGAACTCTGCAGGTGCAGGTAAATCGGTAGGAGATGTCAAAAAACATAATTGTTTGCTAACTTTCTGCTGACTGCTGTGTTTCCGTGCACCTGCAAAAGGGCTAATCTATATGCAAGCATTGCGATGAATATTCAGTTTCATCAGATCATTGTAGAGCGTGCTATCTATACGACTATAGCAGAAATAACTGGTCTACGTCCATATTTGGCTAGGTCCCGATGTCGGTGGGGATTTTGGGCCTTATCGCCAGTCAGAGCGGAACTCACTGTACAAACAGTATGCTGAGAAGCTTTTGGACTCTGGTGCGGTTTACCGCTGCTTTTGCTCCAGCGAGGTATTGTTCTTCCCCTGCATAATTTGCATGATGCCCTGTGTTATCAAGTGACAAGTGCAGTCGGGTTTCAACAATCCCAGTTTCACATGCACATGTGCTAAACATTCCCTTTATGCAGAGTTCTAGAAGCTTTTTGCCTTTTTAGTAAAAGTATCTGACCCGTTTGGTTTTACAGAAAATTCATCGCAGTCGATTCTATCGTAATTCACGATCTTGAATGACTAGTTTTGGAGTCATTTGACAGTATCCTTATGTTGTCGAGTTTGACAGTTGTTGCCATTTCTTCAGGAACTCGAGCAAATGAAGGAAGTCGCAAAGCAGAGACAACTTCCTCCTGTATATGGGGAAGTGGGCAAGTGCTTCAGATGCAGAAGTGCAACGGGAGTTAGAGAAAGGGACACCTTACACTTACCGCTTCCGTGTGCCAAAGGAAGGGTCTTTGAAAATTAGTGACTTAATTCGTGGTGAGGTAATGAATCAAAGTCTAGAACATAAGCTTCAGGCTACCTAGGTATGTTGATGATTGCATATCGTCAAAAATGATCACATGCACTAATTAGCGGATAGTTTCATAAAGGTCAGTTGGAACTTAGACACACTTGGTGATTTCGTGATTATGAGAAGCAATGGACAGCCTGTGTATAACTTCTGTGTGACAGTTGACGACGCTAC